>VZRQ01010305.1:539007-549994 GCA_013397975.1 Machaerirhynchus nigripectus
GATACTTGCAAGTTGTATGTGATTTGATGGGATATTTATTGCTATGGTAGTAATATCTTGGGGTCTAATTTTGCCAGTTTTAATATTGTTATGGACCATTTATGAAGAAAGGCATTATGCAAAGTAAGAAAATACGGCAAAATCTGAAGGCACTGTGGGAGTATTTTTTTGCCTCAAAGGAACATGTTGATGGGGTAGCATCAGGAAACAGCAATGGCACAGGAAGTCATGCTTACTTAATTGGAACATGTGAGAGGACTTGTAGTTTACATACTTACCACTAAAGTCTCTCTTTGCAGTTGACAAAGAAACTAAAATAAAACCCCATCACTGTATCACATAGCTCGTGGATATCAGTGCAAAACCTACACAGGAAAAAAAGTATATAATGCTTGATTTTGGGAAAAACACTTGGAAGACCAAAGGAAAAAAAAAATCCAGAACACCAGGATCCACAAGAAATCCAACTGCAGTTTCAGAGCTTCTCTCCTGGGTTGCTCCTTTCCCTTCACCTCTGGTAGCATTTTAAAAGCTGACATTGGCTTTTTTATGATGCCAGGGTTGTCATGCAATGGGATGAGCATGAAGCTGAAGTAAAAGCTGTATAAAGCAATATAATAACTTTTTCAGATTTTATTGGTAAGGTTGGAGGGAAGCCAGCTTCAGTGAAGAGAAATTCGCAGCCAAAATCCCTCACCAAGTCCAATGTGTTTTTACACACAGATCCTTCCTTCATTACCTCCTTTTGGTTTGCTTATTTGATGACCCTCTGCTCAGAAAAGGGGCACCCATCCGTTATGAAAGGACCACATGTATTGCAGGACATCAGCCTATTCATGGATACATCCTAAAATGCCTGCTGCCTTTTCTAGGTCATCTTAAAGCATTGACATTTTTAAGAAATAAACATTCCTTTGAGTTTTCAAGGAAAGGTCTCTGCAAGGTGCAAATCTCAGCAAGATTTGGCAGGGTTTGGTATGTATTTACCAAAAACATTCAGTCTGACAATGTTTTTTTATTTTACCTTTATCCTTTCCCATCTTAAAGTAATTAACATTTTCTCAGGTTACTTCACAAACATGTTTTTTGTAGACCATTTCAAGCATAAGGACCAGGACAGGAGGCACAATGTGCCTGATATTCTGAGAGAAGCCCAGAGAGACCAAGAGATTCTTAGAAAACACAAGGGGAATGACAGTATGGCATGAATTCACGTTACAATGAAGGTATCCTATGTTATCTACATCTGTTGGTGTCAACTTTGACCCATCTTGAGATTTCAAAGGAGGAATTCCCTTTAGTCTTCCCAGCTTTATCTTTGCTCTTTTTTTCAGGTTTTGCTCACAGAATCAGCACATTGGTCACATTCCTACACCATTCTAAACTTCTACACTCCTTCTAAACCTCAAGCAAGTTTCCAGTGGGACCTGAGCCATTTGTGGGCTTTGTGATGATCTTTTTCTAAATAGCTGGAATGTTTCTTTCCTATTAACCTGAGAAAATTTTAAAGGGGTGCTGTTGTGTATTTGATTAAAAGTCATGAAGTCATGTTTACTCTGCACATGCAAGATTTCTACAATTAAATTTCTAGTATTTTGATGACATTAGTAAAGAAATATGGTAAGACCACAGCATTAGGCATTTTTTTTCTCTGTTGTGTGTAACTGAATGACCATTTCAAACACACTTTCTATTAATTACCATAAAAAACAAAACAAAAAAAAAAGATACTGAAAGCAATGGCTAACAAACAAGGCAGAGAAAGTTATGTTCAAGTTACTTTGTGACCTCTGTCCCTGTGACCTTACTGTGCTGAGCCACTAGTATCTTGACCATTTTATTTACTACTGGAGGATAAAAAACTAAATCCTTTCATGTTCTTGGAATGGCTCCAAAACAGAGCACATATTCCCTGCTGAAGATGACCTGTTTTAGGGGGTGTTTACCCCTGCTAGATTCTGGTTTGTCATTATTAAAATGCCACAGTGAAGCATTTACTAGCTTTGTCCCTATATTTACAATACCTTTTGACAGAGATGTCTAAGAGCTTTAAACATATGCTTTAAACAGTGGATGGTTGGCTCTGACATTTGTTACAAATCTTTTCAGAGGGCCGTGTGGAACTGTTCTAATCCGGGAAGAGCCACTGACTCGCTGTGTGATCTGACAGAGTGACATATCACTTGACCTCAGTCACAGCAGCTGTAAAATGAAGTGGAAATAGAGGGAGAAAAACGGAGGATGCCTTTCCGCAGCACTTTCTCGAGCAAATAGGTTTCAAATCTGTGGCTTGGCTTCTTTCTTATTCCTCCAAAAGTTTGTGATGAGTTTTAGATCAGAATTAGGTTTTGCAACATTTATTTTTAATTCCTTTTGGCAGTGACAGGATGCGTTATGCAGTCACCTCAGCCTGGGTACTCGGAGTGGGAAGAGACGCTCAAGCCTGGGGTGTACAGATGGTCTGATAAAGGCTCCTCCCGGTCGGTCAGACAAAAATGTTCCTCCCTTCCTGCCCTCTCCGAGCCAGGGCACAGCGGCGGCGCGGGGCGCGGTGACCGCCGCAGGCGCNACCCCGGGATGCCGCGCCCCTGCACCCCCGGGACACCCCACCCCCCACCGCACTCTCGGGATTCCGGGACCCCGCAGCCCCGGGACCACACCGGCCTCCGCACCCCCGGGACCCCGCCCCTCCAGGTCCCCGGGGCCCCGCCTCTCTGGACCTTGGGGACTGAGGAGCGAGAGGAGGAAGGAAATCGTTTTCCTTCCAAGCTCTTCGGGAAGGCAGAAAGAAACACTGCGGCTTTCTCCCCGCATTTTGGGTGGGAATATGGTGTTTGGTTTGGAGATTTTTGTGTGTCTGTGGGAGTTACTTTGTTTGTGGGGTTATTGCTTGTTTGGATTTTGTTTTGGTTCATGTTTTTGTTTTTATTTCACATTTTTGTCAGTTGGTTATTGTGGAAGTGCTGGAAAAGTCTGAAGATCCCGTCAGATGCAGAAGGCCGTGTTTTCTGTGAGATAGCTGCGGATGCTTTAAGCAGCAGCGGAAACTCAACCCCACTCAGACAACTCCAAGTATGGGTAGAAATCCCACACTTGGGGTAACAAAGCTTTCCCCCAGCAAATTTTGTGACATTGATGTGACCAGCATTCAGATCTCATCTACCATGTGTCTGAGGATAACCTTAAACCAGAGTCTGTGATGCTGCCCATTCAGTACACTTACTTTTTAAGCTATTTATTTGTGTCATATCTTCCCCACCATAGCTGTTTGTTGTGTCACGTCAGGCCCGGCTTGGTCTTCACAGGCCTACACCACTACAGCTGTTTTTCATACAGTTGGGTAGATATTGAATTAACAAACACCTATACTCTAGTTTGCATCTGGATGTCCCTCCTCTGCAAAGAAATCATTGTTGGGCAGAATGCTCGTGCTGGTGCAACTCTTCATTTCCCAGGGGGAACTGGCCTCTAGTGAGCCTTGTTTTGGAGTGTGACCTGGCAAAGTTGGGACGTGGAAAATGAGGAGGGATAGATTTTCCAGGTGATGAAAGTTTAAAACAGACTTAGGGCTGCTGTAAAATCTTTTAAACCCAAAACTGGTTTAAATCCCATCTTAATGGGAGACTAAGGGACAGACAGAAGGGTCCAGCCTCCATCCTCAAGCATGTTACATGCCCAAATGACATGAGGCAAGCTAAGCTGGAAATCAGTGCACTAAAGGAACCTCATTCCAGCCTATAGCACAGTTGTTGTAGCACAGCCTCTGCTGGAGCCGCTTGGCACAGCCACTGGAGCTGACGTCCTGCTTGAACTGTTCTCTCCCACTTGCATTCCTGAGCCATCAGACAGGAGCACGTGGATGCGCAGCGGTCAGCAGTGCATGCCTAGCAAGTCTGTTACGAAAATAGAAACACAATAGATCTTTCCACTTGCCAGTGTGTCTTTTCCAGTCCTTAGCATTTTTCACTGCCAGTGAAATACAGAGGCATGTGAGGGGCTGTGTCCCATCTGAACCTCACCTGTGCACATCTCAGGGTGTTCTGATCTAGTTTTAGTCTGGGCAAAAGCAAATAATTTTGTTGTGAGTCTACCCAAAGGTTTAAAACAGTCATGTTGTAAATGGGATGTTGGAATGGGCCTTTTTCATAATTCTTCTACTTAAAATTTCACTTAATCTTATTCTCATATAAATCAGACTAGATCAGTTTGAAAGGCTGAAGCAATCACAAACCAAGGAATCTTAGCATAGGAAGATAAGCCTGCCACTTCCCTCAGCCATCTTAACTAGCACTCTCATTGCCATTAGTGACCTGGCACCTAAGGCACAGACAGTCACACTTGGGTGCCAGATCTACTGATTTCACCTGCATCAGCAGTGGATGCATACCACTAGAATCACCCTGGGCCAGGAATACGCAGTGTACATCTCATGCATAAGGCCATCACTCCCTTGGGATCATTGTACCAACTCATACAGTTTAAAATTTGATCTATAGGAATTGCTTCAATTTCTCTGTGACTGGTAACAATTAGGTGATCATAACTGGGCACTTCATCAGCAAACTGTAATTTAATGTGCCTTGTATGCAGAAATAGACTAGTTAATTTCTGTTTCTGATTTTCACACACTTGTACATGGATTGCTAATAGACCAAGAGCAGCTGAGGTCTATAAAATATTTTTTTCACTTTTCGTTCATAATTTCATGCTGCTTTTTTAATGTGACTTCGAATTATCATTGTAACTTCCTATGTTTCTGTAAAGAAGGAAAAAGGACTGTTCTCCATCCCAGGGTATGTGATGTCATAACTGCTATTTTCTTTTCCTTTTTTTCCTACATCATCTAGATGGGATGTCTTATGGAAAAAAAAAAAAAGGTAGATGATAACAGTTCTAGGAGAAACTCTTGAATCAGTTAGTCCAGATTTCTGAATTAGACAAAACACCTTGCTGTGTATTTCCGCTTGACTTTTAATTAACTCTTGGGTGTTTGCAACAGCATCTTGGCAGTCAGAAAGACCTTGTGAAGCTGTTTCCTTCCACTTAGTAGCCTCCTGTAAGATGTGAAAAAAATTATCTGCAAATTTTTTGTGGCTTTTTTCCCCTGATAGCTTTTAATCCATGTGAAATGTGAAAATGTAATTTCTTCCAAACAACAATAATATATTTGATTGTACATATATTGTATTTTCATATGCTTATTCCAGATCAAAGTATGAGAAGCAATATATACATTGTCTCTGGAAGGGGCAGAGTTTCTCTAGAATAATGCTACCTCTGTAGACCTCTTAAGGGGCTCTGTTCTGATGGTATCCAGCAAGATAATTTGCTTCTGTGACTTCTTTTCCTCCATGTCTTCCCTTTACATTAAACCAAAGCAAATTTTGCCAGACTGCTTCCCTTGAGAGGAAGGCTGCAGTATGCATCTGTGCCAGCCAAACAACTAATTCCCTATTTCATTTCCTGAAAACACCTGAATAGGGCTGAGCTGCATGGTGTCTGGACTTCTCCCTGCTGTCTGTATTGTATCTATTATCTCAGACACTGTTCAGAAGACTATATAAAAGAGCAACAGCAGTTGTGACCAGTCACACAGTAAGTATACTAAAAGTTCATCCTTCCTCCCACGAACATACTTAAGTTTGTTTAATATTATAATATTTGAAAGAAGTCCAGTCCAGTCTGTATTTTTTTATGACTAAGCAGGGTTTGAAGGAATTGATATGTTGCTAGTTCAGAATGCTCCTAGGGTCTTGGACCCTCTGACTTTTGACGCCGGGCACTAATGCAGTGTTTCAGTTTCAGAACTTGCACATTTTGAGTGGTAGGGAAAATATAAAGGTGTCTTGAAAACACTTGTGTGGTAGCAGCCGTCATCACAGACCAGATCCCAAAGGGCAGATTTGCATTGCACTTGCCACCTTAGTCTTTGTGTTGCTGAATGTCTGATCAGCCAAGTCAAAGTTCCTATTCTCTAAGGAGGGTTCTTTGGGTCACTTACTGATGTATTTATTAATGCAAACTATCTGTTCAGTTCTGACAGGAATTTTATAATAATCTTTATATATAGATTTATTTATATCTTTTTTTATATAAATATTTGTATTATGTATCTATATTTATTTAATATATATTTAATATATACCTATATTTATATATAATATATATCTAATATATATTTATATATAATATATATCTAATATATATTTTATATCTATCTATATTTGTATATATATAATATAAATCCACTGTACTGCTGCTCCATGAAGCAGTCTGGGCTACCAGCTACCAGAAAACATTACTGAATGGTGGCTGTGCATACAGCAGGCAATAGCACATGAACAGAGCAAAGGGGAAGGTCTCCTGGGCATCCCTGAGCGAAGTGTACTGGTGAGTGCTGGGACACTTTAAGTCACCTCTTCCTTTGTCCTCCCTCTGGTCCTGCATGAGCCCTGCCTGCAGAAGGTCATATTTCCATTCTGGCTTGAGGCAGCTCTTTCCATTTATGTAGGTAGCCAGCTTGTTTTTCCAACAGAAGGAAGACTCATGGCCAGTTTGACTCTCCTATGTAAAACATCAGTAAGACATTAAGCAAGACATCTTAATTAGCAGCAAAGAAGGAATTTTTATTCCACACGATTTGGGAAGTGAACACCACACCAAAGGTGAAAAAATTAGAACATAACACTAAAAGTATTCTGCTTCCAAAATTATTAATACTAATGGAAATAATAATATTTTCTCTAATGCATGTGACACCAAAAGTAGGCAGGTAGCAATGAAGTTTGCCTATGAGATAAAGCTGTGAAACATTGTCAAAATAGCTGAAGTCAGAGACAACACAGAAGGTGAACTGGATAGTCTTGGGGACAAGAAATTCAGTCATAACACTAGATCATGCCCTTGCATACTGATAGTAAGTATTTCTCTTACGAGCTGGGGCTCAATCCATTTGAAATGATGACCAAGAAGAGGCCTGGCCTGTGCTGCTTGTTCCTGATACAGCTGAACTCTCCGTGCTATTTACCCCTGCTTCTGGCTCTTGCCATTTTAAAAGGCACCCTGACAGCTGATAGTCTAAGAACATAGGTCAGCAGACTCCCTGCTTACTGGGTGTCACAGTTCTCAGTGGGCTGCAGAAGGCAAGTGGTAGTGTATGAGTGACGTGCTGGCATTCGTTATCACTGAATTCATCCTCACACATTACATTCAAGGGAGACAGGAGGACTTTATCACTCTGCGGAGGAAGCAGACTTTCTACGTGGCCTGTGTTGTTTCTATTTTGCATGGCTTGAAAAATTGGCTCATTGAACTTCTAATCTGAGGTAATGTTTTAAATTTAGTAATATTAAAGACATTTCTTCTTTAAAATGCCCTCTATTTTTCTCTTTAGTAGCCCTTTCTCCAATATGGCATGGTGAAGACTGGTTTTGAGAAGAGGGCCTAAATATGGCCAAGAAGAGGGAGATACTGTGTGCAAAGCAGAAGTGCATAAACCTTGTCTGTCTGGTTCCAATATGTGTCTCATGGGGCAGTTTTATGATCCCCAGCATGGCTTGTCTTGAAGAAAGATAATAATTATGATCTTTCCTGACCAAATATCTACAACCCCTTTCTGGAGTTAGTAAAAAATCTTCCTTACCAGCCAACCTACAAGTGTATCTCTGCAGGACATAAACCCCAGCAGGACTCCCTTATCACAAGGCATTAACTAACATGATGCTGTCATTTTCGATATGTGTGACTTCTTGCCTCCAACCCCCATGCTGAGATCTCGTGTTCCTTTTTTCCCCAGGGTCATGTCATACACAGAGTTCCCACTGTGGCTTTGCTCTGCTGGGTCAAGGGAAACATGAGAGGACAATTTACGTTTTCCTATAAATGGTTAAATCTAGAGAAGAAAAAAATGAGAGGTGCTTGTGGATTTCATCTTCAAGGCAGAATTTATAAATAAGGGAAAAATGTAAAGACAGACCCTCTCCAGGGCTTTTGATGTCCTGTACCTTTAAGAGAGGAATAGCAGGGTGGCATCTTACAGGCTCTGTAGCTGTCCCAGATTTTAACTGTTTTCTTCTGAATAGCAAATACGTGATTCAAAGAATGCAAAAGATTCTTATATTTTTCCAGTAGCAGCATTGGAAAAATTTCATGTACGTACAAGATCCAGTATCCATGTAGGTTGTTGATGTTTTCTGCAACTTTTTGTAAGTTTGGGGAAAACTTAATAAGTACTGTTTCTCTTTCTTTCTTTAAAAAAGACAAGGAGAGAAAGCCTGCACTTTCTGCCATTTCCCAAGAGGCTTTTTATCTGTTTAAACCAACTAGGGATTTTTCACATATTGACATAAGCATTCATTTGCTAATTTCCTGGACATTAAACTGCACAGCATTCTTGAATGAGACTGGAATACTTGGGTACTTAGTGCTGCTCAGACCCCGCATCATTCCCAGTACACATATGGTTTTCCTCCTCTATCTCCTAGATAAAAGTCACTGTTTGATCGCCTTAAGGAAAAGAATGAGTTAAATGGACCAATATTCTAGCCTTGGCTCTAAAACTGGGCCTTTTCAGAAACTCCTCAGCACCTGCAGCAGCTAGGTCATTTGCACATACATAAATAAATAAATTAACAATGAATAAATAATTTAATCCCACCACACAATGCCACCTTGCAGATCTGATCCTTTGCTCCCAGTGAATTTGTCCATTCCTAATTCTTTTTGATAAAGTCCTCAGATACTTGCTGACTGTCAGTCTAATTTTCTTATTGTTTTCGCTTGATTAGTTCTGTATGACCTAAGGTCGCCCTTAAAATCCACATCTCTCGTGAAGACTCCGAAAGGCCTTCTTTTTTTCAAAGGGATGGAAAGTGCCTGCCATTTCTCTGGACAAAAGCCTGGAAGGTTTTCAGTTATTAGCCTCCTGAAGCAGCCCTTTCGCTCACCCAAGCGCAAA
Source organism: Machaerirhynchus nigripectus (assembly GCA_013397975.1). NCBI lineage: Eukaryota > Metazoa > Chordata > Aves > Passeriformes > Dicruridae > Machaerirhynchus > Machaerirhynchus nigripectus. The sequence goes on from VZRQ01010305.1 coordinate 547,964, forward strand.
AAAAACTCATTAGGGGGCACCTTTCTTTCTGGCTTCTTTATCTGACGCATGTAGGGTTTACGTGTTTTGAGATTTGCAGGTCTTGGATGAATTTGGATAGCCTCGCTTTTAACCCTGCTGGACTGCGGTTATGCCCACCACAGACATTTGCCTCAGCTCCTTGCCCTTAACCACCTGGAGGTGCTTCCTCTTTCTAAAAGCTGCTTTGCACCGGCTTTGTGGTGCTGCGGCACTGGGAAGGCACGCTCACGCAGGGGGTGGGTGGAAAGGCGGGCACTCCTGCCAACACGTTCTAGCTGGGCATCTTGCCCTTCAGAGGGCATGTGCAAAGCTGCCAGCTCCTGCATTCACTTGAGCTGACAGAGGTAATAAATCAGAACAATATCTGATCTGTCCTGCTTGAACTGTGCTGCCCAGCAACACCACACCTGTGGTTACCTTTTAAGAATTAAAATCACTGGAGATTGTACTGGCAGGTATTACAGTAACAAATGTTGCTCACTTGCCTAGGCTCCGGAATTTTGTTAAGGAGAGGCCTCATGATTGAAAAAAGAGTTAGGAGCAAATTGATTGTTTCTCTTTCATAGAAGGGCTGCCTAGTGTCTTTGATGAGAGACCTCAGTTCAGGCTGGGATCTGAGTCTAAAGAGGAGAATGATGCACAGAAATAGAAGGAAAATAAGCAGATCCAAAAAATGTAGGTGGAATATAACCCAGGCAGGTATAGAAAAACAGGTGTCTTGCTCCTGCAATGCTACTTCTTTTGGTTGTGAAGAACAGCTTGTCTTCCACTGGGTTAGAACTGACTGTGATCCCTCTAGGTTAAAATTCAGTAGAAAAGCTCAGGGCTACAGCTGATGTCCTACTTCCAAACATGCAGGGTGGCAGTTTTGTGGAAATTAATCTTTGTCCTGGCCATTTTCAGGGATATTGTCCTTGTTAGGTTGGAAGAATGTACCATTATGACTACTATTTTTTTCCAGACCTGCCAGCTCCTTTGATATCTCTGTGATATCAACATTTTACCTCAGTCTAGTTTTCCTCTACAAGTGGTTCCTCTGAAATCTGAATGAGGCAGCACTCAGTAAAGTAAAAGAAGCCATGTTCGTAAGGCTGAGCTTATGAGCAAATCCTTGCAGGGTCAACACTGCTTTATCAACAATGCATAATCTGCATCATTTTTTCCACTGGCATAAATTTTGAGCAGCGATAAGCTGGGTATAGTGTCAAATAGCATAAAAACTATGTGATCTACTCCATAGTACAAAGTAATAGTTACATTATGGTCTGAAGAATGGCAGAAACAAGGAGAAATGAGAAATTAGAGAGGGATTTTGGACTGCAACCTGGCAGTAATCATGGAATCATGAAACGGTTTAGTTTGAAAGGGACATTAAAGATCATCTAGTTAATCTTGACTTGGGGTCCTCTATCAGTAGGGTCTTGCTTGCTCTTTCTAATCTGTCTAATCTGGTTAATCTCATCTCCTGGAAAACTTGAGGATGATAGTGGGTCCTGGAAGACATCATTGGGACCAAGTAGAAATTGTGTTATTGTGATATATTGAATCTGCAGAGGCCTCTGAAGGCACCAGAAGACAACCCACAAGGAGAAATTGCATCAGCATGATAACAGGAAGAGTCTTTTTAATACTTTTTTTGCATTGGTTTCTTTTTCTGCCTCAAGCTATGCAGGAGCATTTTAAGCTTACTGAATAAACACTATGCAGTGATAAAGCAGGAGTTTGAAGATTGAGATGAAGTTAACTCTCCGTGTCTCTCTCAGGGAACCATGTATCTTATGCTGAAGTAGTAAGACAGCACAGCCTTGGAAATCATGGTAACAATAAGGCTGAACCATGATGAGTAGTGACATCCCTGAAGATCCATTATTATCCCTCATTCGTAGGATTTTCTATCTGAGCAAGCATCATTTAGCAGTCTGGTGTCTGTTAGCATGTTAACTATGATCCTTAGAAAAGTTTCTGAAGTCATCAATGACTTTGCTGGGAGTTTGCTGGATAAGTACACAG
>VZRQ01010305.1:562189-656130 GCA_013397975.1 Machaerirhynchus nigripectus
CGGGAGGACAGGCGCGGTGCCGGCCCTCACCCCGCCGCCCTGGGCTGGTCCCCACCTCCCCAGGCCGTCCGGGAGCGCCAAACGACTCCGCGGGAGGAGGCGGCGGTGGCCCCGGGGCGCGTCTCCCCCGGTCGGCGGAACGGAGTGGGCAAGGCCGGCTGCTCGCCCGGGCACCCCTGCGTGCCGTGCCGCCGGCCGTATTATTCTTCCAGGAGCCTTGTAGGTTTCGGTATATTCATTCTCGTACAATGGGATTAAACACTAACCGTTATCATCCAAATTAACTAAACTCTGAATAGCAAATGCGGGGGCTTTTATTTTTTTCCTTCTCTTTTTGCTCCACTGGCGGAGATGGAGTTGATCCTCTTACTGTCTGTGTTAACCGCCAGCTGCAGGCACCTGCGAGGCAACTTCTTACACGAGGAAAGTTGTTTATTTGCTCGCGGGCTGTTCCCTCGTTGGTTCCCCCACGGGCCGGGCTGCCCGGGGCAGCGGCGGGGGACGCGAGGTGCCTGTGGCATCCCCGCGTGTACCGCCGCCTTGTCCGCAGAGGGCTTCGGCGGGGCTGAAGAGGGAGATCACCCGACACTGCCGCGGACTGTCACCCTTGAAGGGAAGCCAGGAGAAGGCGGCTTTGAATTTTTTTAGTTTTTAATTCCCCTCGAGCGCCTGTTGGCTCTCCTTGCGGGACACGTGTGCACGGCTCTTTGGCAACCCAAGGCGGACATCCGCGTCCCCATCACCCAGCACTGGTTTTCGGTTCTCGCCCAGGAGTCCCGCCGGCCACAGCCCTCTCCCCAGGCAAGGGGCTGGCCGGCGGCCGGGGCGCAGAGCCCTGTCCGATACGCGCGGAGCGGGATAAGCCTGCCGTCACCCCGGGGCTGCAGGGCGAGGGGAGGCAGCAGCGCTCCGGCCGCCCCTCGCCGTCTCCCCGCGGCCGGCCCGGGGGTCTCCGCCTGGCGGAGCTGCGCCCCGAGGGAGCCGCCCGGCCCGGCTTCCCGGTGCGCTGCCGGGGTGCGCACGGGTGCCGCGTCTCAGTGGCGTGTGGCCCCTGTCCCGTGGTGCTGCCGACCTCTGCCAGACATGGGCTCTGACAGAGAGGTGGAGATCCTCTGGGAGGTGTCAAGCTGCTTTGAACTGGCATCTAGGTTTGCCTTTTTGTGAAAACAGATCGTCTTCCCTCTGTTTCTTCACCCCCTCTTTTCTTTTTTGACTCCTATATAACGTTGGGGTTATATGCAATTACTTCACCAGGTAATTGAAACTGTGGATATTAGGTTTGAAAATCACTGTCACGGTGTGCTAGCAAGAAACCAGCTAGCCAGTCTTGCATGGAAAGAGTTGTCCATGCAACTGGTGAATCAAGTGCAAAGTCAAGTGTCCCAGTGTGGCTGGGGTTGGCCCTGCCAGCATGGTTCAGTCCCATACTGGAGGTCCTGCTGTGTAATGTGGAGAGGCATTCACACTCCTGGATGATCTCTAGGATGATGGCTGCTAGGAAATGGGAGAACTCACAAGGTGCAACAGTTCCTACTTGTACGAAGTGGTAGATTTATTACTTGGCAATCCTGGATCTGCAAACAAGCAGTGATCTCTTCACTCAAGAGAAGGCATTTAATTTAGGAGTTTAACCCTCAGCTGTACATACAGCTGTTCATCACGCGGTGCCAGCTTTTGCTCTGAGTTACTCTTGCACGCTCAGTGAGGCTGGGCTAGGTTAGCAAGTTTCCAGCCTTTTCGCAGCTCCTAATGCTTTCTGCCTCTGTGTATGAGGCTGATTGGTCCTCATCTTGTTCCTCAGCTGTAGAGGTATCCCTTACATCAATGCTACTGTTTGTTCCAGCTGTAGTCCACCCCCATGTCTTCCTTCCTAGTGGAAGGACCATGCTCCTCTGTTTGCTCACCTGCCATGAATAGTGGCATCAGTAGGGGGGAGGTGATAACATGATAGGTCTTGGGACTCCATCCTAATATGATCCTTCACAGCAGAAGTCATGCTTGTAACCGTGAGTCTCTTGTATTATTGGGTAGATTCAGAGAGCACTCCTCGAAACCCTAGAGTGCTTTAGGAGGTGCTGTTTGGCTTCAGAAGATGATGTTTTTCTCATTCTGTAAGATATGGTAATGCCCGTAAGTTAAACTTTGATCCTAAGAACTTTGATCTTTATCATAGGAAGTTGTCAAGTATTTCTGTGGTGGAAGACAGGACTTCCAGGTCAGTAGTGCTCCTGAGTGCTGCTGTGTGCTTGTCATATTCCATCTCTGAGGAGGCACAGTTCACTCTAAGTGTGTTTTGTGGTGTAATTTAAATATAACATACTCTGTTCTTCATGATTAAAAGCCTTTCAGGAATGTAAAATCTGATGTGAATTGCTTTTAGATTACTCTCTATATGAACTTCTTGGAGTACAGATTGCTTGAAAGTCATTCTCATATGTTCCTGTAATTTGTAATATCTCATTTATTGATGTTTTTTCCCAGATATAAAATTTTAAGCTTATGTTTAGTTTTATATGTAGTATAGCTAATATATTCAGAATTACACAGGGTGAAATGTTTCACTGATTAAAACCAGGTGTAGTTATATATGTTACAGCCATTTGCAGGGGCTGATTTACATTGGCAGAAGACCTGGTACAGCTTTTGTCCATCAAATGTGTAAATATGGCAAAATGTAAGGCTCTCCACTGTGCGTTTGTAAAGGGTGAGTCCCCCAAGACAGTGGATAGATGTTTGCAGTTTTCTCAATGACAGTTATCTTCTCAGCCACATCACTATTGAGACAGAATATGTTGCCCTTTAAATGACAGCCTGTCAAAATGAGAACAGAGTGCTAAAATTTATTTCAGTGGGATTTAGGTAATCATGACTCTCTGGGGAGATGTACATTAGACTGCTTGTGACTGAGGTGTTCTAAATAGCTCAATATCTAGATTTGTGGCTGTCTGGCATGAATAAAGGCTAAAAGGTTCAGAAAATACAAGGGCTTTTTCTGCAATGACATGTCTAATGCTGAAAAATATCTAATCCCTCCTCTCCAGTCTTAGTAAAAACTGAAAACAAACAAACAAATGTAGAAACTTTTGCTCAGCATGGCTTCACAGAGAGGAAGTTATGCTTAATCTGCCCAGTAATCTTCTGTGATGAAGTGACTGGTTTGGTGGATAAGGAAAGAGCAGTGGAAAGAGCAGTCCTCCTTCTTCAGAGGACTCTGAAGAAGACAAGACTTCAGGGTGACCTCATCACAGCTTTTCAGTACCTGAAAAGAACCTACCAGAAAGCTAGAGAGGGACTTTTTACAAGGGCACGTAGTGACAGTACAAGGGGTAGTGGGTTTAAACTGAAAGAAGGTAGGTTATGATTAGTTATTTGAAAGAAATTCTTTACTGTGATGGTGGCACTGGAACAGGCTGCCCAGAGAATTTCTGGGAGTGTCATCCCTGGAAGTGTTTAAGGCCGGGTTGGATGAGGCTCTGAGCAACCTGATCTAGTGGGAGATGTCCCTGCCCACAGCAGGAGGGTTGGAACAAGATAATCTTTAAGATCCCTTCCAACCCAAGCTGTTCTATGATTCTGTGACACCATCTACTTGGCTTTTGATATTGTCTCCTGTAATATCCTTGTAGAAAAGCCAATGACGTGCAGGCTGTATGAGCAGAACTGAAAACTGGCTGAATTGCCAAGTTCAGAGAGGAATAATCTGTGGCACAAAATCTAGTGTACAGTAATTAGTGGTATACCCTAGGGTTCAGTATTTGGTCTAGTCATGTTTAACATCTTCATTAATGAGCTGGAACATACCGTCAGCAAGTTCACAGATGACACAAAACTGTGAGGAGCAGCTGATACACCAGAGAGTCATTCTGCCATCCAGAAGGTCCTCAACAGGCTGATGAAATGTTGGGCTGTCAGGAATCTCATGCAATTCAGCAAAGGGAAGTGCAAAGTCCTGCACCTGGGAATAAACAACCCCCCTGCACCAGTACATGCTGGGGGGGTGACTGACTGAAAAGCTGCTCTGTGGAGAGGGACCTGGGGGTCCTCAAGGACATCAAGTTGAACGTGAGCCAGCAGTGTGCCCTTGTGGTCAGGAAGGCCAATGGTATCCTGGGGTGCATTAAGAGTCATTGCCAGCATGTCGTGGGAGGTGACCCTGCCCCTCTAATCAGCACTGGAGGAGTCCATATCTGGAGTTCTGGGTCCAGTTCTGGGCTCTTTAGTACAAGACAGAGATGGCCATACTGAAGGGAGTCCAGCAAAGGCCCATGAGGATGATTAGGCGATTGGAGCAACTCATGGAGGAGGAGAGGCTGAAGGAGCTGAGATTGTTCAGCCTAAAGAAGGAAAGGCTCAGGAAAAGCTTACCAGTGTGTTCAAATACCTGAAGAAAGGGTGTAAAGAAGATGGAGCCAGGCTCTTCTCAATGGCTCTCAGTCATGGAAACAGAGGCAATGTGCACAAACAGAAATACAGGAGTTTCTGTCTATAGTAGGAAAGAAGTCTTCTGCTGTGAAGATGGTTAATCACTGAAACAAGTTGCCCACAGAGGTTGTCAAGTCTGGAGGTGGTCCTGGGAAACTGACTCAAGGTGGCCATGCTTGAGCAGGAAGGTTGGACCAGATGACCTCTGGAGATGCCTGCCAACCTCATCCATATCATAGTTCTGTGCACTTCTGTGGGAACATTTAGTTTTGATGTAATTCAGTCCCACTTTGGTTTGGCATAGAAGAAATGTATTTTAATTTTTCCTTACACTACACAGCAGATTGAACTTTTTTACTCTGTTCTCAATAGGACAATTCATTTGGAGTCAGGTTTTCTACACTTGTGTCAAGCAGAATAAATGGGAGGGAAGCACAGCCTTTCGGTTAATTGTACTTCACCACATGTTGCATTGCAGCTCGACCCATTAAAGACTCATTAACATCCATTATACTTATGACTGCTTTGTAAACAATGCTAATTCAATAGGACTTCAGAGCTGAATTCCCTCTAGAGTCCTTTGTAACTCCTAGCCATGACTTTCTTCCTAGCTGAAGTGGAAAGGGGATCCCTGTGAGAGATTTATGGACTCTGCAAAGCCTATTAATTTAGTAATGCCATAGTTCAAGCATCTTATTATTATGAACCCTCAGTACTGAGCTTATTGAGTGGACTAGGGACTTATAGGACTTCTTCTCAGCAAAGCAATATTCTTTGGTTTTAGTCCAGCTTTGCTCTGATTTCATGGAGATTGAGTGGACCAAACACTACTCCCTGCTACACTGGCTTCCGGAGAATTATTTCTTGAAATGTGCCCTTGTTGCCAGCTCAGAGAGTTCAGATGCTGCACTATGCACAGACTGTGCCAAGACTTTTACGTTTAAGGTTCTTCTGTAGAACAGTGAGGTGATATCAATGGTCCTGCATGCTACATTGGTGGCTGGCTTTTGTGAGGTTAATCCAGTGTTAGCATATGGCAAGCAGCATAAACCTAAGATCTCAGCGACTTTTTGAAGGCAGATAATATAAAGTTTATACTGTGAAATAAAAAAGAGAGAGGGACTGATGCCTCAGAGTTCCTGCAGAGTCTGCCTGTCTTCTAGGCAAGGACTGCAGCCCCAATCAGTTGCCTTTTACAGCTTCATTATTGCTGGGCAGGTGGGGTGGCCGGCCTTCCTGCTGGCTCTGTATCATGGATACTGAGTGGTCTCTGCTGCTGAAGGTTGAGTCATCACTTGTTTCTCTGTATCCCGTAGCAGCTTTGAGTTACCTAGTGTTTTACTTGTCTCCTTTATTCAAAGAGGAGAGATGGATACAACCAGGAAGGGAAGAACATGAGGCTGGGAGGCATTGTTCTGTTTGCTGCTGGGAAAAGGTATGTTACAAGAGTTAAAGGCTTTCCATTGCTATCTGAGTTTCTGTTCTGTGAAAGTCTTGCCCTTCTGACTGAGCACTGAAAAGTGTTCCGCTTCTGGAAAGCTTAGATTGTTCTTCTTCAAGTCAAGTTCTTGGTCTTGAACACTGCCAGTAGCCCTTTCCTGTTTCTGAACTCACAGCCCAAAGCAATCCAAAAGGTTATGATAACATGTTAAGATCCCACAAATTCCTCAAAAACAGGTGTAAAATTTGCTTGCATGTCCTGACTTTAAAATGATCATTTCTTGCGTAAGTACACCTTTGGTGATAGCAAAGTGAGATCTCTTCTGCTAGACAAACAGAACACGACTCTTAAATGCAAACACTTTCCTTAAAAGCTGTCAAGGTATTCTGGGTAAATATCATTCCCTACTTGCCCTGTTCTTTGATTTCTTAGTGCACATCTATCTAATGTCAGAGAGAGAATTACAGAGCCCTGATCATACCTCATAGGGATGTTCTTCTGCCAAAACTGGGTAGATCTGACACAGGGCTAGCAGATGGTGACCAAATATTTCTGAAACAACTCTCCCTTTCTGGGTAAAATAAAGAGTATATTGAAATCCCAGCATTCATAAGTCATGATCCAAGCCCCCAAACTCTTTAAGATAAATGAAAAGTCAGGAACTTAGAATTGTCAGCAATAATAACAAGCCATCAGAATGTTGGGTTTTTCAGTGGTTTTCCATTTGTAGTTTTTCCTTCCTCAGCTTTTATGACTCAGGTTCTCAAGCATTCTGCATAACCATTAGAATAGAAGAGTAATTTTTATGAAATCCTTAGATCCTGAAGCCAAAGTGTAAACTACCAAATATAATTAGATTTTCTAAATAAAAACATAATGGTTTTAGGAACACTAGAAAGGGTATCAGTGCTGGATATGGTGCCACCCATTTTTCATTTAATCTGGCTCATTTTTTAAACTAATTATAGCAGGCAGGGAAGAAGTACCCATGTCCCCTCTGGCTTTAATGCCATGTCCATTTTGGTGGAAAGTTATTTTACATGTCATGAGAGTGTATAACCACCTTGTGCATGGTCTGAGGTCCCATTCTTCCTTCACATTCATATCTCACCCTCTTGATGGTACAGATAGGAGTGTGTCTGGGCACCCAGCCTGTTGCGGCACTTTGAACACTAGTTACTGCTTTTTCTAATCAATTTGGTTTGAATATGGGATAGGGAAAATAGAACATGAAAGTGTCCGTGCCAGAAAGGAGAGCTGGGAAGACTTTCTCAGTGATAAGCATTGGAATCACTTACTCCATTCTACTGATCTGGCATTTTTTCACCCAATATCTGTATGTACATGAAAATACTATGAATATACTACTAATAATTAATACATTAATAATAAATGGCAGTGATATAAAAAGCACTAACTTCTGCACTATTATCTTACATGAATATGTGAAGATTCATATAAAATGCAGATTGAATGTCACTGTTCCCCACGGCACATGTGGCTGACAAGCTAGGAGGGAGTGGAGAATAAGTCCCACAGTTTGGTCCCGGCATTTGCAAGGCAGAAACATCCCAATTCTTCTTCCACAGCCCATCTGAGGTGCTCAAGACAGGCACCATTAGATAAAGAAACAACATTGTCTGTATTACTTGTCACGACGAACTTTTAAAAAATAGCTTAATGTCGAGGAGCGTTAAGACTCGTGGCAAACAGGCAGGCTTTTCTTCCAATACATGAGCATCGTCACCGCGGAGGCTGTTCAGATCCCTCTTCCCATGTAGAAGCCTACAAAGCTTTGTGGAAAACTGTGGGGACATTAGGGGTTGGCTACTGCCCTCTAGTGATCGTCACCAGCGCCTGAGGTTTCCAACTCGCCTTTTATTTTCTAATCAAATTGCTAAAAATAAACTTCGTGTGTGATCAGATGCACGAAATTCAGTATTATGAAACAGTGCCTGATTCATCAGATCTCAGAATTTGCACCAGATGATGGACTGTTCCTGGCATGGACACCAGCTGATACAGCTCTAAAAATACAGTTAATACAATCCAAGCATGCTGTGTTAGGCATCTATATTATCACTTAAGTTAAATATTTACCAATTCTTTAGAAACTTATATACCTTGGTTTGAATAAGCTTACTGATAGATTTTTTCCCTAAATAAAAACATTGCTGCAGTTTAAATACAGCCTTTCAATAATAAGCAAGTCACCCTTCTTTCAAAAGAAACCCCTCAACATAACAAAACAATGACTATTGGAAACTTTAAAGAATATAAATTACTGAGAAACAGAATATTTGGTTCAAATAATGATTTAGCTGAATTTGTGTGTAGCGCTACAGGCCTCTGTCCCTTTTATTTCCTCTGTGCTAAAATGATCAAATATCTGCTAGTTAAGAAGTAAGATGTGTGGGGTTTTTTGTCTAGTTATTGATGCAAAGTGCTCAGCTCCCCGATTAAGTTCTCACCAAGTGTTACCTGATGAAGGGCTGTTTGAGCAGAATTCTGCTGCTGGCATTAGAGGGCAGCCTTGAGGGTTTATTTGATTTTTTTCTTTTCCTATCAGTCTGGCCGAGATCTAATTTAAAGCAGCTTAAGGCTATTTTTGCTCTAAATGCAGTACAGTCATTTAAAACCGCCTGTCTCATTAAGTGCGGCACCCAGCTGTGGTGCTCGCTGATGAACATCAACAACCGCTTGTTCGGGACAGCTGAATTGCTCTGCAGGTAGAACGGCTGCAATTACGAGATCCTCAGAGCAACAAGTGTATTCATCTAATTGGCTGTGTAGGAAACACACCAGGCAAGGGAGTCACCTTTACTTTTATCCTGCAAGAGTAATTGAGTGGTTCACAGCTCTGACTTGTTTTCAGCAACACAACTTAGTGAAATGAACGTGCTTAACTTCTCTCCAGAGTCACACAGGCTGCTCCAAGATTTGAGTCTTTACACATATAAGCAGTGCAGCTTATTTGTTCTACCATGCCTTTTTTGCTCTTGCTTCTAGGCCCATGAACACTGCTTGCCATAATCTGTGGGTACAATGTCTCTGCATTTCATCACTTATCCTTCAGACTTATGTAGGGCAAAGGTTACAAAAGTTCTTGGCATCTGCCATATCATGTAGGAGGAAAGCAGCATCAGCAGAGAGTCTCTTGTGTAATCTACTGATATTTTTGGAGAAATGTTTGGGTAATAAAATGTTCACTTTGTCTGCTGATCAGACTGCCTCCTATACAGTAAAAATTGTCTGTTGTAAAAAAATGTCTTTAAGGCGGCTTTATAAAATGAAACCTTACAAAGGCATGAGAATAATTTACAAAGCCCAGATTCATATGACTTATAAGGAAAGGTTCTGGAGCAAATAGAAATAAAATGATCTTTAGTTAACATGGGCTTGTCAGAGGATAGTGATTCATCCATCAGCTGAGGGCAGGGAAAGGTTAAAAAAAGTGGGGAAAAAATGGTGAGCTAGTGGAGAACATGCTTCAGATCCTGAATCACCTCTGCATGAACCATGATAACTACTCTGTTTCTTGATGATTGTTCCAAACTCAGCAATCACTTGTCTTGAAATGATCTTGAATGGTCCTAAAAATAGCTTGATACTGGAGATGCCAATTTTTCCAGTAATTTCCCTAAAATGTCAGCAGAATTATTGGCTATGAGAAACAATGCTCTGTCTCCATCTCCATGGGAAGATGTTTGTCTGCTGCAATACAGTACTTTTGAAAACAGCATCCTCTGAATTCCTATGATTTTCAATGTGTCCTAGATACCTTTGAAGATAACCCCATTTATGGCTGACAGCTGCAGAGGTAGGAAAGTCTCATGTCCTCTAACCTGGTAATTGGGCCATTCAAAAAAGGTGAACAGGGATATCACCAGGTGCTTTGCTAACAGAGCAGATTTTTCCAGGTAATGGGGTAAAGCAGAAACTTTAGGATAGCTTCAGGTTCTCTAAAAACTGGCTAAACCTGAGTCAGGCTGGTTTTTTCCATGTCTCCTGAAAACCTCTTTCCCCTGCTGCTGCATACATCTGTGCAGAAGAAACCCACTAAGAGTTTTTCCCACTGTTATCAAAGTCATGATTCCAGCAAAAGCCAGGAATCTGGAGAGGCTTGATTTCTGCTAAAATCAGCCCACAGCAATGGCTTTTGATACTGGATACAGAGGAATCTCTTAAGTATCTTTAGGAGTGCAGCATTTGAAATGTGAAAATCCTGATCATCTCGTAGGGTTAGTTGCTCCAGATGCATCAGTCAGCCTGCAGTAAGCATGCTCTGAAAACAACCAGAAAGTCCGTAGGAGGATTGTCCGAAACCTTTGAAAACCTAATAAACAGTAGCTCAATGAAGCAATAGACTCTGCTGCTGCTTGAGCACATCCCACACTATTGTTTCTGTGGAGGCACTTGCAGATGTTTGGCATACAAATCAAACACACGTGACTAACATGATACTTAAGCATAGAAGCACAGAATATACTGAATTGGAAGGGACCCACAAGGATCATCAAGTCCAGCTCCTGATATTGCACAGGACACTGCAAGAGTCACACCAGGTGCCTCTTGAGAGGGACTGAGTGTGCTTCTCCAAACACTTCTTGAACTCTGTCAGGTTTGGTGGTTTGGTGCCCGTGACCATTTCTGTGGGGAGCCTGTTCCACTGCCCAACCACCCTCTGGGTGAAGAACCTTTTCCTAATACTCAATGTAAACCTCCCCTGACACAGCTTCAGGCCATTCCCCTGGGTCCTGTCAGTGGTTACCACAGAAGAGATCAGTACCTGCCCTTCCTCTTGCTTCACGAGGAAGTTGAGACCAAAATATGATCTCTCCTCAGTCTCCTCTTCTCCAGGCTGAACAGACCAAGTGACCTCAGTCGCTCCTCGTACAGCTTCTTCTCAAGGCCCTTCACCATCTTCCTTGCCCTCCCTTGGATGCTCTGTAATAGCTTTATATCATTATATTGTGGTGCCCAAAACTGTCCCACGCCCTNTAATAGCTTTATATCCTTATATTGTGGTGCCCAAAACTGCCCCCAGCACTTGAGCTGAGGCCGTCCCAGTGCAGAGCAGAGCAGGACAATCCCCTCCCTTGCCCGGCTGGCGATGCTGTACCTGATGCCCCCCAGGACAGGGTTGGCCCTCCTGGCTGCCAGAGCACTGCTGACTCGTGTTCACCTAGCCATTGACCAGGACCCCCAGGTCCCTTTCCATGGCACTACTTTCCAGCATTCTCATTCCCCAGTCTGTACATTCAGGGTTGCCCCATCCCAATCCAGCCCTTTTCCTTGTTGATTTCCTTGGTAATTCCTAATTGCATTAATTGGTCAAGTTCTAATTGGTCGAGGTCTCTCTGCAGGGCCTCTCTGCCTCTGAGGGAGTCAACAGCTCCCCAGTTTAGTATTATCAGCAAATTTAGGCTACCTTTCAGTCCCGTATTCAAGTTGTTTATGAAGATAGTGAGGACTACTAGCCCTAAAATAGAGCCCTGTGGAACTCCACTGCTTGACTGGTCACCAGCCAGAATATGTGCTGTCACCTAAAACCACACAGTGGAAGAAGAAAAAGAATTCATCCCAGGGAACAGCATCTTAGTAGGATTCTCGAGTGTTATAACCAGCCTCTTCCCTTTGGAGATGGTGGTCTGCAGAGCCCCATCTTTCTTCAGGCTGTCCTCAGATGTTCTTCCCTCTGCCCTGCTCCTGGTTGCCAACATGCACCTCCTGGGAAGAGAGAGCCCTATACATATTAGCAAGTGATGAAAATTGACTTTAATCCCTGCACCTGAATCGTCACAAGTTATCCTATCTGTCTAGTTTGGTAACTGGCAATCCCATGTGAAGAAACTCATGTGGGGTCAGAGTCCTGTCGCAGCAGATCTGATTTACGGGGCTGGGCTGGGTTGCACAAGGGAGGCCAAGGGGAGCTGCCAGCAGCTCACCCCACTGCTCTGCTCAGCTAATGGAATAACAACGGAGGAGGATGATGAGAGATAAATATTAAAGCTGGGGGAGTAACTGGAGTTTAAACATTGAAAGTTTTTCTCTGGTGTCTGCTTCTCAGGCCTGCATAAAGCTGTTTGTATGCAAATGGTGAACTTGCCCATGCTTACTGCTGCTCAGGTTCTCTCAGCACAAAGACCCAATCTGAGGAAACTACCAAAACACTGTAGATCAGCAGGAAGGAGATACAACATTTTATTACTGAGGTACCCAGGAAAATTTTGACAACCATTTTATATTGATGGAGTAAATCATGTTTAGCACCACTGACATATACATAGGCTACCCAGTGGCAGTTGGATAAGGATAGGAGGTAGATTGGGAGGAGAGATCATCAAGTTTCTCATGAAGATTATTTTCCTAGAATTTTTCTGTCATCTTCCATTCCTTTTTTGTTCTCTCTTTTGTGCTTTGGAATCCCTTCCTCCACTATTCATCCGCTTACGTGTGGCCAGGATATACACAGTCGGTCTTCTGCATATTGCTATTTCCTCTTGCTAGTGTTTTTGTGGAGGTGGAAGCCACAGCCTCCCGTTTGTGTTGGACCTGTGATCAAAAACCTATAGGAAACGTGTATTTGCTTGACAATTTGGGATGAAGACTGTCCAAAGATGATCTCATAGAAAGAGGTTATTAATTCAGCACCTTTGCAGGTTGTTGTTACTTAGACTGTGTTATGCTGTATCTGTCTGAAAGAATTTGGTTTGAAATAAGGACAGGAAAACAAGTGGCTGTCTGCTATGATGGTACTCAAGAGCAAATGTGCAGTGAGGAGCACTGGCAAGCAGCACAGACAGCACTGCAAGAGATGCATTGAATGCATTTGCTGTATAAAACACAAGCACCACTTGTGGCTTCAATTCTGTTCTTAATACCCATTCATCAATATAAAGTCAACTGCTAAATAAACAGATTTACATAAAATCAGAAGGGGCATGTGAAGTGATGTTGATGTGTTCTATGTTTTTGAGATATTTCTGTGGCATGCATCAACCACTTGTTCTCATAACACTTCAAACTGGTTTGAAAGCTAAAAGCAGTAATGAATCTGGAAGTGGAATTAGGAGAGTGCAGGGCTTTTTTTTCCCTTTTGGTACCTCCATCTTTTTAAAAAATGCCTTTATTTAAAATGTCATGTTAGCCAGATGAGATTGCTCTGCAGGATAGGAAGGAGACTGACAAGAAATATGTTGATGAACTAATAGACTGATGAACATTAAGGGGCTGTTTTAATATTAATTTTAGATTACCACCAAGGTAAAAAATCTGTGCTGTCCTCTTGACCATTGTGACAGGAATGGGGAACAGGAGAAGTTGGTCAAGGATGTATATGAAAGGCTGGATCGACACAACTAAGCACCTAGAACAGGATTGCTTAATTCTGAATTACAAGTGTGCTATTTTTATTAATCAGTGATTTTCATCCACAGTTTTGTAAGTCCCTGCATTGCAACTTCTGTTACTTGGATCCTCACCTAACCTTGGCCTGTAGATATTTTCGTTTTTATATGATAAACACAAATTACAGCTTTTCATTATACCATATGCGTAGACTACATACTCTGACCAGGTCATTCTGCTACTGATGTCGGCACTGGAGCCTTTAGGCACAGTTTCTGGTCTTTATTTGTGGTCTTTCTTCCTCCTTCCATGTGAGCTGGCCTTGCTACTGCTTGCATCTGAAACCATTCCCAGACTGTTGTGGAGAAGGTCTTAGGAATCACCCTAGTCATGGCATTCACTTTTGCAATGTAAGTGTTTGTGGTGTTGTTATATTATTATTTTACACTTTCTCTCTTTGGCGGTGTTGCCTGGCTGCCTCTCAGCTGTCTGCAGAGGAGTGCTGAGGCTCAGCAGCTGATACTGCAGGCACTGACTGCACGGTGCAGGGCAATAAGCAGGAGGAAAGGGGCCATGGCTACTGTCACTCTTGGTCTTGGGTGTTCTCTTTCAGACCAAAACTAATTTTATTTCACAGCTATTGGGCCTTTTAACTCCGAAACAGTCCATGTGAAACTACTGGAGTAATTCCATTAACACCAGAGGGTATTAACTTATGTCTCTGATGGTGCTGGAAGCTTCTATTTTCACTTGTTAACAGTTTCAGCCTGCTTAATAATTTTCTTTAAACTTGCATGTTTATCTTGTTAATTTTCTAAATATGGAGTTAAAACACTGAAGTGTCAGTACATACTTTCTGTGGTAAGGATGCTACTGATTTTTGCACTGAATATTTATTTCCATGAAAAATACAACTTTTTAAAGACAGGTAGTTTCTGAAGAGGTCTGTGGTTTTTCAGATATGTGTGGAATCAAAGATTTAATTCACTTCTGCTGTACAGCTTCTGAACTTAGTGAATTTACATTAGGGTTAAATTTGAGCAAACATTTCTTCAGGCAGCTGTCAATCTGCTCTAGTCTTTAACCTCACTGTTAAAAAAATTCCGAAATAGGTTTTGGAGATCTGTTTGGCTAAGAGAGAGAGATTTCTTCTTTATTCACACATACTGAATACATAAAAGAGTGCTTGAGCTGCAAAAATGTCTTGTAATGCTGATGTTCAAGCACAAGCAATTAGCAAATGGGTGCCAGAAGAAGAAATATTTGTAAGGAAATGAAAAGCCCCAGAATGTATCCCATGCAGCAGGACATGGTGCAGGGAGCCCACAGCTAGCACTAGCAAAACCTATGGGAGTCCAGGAAAAAAAAAAAAAAAGAAAGAAAGAAAAAGCAGCTTTCATTCATAGTTTTTACACAGACTCTCTTTACTGGAAGTTGCCTTGTTTAGCAGATCATGGGACACACCTTCTTTTTCATTCAAAGCAGTTTTTTATGTGCCACTGTTGTGTTATCAAGCAGTGAGTGGGAGAGGGTGATAAAGTGTCGCCTCAGGCAAAACAGTTAAAGGGAGAAGGAGGAAGACATTAAAAGAAAAATTAAGAAGAAAACCAGACTAATTTTCTTGATTTGATCTATTATACTAAGGCATAATCTTTCAAATAAGTTGCATTAGCAGTCGTCTTTAAACGTCCTGGGCAGAAAGCTCAGGGGAGCACTGTAGGGAATTTTCCAACCCTGGTAAAAGGGAGAAATAAACTGCTAAATAAGCTATTCTCCATTTGTAATCCTTATTACATTTCACCCTAATCATTAAGCAGTAACAGCAGCAGCTGTGATAGCAGAAGTCGTACATTTTTTCAGGTCAGACAGTTTTCCCTCTTTTTCTGAGAACTTCATTTTCCAGTACTATTTTGGGATTTTGGGGACCTTTATTTAGCAGTGCAAATTTTAGTTTCCAGAAGCACAGAAGCATATTTTGTACTAAACTTGCTGAAGGCAAATTGCTGGTATTCAGTATTGATGAGATGCACTGTCAAGAAGTTTAAGATTTTTAGAAATTTAAAGGGCCAGATAAGCTTAGTTACTTTAAGCATTTTGCTAAATGAGATTTATTTAAAACTGCTTCTTTTCCAGTGGAATTGGTACTCTTCAATCAGTGTGAAAGGTTTGTCAATGGAGTGCTTAACCCGATAAGCAAACAGCCAAATACCCAAATAAGCTCTTACTAAGGGGGTGTTGTTTTCCTGTGGTTCTCGGAAAACAACATGCATGAAAGGTGATACAGTTTGACCTCTAAACATGCTGTGAACATTGGTAAACAGTCCAGGGCATCTCCCACAGACTGAGGAAAACTCTTCCAACAGATAAACATTTGTTGCAGCAACACTAGGTTTAGATTAGAAAGTGGGTTTGAGATTTTCTATTATTTGACCCAATTTTTACTGGTTTTTTGGTAGAAAATAGTGTTTTCTCTATCTGACCTTTTTGGCATTTGTGAGCTGCATTTTGAAATGAGCCTTGAGCCTCACCCCAGGTATCCCACTGGAGAAGTGGAGACCTGACCGTTCAGTTAATCACAGGGATGTCCTGTGCAGTGCTTGAGATAACACACATCCCTCAAACCAGCACCCAGAGATGAGGTACTTCTGTACCGTAGCCTGGTGGTTACCCTTGCCAGGCACATTGGAGACAGTGGCTACCTTCCTTCTGCCACCAATGCACCCATGCCTGCTTTCCTTTGGGAGGCTTTACCCACGTTTTTCTTTTTTCTCTGTTGGGTATGTTTGCTTCTACAGCACCAGCATTGTTTTCCAGATGAGACATTTAATTGAGGTTTTTGTATGTTCTGCACATTTGTCATTCATCTTTTTCCAATGCTAGGAATTATCCTCCTAATGTCTTCAAAGGGAACCTGGGTTAAATCTGAGGGTTCTTCTTTAGATCCATAATAAGGTCACAAAAATACTGGTCTGCCTATCTCATGCTAGGAGATTTGACAGCTTTCTTCAGGATTTGGTCCACGTTACAGCTGCAGTTCACAGTCCATGAGAGACCAAACTGTGTGTATTTGGATTTGGACTGACATGTCAACTCAGCTCTGGATTTTGCCCTTTACCAGTCTTTCATTCTCCGTGTTATACAGTTTTGCAGTCTAAATCACAAATCATCCATTTGGGGATTAACAAAGTCAACAATTTTCAAAGGAGCAGGGGGAGAGGGAGACCCTTTCAGCAACAGCTTGGCATGATAAGAGCAGAGCAATGCTGACATGGATCTCCTCAGGAGATATTTAAACCCCACATGGATGTGATCCTGTGCAGCCTGGTCTGAGTAAACCTGCACTGGCAAAGGAGTTGGACTAAATGATCTCCAGAGATCCTCCTAACCCCAACCATTGTGTGATTCCATGATGAAGTATAGAAAAACCTTTGGCACTGGCCATCTTTCCAGAGTATTCTCTGATTTCATGTGGACTTTGGCACTGTTCTCCTTCATGACTGATTCACATCTGCTTTCATCTGCTGCTTCAGATTCTCATCTGTGCTCACAGTATCAGAGTACTGCCATAGGTCAGTGTGATGGCTGTGCCTTTCTTTGGCCAGCGAATTCTATTTGCCTTGTTCCAAGTTAATTCTGAATCTCCCTGTACTATTTTCCTAAACACTTCTTGTCCTAAATATGAATTATGTCTCCTGTTAGATGTTCACCAAGTTTCTTAGTCACAGATCTGCTTGCTCTTTCCCCTTTCTTTTTGTACTTAAAACGATACTGCTGACATGGCTCAACTTTATGAGGCACCTTACTCTTCATTCTTTTTTACAGTGTTTTGCAGTTGACTCCATTTTCTTTGGTCAGCTGGAAGCTCCTACAAAGTGGTTTTGAGCTGCCTGTTACCAAAAATTAGGCTGATTTCTGATTGTTTCCCTTTTTCTGGGACTCAGGGCTTGTGGGTAAAACATAGGTTGTCTTCGCCAAGGTGATTCTCCTGGTTTCTTTTCCTGAGTTCAGTAAACACTAAGAGTTGTGACTCTGGTGGAGGTCTGTGTCTTTTGGTGTCTGAGTTCTACCTGTGCAGCACTAGGACTAATTTTACAGAAGTTTTTAAAGGTCTGTTTCCCTGCAAGAATGACTTGCTGTTACCCTCCCGCTCTGCACGTGGATATGATGGGCAGCTCAGTGAGAACTGGAGAAAAGAGGTGTGATGGCTTAAGAGGAATTGAGCTATGGAGGAGGTGTGGCTGGAGTGGTGTATTTTGTTTGGTAATAAGGTGAACTGACCAGCCCCTGGAAGATGATGATGGAACTGGTAGATGTTTTTAGTGGGACAGCATATATTCTTTAGGAGGACCCTAAGGAGCAAACCTGCATTATTTTGACAAGTCAGCATTGAAAAATAATATTGATCCACCTACAATCATACCTCCTTATTCTGTTTCTCTTATGCTTCAGATAGTTCTTTTCCCTTTTGTGGGTGTGATAGGAAAGAATACTAACCCAAAATGTAGGGTAAATGTAACGTCTTAGGAGCTACTTGAGGTGGGGTGCCTAGAAGTATTGGCACTGAATTTTCTGACAGGCGTTTCTTTTGAATTATGCCTTTCAGGTAGAGACTCCCTGGTAAGAAAGGCGTGGTGAACCTTAGACCGGTTTGTTTACTTGATTTGAAAGTAGCTTTTAAGCTAGGTACTTAATCCTCTCCTGTTGCTCAAGAAACTGTCACTGAGATCAGGAGTTTCAGCTGAATCATTGCCATGATTGAGTCTGTCTGCACTTTGTATTTCAGATAAAATCTTAAAATCTTCACATCTCAAGGTGAAATTTTTACTAATAAGTCTTTAAATGTAATAAAGTATTTTAAAAACAAATGGGTATTTGTAAACTTTAAATGTATGTGTAAGAAAAAAGTTGTTTAAAAATGCCATCATGATATGGTGCTAAAACAGCTTTGGGGCACCTCTGCCTGCATACTCTCCTGCAAAAAGTGTGAATCTCTGTTTTATATGGAATGACAGCATTGTTTACAGGGTTTTTACAAATAATAGAAGACAAATAATCTTTACAAGCAGTAGACAAATATGATGTATTTCAAAAGGATAGTTGAGTTAAAATTGTATAAAGTCGCATGATCTGCACAGCTTTCATCAGCAATACATTGAGAACATTTTGTGACTTGGGGAAAAAGGCTGGTAGAAGGATTTGAGTGGGACCAAAAAGTCACTTTAGCTGCCAGACAGTTGTGCAGGTGCTCCTTCAGTCTTTGACCAGGTTGTGCAAATCCAGTCTAGTCTGGTTAGTCTTTAGATATATGGGTCCACCTATAAAATACGGCGTATATAATTATGCTTATATAGGCTCTGGGCCAACACTGAGGAGCATGGGTGAGTTAGCATGTTGAAATGCACAGATGTGAATATTAATATGCAAGATCATTAATGTTTTTGTGTGAGTTTGTTTCATTAAAAACTGTGCTCACGGTATTTTGGGAGACTGAAGGTTTTTTGTTTCTTGTTTGTTTTTTTTAAAGTAGAATCACCTACTGTGCAGATTGTACAATTATTGTGAAAATGAGAGTTGCCTTTTGTAACCGCCTCTGTTCTTTATTAGGTTATCTCTTGTCTCAGTGATCCTCTCCCTAATGAATTCTAATTCTTGGTACCAATGGGAGCAGTGCAATCCTATTTTGCCCCCTCAGGGCACCTCAGTGTATGTGAATGGTTAACTCTGATCTCAGATAACTGGTTGCATTCTTTCAGGAAGCCCAAGCCAGTGACATTATTTTAACCTTTTACCTACTTAACTTTTCCCTAACAACTACAGTTCCCTCTGGTCTGTCTACCATGCACGCCCAGCAAAAGGCTCAGGTATTCACAGCAAATACATAACACATAATACATTACACATGCAAAGGACATATGCTTGTAACTTGCAAAATACTGTAATTCTCTGCCACATTACTGTCCAGTCTTTGCTGCTGAAGGAACTGCAGAGGTGACCATTAAATTTAGTTTTGCAGCTGGAATCATGCATGTAGCTCCAACATGCAGTGTCACAATGGGGTTGGCAAAGACAGCCTGAAAGAGAGCATGGGCCCAAATTGCTACAACGGTCTGATGAAATGCTGTGGAAAAAGCAGTGTTGCAAGTCAGGCAGAGGTGAGCAACAGGCACGGGGGCTGGGAGAGTCCAGACTTCAGGAAACCCAGTCTGCTGAAGTCTCAGAAGGTGCAGAGGTCATACAGTCAGCCTCCAAGTCTTGCCCAAGGGTCACCATGGTGCTGGGTGACCCTGAGGAAGGAGCCCAGCTCAGCCTAGCTGTGCAGATGTAATGTGATCTACAAGGTCAGGATGCACCTTAGATGTCTTTTGCTGCTTGGTGTGTTTAAAATACAGCTTGCATCCATGCCAAGGTTCATGGACCTGACCTTGTTGGCTCACAGAAACTCTACAGGGGTTGATGGATAGTCATGGGAAGGGCACCTGGAATATCTTGGCTGCTGCACACATAGATCATAGGGTTTGCAGTGACGTTCCCCAGGAAATCCGCCTGCATAACTCTGTGCACTTCTTGGGCAAATAGCCCAAGGCTGTGCTTTGATGGAGTGACCTGCCACAAGGTGTGCTTGGGTGGGTGGAGGACTTGAAGAGGTAGAGGACCACTCAGTTATCTGCAGTGGTGTTCTTGTGGCAATGGCATCAGGAGTGTTTGTGGAAATAACATTAAAATCTGTCCTTTTTTTTCAACACTGGAAGCCAGGAGAAGATAACGTACTATCCAGACTAAGGCAGTTGCTTGCAAACTACAGTTTTGCTTATAACATGTGGGTTGGTAACAATGGGAAAAAAAGTGGAGACACGGAAGTAATTTGGCTTCTTTTTTTTTTTTTTCCCCTGGAACATCTCACAAATCTCCACTGGTTCAGAAAAAAACCCCAACAAACATTCCTTTTGTTTTCTGTTTATTTTTAAATTAAATTTGGGTTGAAAGAATGATTTGAAATGACAGGCTGAACTTTTGTACTGAAAATGTCAAAAGGAAAAAAGAAAATGTAGTGGTGAGTAAAGGGTGAGGTGGAAGCCTGAAACTGTTGATACTGATATAAATTTATGACTAGTCTTGAGCTGTGGGGAAAAACACAGTGACCTACAGATCATGGATTTGAAATCTCTGTGTACTAGGCCAGGGATTAAAACAATAATTGTTCAGACACAATTATTTTCAGCATGAAGGCTGTTGTCTTCAAGGAATTCTGCCATTCTGCTTATGCATCTTGAGATTTCTGTGCAGTATCCTCCTTATCCCCCACTTTGCCTGAGGACCAGTAAGACAGTTGAGTAAAACAGACACTTAAAAACAAAATAGGAGGAAAAATATCTCCTTAAATAAAGTTGTCAAACATGGAAAAGTTCTGCCATAGGTGTCTGAATTGTTGTGATTCATTACTAGAGCACAGAAGGTTGCTCTTGGACTGGGTGCTAATAGGTTCTGAGTAACATATATTCCCACCCTGAAGAGCTTAGTCTGGGTCAAAGGCTAAAGGCATTTTGCCAGGATAGGAGGAAACAGAGAAGCTGCAGTACAGCCTGACAGATGAGGATGCCAGCAGACCACTTCTAATGGTCTTCCCGAAGGCCTTCTTAGTGTAGTAGTGCTTTAAAGAAGCATTAAGATGGAAGGAAAGCATGGAAGTACCTCAGGAAGGCAGTGACAAGTGTGGATGTCAGTGGCAGGGAGAGGCTTTTAGCTTTGCACTGGAGGGAAGAATGGCAGGTTAGGACCAGGGAGAGGGCAGAGGATGGGCGCAGGTGTGAGCTACGTCCGTCTCTCAGATGGGGTCACCAGTGCACTGAGAAGTTAAAGAGCAGTGTAATAGGGAAAAAAGGCTTTCAAGGATGTAGGGGAGCAGCTGGTCCTGTGCCAAACAGGTGTTGGAGATAAGCCCAGGAATATGATCACCAGATGATATATTGGGCCCCAGTCCAAGAGGAGCAGGTAGGGTTTGAGGCTCTTCTCAGAACTGCTTGCCTGCCCAAGGAAGAACTCTGGAGAAGAACTGCATTTGTAGCTAGTGGTTCCCCTCTGGATTATTTTGAGGGAAGCACTGATGCTTGCTTGGAAAGGATGCTGAGATATTTTGTTCAAGAACTGAATGCTCTTTATACTCTTTTGCTTATGAAATAAGCTCTGGCTGACAGATTTTGTCTGCTTGGTTTCTTTGGGAGTGTTTTGGGGGAATGGTGGTTGTGATGGGATTGTTGGAGGTTTTTTTTCTTTTGTTCTGTTGTAGTAGCAGTGGCATTTGTTGTCGTAGGCTGGAAGCAAGATCAGCCCCTGTGAACATGAAAAAATTCTAATCTGGTGATGTGGGAGGATAAAAGGAGTTGTGGGAAAATGAACATGGTCAATTTTTCCATAGATTAAATCAGCAACATCTTTTGCATAGAGAACTAGTTGAAGGGTGTAATGTTAGAGGCAGGAGCCAAACTGTGATGGGGGGATGGTGTTTCTGGAAGAGGACAGAACACTGCTGTGATAAGGAAGACCATCCTTCCTACAGGCTTTCTCTCAGAGATGATCTGTAGTATGAATCCAGGTGACAGGTGTTGATGAACTAGTAGGAGAAGTTGTAATGGATGAAAATGGGAATAAAACATAGAAGAAGACATGGAACGGTGAGAAATAGTACTGTGCTAATGGATAAGAGAAGGTGCAGTCAAGAAGGAAGGGCCAAAGTGTAACGATTCCTTGCAAACCACATCTCACAGGATGGAGTGTCTTGTGGAGAGTCTTAGGCAGCTGGAGGCCAAAGCTATACATTAAATGAGGAATTGGAGGTGAACTGTTTGCAAAAAACATCTTAATTCAAGACCCTTCTTTTGAATGGAGGAAAAAAGGGCTGTGAATTGCATGAAGTTGTGATGAAGATAAAACATACAGCTGAGGGATGGAGTGGTTCCTTTAGCAGAAAATGGAATTGCTGTGGATGAATGTGACAAATTGAGAAGAGAGAGGAAGAAAAGTCTTGAATCAGAAGGCTGATGGAAAATAGCTCGGTGAAGTTCAGGTAATAACATGGCAGAGAAGAGACTGTACAGGATTGCATGAGAATGACAGAGATAGTGGAAATTCCAAGCAGCAGCAATGCAGCAGGGACTACCCACCTCCTAAAGTCTGTTCTCCTCCCTTTCTTGGGTTTGATCGAAGATGAGAAGGATGAGAAAAATTAGAAACTGTACTGGATTTTCAGGTCAGGGTATATTTGCCTTTGTAAGTCTATCTGCAGTGCTTGAAGGCAGAAGCCTTGAGTTTCATTAAGCATTCCTTTCTTGACTCATTTTCAAATACAGTGATTGTCTTTCAGACAAAGTGGGTGGGGGGTTGGCATAATTTGGGATCACTTTGAACTTTAACTGCAAACAAAGCAATGTCTGGTTTCCATTTTGACCTCACAATTCACAGGATAGTTTTACTTACTCTTATGTTTTTCCTGTTCACTTTTGAATCATGAACAGAACAGATATTTTCTCTTTGTCTCTCTGAAGCCATTCTCTTGTGATTGTTTGGGGAATAAAATAAGAATCTAGATGCTAGCTCTGAGATAAAGCATATCTGTGGTGACATGTAAGAGAGCCCTAGTGTTGAGAACACATACACTGATATGTTACACTCAGCTTCCTCTGGAACCAAAGTAAACAAATAAGATTATGCAGTGAATTAGAATCAGTTTTGCAAGAATACCCAGATAACCATGCCATAAACCAACTTAACAATGAAAAAAAGATGCAGAGAATGATAATAGCCAGGACTCCCTTGCACTTCTCTTTCCCAACTTCTCTTGAGATGAAATCTGATTTAATAAAATAGTATCTGCAAATACATAACAGCTCAACAACAGCTCTTCCTCTGAGCAAATACTCTGCTGTTGGTGTATGTGATGCCAGCCTACGTGTTCTTAAACTTTTAGTAATATCCTCACAGGAAGGTTGTACAGATTTGTCAGATGAAACCAATTTGAAAACTATTGTAGTCTAATCAAATTGAATTCTTAGTGCAGACAAACTGTCAGTTTTCATGCAGTGGCATGTCTGCACCGTACTCTGTCAAAATGCTCTGAGAGTGGTAAGCACAAATACATGTATGCATAAAATTAATGTCACACCCAATCAACTACAAAGCCAATCAATAAATCAGGGAACGTGATCCCTTTTGAAGGTCAGACAAAACACATGGTACTTCTGTGCACTCTGACACCAGTCTGTGGGACTACCTCATCACCGTTAGGTAGTATGAGCACAGTAGTCTGCAAAGGAGAACCTGCTTGTTACTTGAATTTAGAGTAGGAGGAACCTGAGTGTCTTGGTCAGGAGTTCTGAGATAACCCTAGTTCTCAAGATCATACTCGAATTTCTCTGTCTTCATAGTATGTCAGACTACTCAGTGGCATCTAAATCTGGCATTAGATGCAAGCAAAGTTGACAGTTGCCCAAGAGTAGACAAGACACGAGAGGAAAAATGATGTCCTGACAAAGGGGTTGGGATGGAAACCACACACCAAGTTGTTTACCACTTCTCTTTTCTCCCCAGGTCAGCAGCACCATATATATGTATTTTGAAGGTGATGAGGAGCAGAGCAAAGATAAGCTGAATACTGCAGGCATTTAGGTATGCAAAGAGCTGAACTAGAATGTGGCCTCCTGTTCCTGGGATCAGGGAGCTCACTTAGCTCTAGTATCATGAACTTCTCTGAGGCAGTCGTGTCTGTCAGAGCCCTTTTGCCACCACTGTTCAGTTGAATTTTGACCTCTCCAAAGGGGAGAGCAAAGTGTGCCATTCTGCTTCATCCTTAGAGCACGCATGGTTCGACTTTGCCTAGACTGCTGAGAAGTGCTGAGCAGGCAGGTCCAACCCTGTGCGATTCGTACAGCAGGGCTGCCAGAGCAAAGTCAGATCTCTGGCTACATAGAAGAAGGAAACAGAAACCTCTGGACTTGCAACAGTGGACTTCAGCACCCTTACTTTGGGGTAATAGACTACAGACCTAAGCTGGCAGAAAATCCATGACAACCTTAGTTAGCAGAGCTTAGAGGAAATAAACCATGCTTTGAGAGGCATTGCATTTGAGAATGTTCACAGTGCCTTATTCTTCATGTTTCAAAATCAAGGCATTTAAATGTAATATTTGTTTTCTGAAGATATTCGGGATCAAGAAGAAGTTGTGAAGCAGGAAAATATCTTCATAAACAAAATATTTTTAGGAGATATGCAATGTAATATAAAAACATATCAACCTGTATAACATGAAAATCTTCAATAGCTGACCATCTTCAGAAAGTTAGCATTCTTTTTGCAACAGAAAGAATCCCTCTCAACACAAACAAATTTTAGGACAATGTAAACAAATTTCATGACAGCAGTAGATCAGGAATAGAGGCAATTTCATCTACTGCTCTGAGAATGTTATAACAATGTGCCCAGGATGAGAAAGTTCATGTCTTTGGAAGTGGTCCATGCTTCATTTAATCTACCGTTTTTTGATCACTGCCATCCATTAAATCCCGATAAATCTGTGCCACCCGAATGCAGAGTGGATCAGGAGAGCCAGGTATCCCAGGGTAGCCAAGCTCTGCTAGAATACAGAGTAGTGTGGCCATCCCAGCCTTTTCACTTCTTCCCTGGGGCTGAAGGCAGAATAATTTGAAAACTCTACACAAGGGATTTCATTACCTGGATGAAGTAGAGTATAGCATAAGATCCATGGATTCTGATGATTCTGTAACAGGAGAAAGTGGCTTATAGATAAAACATGTAGCCAAGTGAGACGTGTGCTGGAGAGGTTCCATCAAGAAGTCTCCTCAAAGCCTGTAAGATGGTTCTCTATGAGATCAGGGCTAGCTCTAGGTAAGAGTACCCTGCCTGGGCAGCAGGAGAAGGATCACTGAGGGGCTTCAGGTCTTGGAGGCATAACTTGTTCCTCATCCAGCTCCTCTAGAGCTGTCTTGTCCTTTCTGCAGACTCTCTTCTTCCTGATGGCTGAGAGGACAAGGTGAGATCCAAGAGCTGACAGCTATAAATAGCTTCTGTGAGCCAAGGCTGTTAGACTTTGACTGCCATGGCTTGACAAGCAGATGCTCAGTTGTTGTGAAGTTACATTTGGGGTTGTAATGAACTCTCTTCAGTTCTCAAAAGCCATGAGGGCCTGCACGATCACTTCAGTGTTTCTGTAGTAGCTGCAAGTGATCCAAGAGACAGCTGGGTAAAGCTGTAAATATGACATTGCCCATGAGCTGCTAAGTACAGACCGGCACAGACAAAATGCTTCAAAGCAATGCCTAAGTATCTCTCAGTCATGCTTAAGCTTTGGTGTCCCTACCATGTCTGTGTATGACAATTTTCAGAGCCTTCGAGCTTGGAACAAGAATAACTTAAAGGCAAATGGTCTCTCCATGTTAATTTGAAATTATTTGCTTTACACCTATTGGTCTAAAAGCTGTATTTTGGTCATGTAAGTTACACTAAGAAATCTTTCAATTAAATAAATTCCCTAGAACAAATGAGTATAGAACACTTGTGAGGAGGTGTGGAAATTGTGGCTTACTTGAAATTCAGACTTAAGATTCAGTTCAAATCGTTGGTGGTTCTGTGGGAGGGAGAAAGGGAAAGGGTGTGTGTGAGACAGGCTTGATCAGATTTGTATTCAAACCAGATAACAGCCCTGGTGGCAGCGCCCTGTGTCGGTGACCATGGGTTTCCACAGGCTATGGGGAAGGCATGCACAACAGTTCAGCATGGTTCAGGCAGACTAAAGCTGCTGCACCAGGAACAGCAGAGCATGGTCAGCTGAGGACAGACAGCTGCATTTTCATCCCGTGCACTGGAGCAGTTGACATGGAGTCCATGATGTCCATGCTCTGATGCCAGTGTGACAGAGGTGACCAGCCCAAAACCTGCCAGCACAGTGTTAACTTCTCACAATTTCTCAGAGAAAATTGACTTAGCAAACTTGAGTCTTCTACTATCTGATACAAGATAATTTTTGATTGAATAGCAGGAGTTGCGAAACTCAGTTTATTGTTGTGAAACCACTACAATATCTATACAGTCTAATATCTAGGGTGGTGACAAACTGGTCTTACGAAAACCTTTTGAATACTCTGTGTGGAAACAAATATGGGATCAGTGCAGAGCAAGTGTTCTTGCAGCTGCTGGGGCTGCTTCTCCACTGCACCCAGTCTTGCTGGGCACAAAGGGCAGATGCCCAGCTACATGAAGGCCTGGGTGGGGATGGAGGGGTCTCCTTGTGTGTCCCAGGAACCAAGATGGCTAAATATTCTTCAGGGAGTGCTTTACAGCTGTGCAGGCTCTGCTTTTTAATTGCCTGTGATTTCCAGGATTTCCTGGACTGTGTTCTTGCTGACTTCAGTGAGAGCAGGACCACAGTAATTCACCAAGAGCATCAGCCCTGGAGAGCTCCCTGTGCTACAGCCACAAGAGCAGTAGAGTTCTCCATGTCACCTGGATTTTAAATAAGTATCTTTGCTGCACTGACTGATAGAAACCCACATGTCAGATAAGAGTATATGATGATTGAAAGGCTGCAGTGCAGGCAGACAGAGGAAAAAGCAGGTAGAGCCTCTTTGTTACACCTGAACTTAGTCTCTGTTTAGGAGCCAGGAGGTTTAAATTATATCTAATACTGGCAAATAATTTATTTTAAATGGCAGTCATCTCTGTGACCTACAGTATGTGAAACAAGCATTGCTCACTCAAATGGCAAATCAGTATAATTTTGAATTAAATATTGAGCAATTTTATAAAAAATAAAGTCCAAGAGCATGTAAGAGGTGTGGAGTGTGTGTGGTATGTGGGGTGCACTTGTATGCATGGACATGCCTGTGCTGGGGATGGAGAGGACAGCAAGAGGCAGGGAGGGGTAGGCTTGATTGGATGTGAATAATGGGCTTGATTTCCAGGCTTTTCATCATGAAGCCTCTTCCAGACTGAAAACTTCCCTGTTCTTCCTGTCGTAAAGCAGATTTCATGGCAAAACAATTCCAAGACTTTGGCTGTCATCCAAACATACTTGGAGCTGTAGTATTTTAACTGATCAGCAGGCTCCTTTAATTTTTTCTGTCATGCTGCCAAGATCTTGCAGTATAAAGATAATCCCCAGTTCAGCTTTACCATCTGAAATTACTTCTCCTTAGGAAGCAGTGTTGTTGGAAAAGTAGTGTTTGGCCTTAGTGAATCTGGGATATTTCAGTAGACTGCTAATGGACATTACAGAAACATAATTCTGATTTTTTTATATATATAAACTATATTTATGTATGACTCTTAATAGGAGTTTAACAAATTGATAATAAGTTCTGCCTAAAAATAGTGAGTGACTGATATTAACATAAATTTCTGTAGGCAGTGGGTAGGGAGACTCTTCCTTGTATTTTTAAAAAAGTCTTGTTTATTGAATCATAGATTATTATACACCTTCATTGTAGGCAATACTAATGTGGGTTTGCGGGAAGAAAAGTCATCTGATGACAACTATGTGAAACGAAGTTGCAAATTGAATTGTCACTACTTAACTTTTTGATGCAGACTACACGAGTCTTGAATTGTTTTCCTGTTTAAGGGCAGGGTTCTGAAACCTTTATTCATAAAAAGTAACCTGACTGCAGGCAACAGGCTTGCTCCTCATAAGATGTATTACCTGCAAGGGCACAATGCATGTACCCTGAAATTATAGCAGATTAGTTGGATGGTAATGAATTAGACAGTGCATTTTGAAGTTATGCAGGTCTTTGTAATTTGTTTTTGGATTCATTTAGCTCAGTTCCCTTGTTCTTTATCATTAAAAGCCAGAGGAGACAGCATGGTGAGCACAGCCTGGCAGGGCTGGGTGCTGGGGGCTGTGCCTGTGCACCATACGAGCTTGGACCACCCTCACCGCCTGACAGTGCTGGGCAAATGTTAGATGCTTGCAGAGAAAACAGAAAATGTCCAGTCTTTTCTCTTTTTTTGGATTGGTGATGGCAGGAGGGGAGCTCATGTCACTAAAACAAACAATAGTATAAAAGGATTTGAAATCACTTGATGCATGCCTTATTCTGGGTGTGGATTTTACCCCCTCCTCTAGCTACACTGCTCAGAACCTCAGTGAGCTTTTGTGTCTGTTTTGCTCACTGATTACTTTGCAAGGCCTTGGGCTTTGGTTGTCAATGCATATTGCAGACAGCAACAATAACTGAGCAGTTGCAGTGATCTTTATTACAGGCATCTACATTTTGACAACTACTTTATTGTATAAGTCCCGACATAGTTTCTGTCCTTTTCAGTGACTGGCTATGGGCAGGCTACACTGCCTTCAATGGGGTGGCTGTAGTTTCTGCAAAGCAGTAAAATTGAATTATGTTCATGTACAAAATTCCTTTGGGCTATCTTTTTACAGTCCTAGGATAATTGTGTGCTTGCACTAATGTTTCCTGATGGATTGTGCCAAATTTGCCTTATAAATGGCATTTGGACATTTGGAAGGTACAGCTTTTTTTTTTTCCTTTTTTTTTTCTCATCTGGCCATAACTGTGTCACTTTCAAAAGAGGACTGCTGGCTTTCCAATAACAGCAAGGCTCCCACTGTGCACACTTAACTGGGTAATATTTCAGTGCTTACTTTTTAGCACTGTTGGTACTTTGCAGATTTTTGTAAACAGTGAATGTCAAGTATGTGAGGAAATGCCGACAGAGGCATTGTAGTAACTTGGGGGAATTTTTACCACCTCCAAAGAACAGAGATTTTTCAGTTCATGATATTTTTTTTTTATTAATTTGAAAGTTTCTATGTTCTTAGAAAAATAATACTTCTGTTCAAACTGAACATGACACCTATTCTGCTTGTGAGGAACCTGGTTCAGGAAGCATCACTGTGTGTATAAACTAAGTTTACGTTTACTTACTTTTACTTCACATCCTGTGGGGCTGTGTTTGGCTTCCTTCCCATTTACTTGCCCATCCTCCCCCTATGTTTTTTCAGGTAAATCTGACACATTTTCCCCAGGATCCTGTTATTCCACTGATGATCTCTGCTGTTCCTACAGTGTGCAGCCGAATAAAGTCTCAGGCCTGTTCCTGTTGTTAAGGAATACTCAATACAGCAGTTGAACAAGTTCAGAGAATGCCACATAAGATCTGGAGAACTTCTTATCATACCTGATACCTGAGTGATACCTGAGTGATACCTGAGTTTTTACCCAAATCTTGCATCTGCAAGTCCTTTTACTGCTGTTTTCATCTTGGCTTTATATGGTCTCCACAACATCTTCTAGCAGAACTGTGTTGCTTTTAGTGGGTCACTAAAGGAAAATCACACTGCTTATTTAACTCTGGCTCCTTCTATGATTTACTATCCCTCAAACTCCAGGAAAGTCGTCATGCTGACTAAGAGGTTTGTCCATAGTGGATCAGTGTAGGATGGAGGCTTTACCCCGGAAAGAGACTAATTTGAACAAGTTTCCAAATTTCCAGTATCTCAAGGTATTCAAATGAGCTTAAATTCATTAAAAAAAAAACCAACGCAAGTGACATCCCCGCATTTACCATAAAAGTAGATTATGGAAGGACAAAAATAAATGCCAACACTGGAAGTCCAGATTTCTGTTCATCAGTTTGAAGGAATAGTATTTCCTGGAGTTAAGTACTATTATCCAGGGGTTTGTAGTCGCAAGGGGTAATCTGAGTCTGAACTTCAAAATGTGCATCTCGTCGCTCAATTTCCATTACTTCTGGGGAGTTTTTCTGTATTCATGCCAGTGCATCTGACAGATCCTAACACTATTCTTATTTTTACAACTTGAAGGACCCCCTCTTCTTCTCTTCCCCAGCAGTGTGCACACAGAAAGCAGAAAAGAGTTTCCCCCTCCTCAGATAAACTCTGACCCAGTTTGGGCTAATCTGGGGAAGGGCAAGTGCTGCCAAAAGCTGCTGGGGAGCTTCAAGAGGAAGAGGACACAGAAGAGCTTTGTGTGACAGTCCAATGTAAGTCAAAGCTTAGTTCCGTATTAGTTCAGCACTGATGACACTAGCCACTCTACATTCGGCCTCAGCCTCATTCCTTCAGATGTTTTATTGTTATGGAGGGAGAAAGATATGATAACACATCAGCTTCAACACATAATTATGCCAAAAATACCCAGAGCACAAATTTCTATCCTACCATAGCTTTTGTCTGAGCATGGATATTGTAGACCTTTATCTTGACAGTTAGAAGAAAGAATCTTTTTCTGTTTCTTTTTGTTATGATCACCATAGAGAGGTGAATGAGCATGTTTTGTGCTCCGACTCCAGACAGTGTGGGAATCCTGGAAGGTTACATAGGGCACAAAGCACCAAATATCATTTTAGAAATAAGATGGAAATAATTCGGTTTCAATGCTGATTTATTTCCCTACTTACTAAAGTTGGGAAAACCCAAGGGTTAAGTTTNGATGGATTGTGCCAAATTTGCCTTATAAATGGCATTTGGACATTTGGAATGTACAGCTTTTTTTTTTTCCTTTTTTTTTTCTCATCTGGCCATAACTGTGTCACTTTCAAAAGAGGACTGCTGGCTTTCCAATAACAGCAAGGCTCCCACTGTGCACACTTAACTGGGTAATATTTCAGTGCTTACTTTTTAGCACTGTTGGTACTTTGCAGATTTTTGTAAACAGTGAATGTCAAGTATGTGAGGAAATGCCGACAGAGGCATTGTAGTAACTTAGGGGAATTTTTACCACCTCCGAAGAACAGAGATTTTCAGTTCATGACATTTTTTTTATTAATTTGAAAGTTTCTATGTTCTTAGAAAAATAATACTTCTGTTCAAACTGAACATGACACCTATTCTGCTTGTGAGGAACCTGGTTCAGGAAGCATCACTGTGTGTATGAACTAAGTTTACATTTACTTACTTTTACTTCACATCCTGTGGGGCTGTGTTTGGCTTCCTTCCCATTTACTTGCCCATCCTCCCCCTATGTTTTTCAGGTAAATCTGACACATTTTTCCCAGGATCCTGTTATTCCACTGATGATCTCTGCTGTTCCTACAGTGTGCAGCCGAATAAAGTCTCAGGCCTGTTCCTGTTGTTAAGGAATACTCAATACAGCAGTTGAACAAGTTCAGAGAATGCCACATAAGATCTGGAGAACTTCTTATCATACCTGATACCTGAGTGATACCTGAGTGATACCTGAGTGATACCTGAGGTTTTTACCCAAATCTTGCATCTGCAAGTCCTTTTACTGCTGTTTTCATCTTGGCTTTATATGGTCTCCACAACATCTTCTAGCAGAACTGTGTTGCTTTTAGTGGGTCACTAAAGGAAAATCACACTGCTTATTTAACTCTGGCTCCTTCTATGATTTACTATCCCTCAAACTCCAGGAAAGTCGTCATGCTGACTAAGAGGTTTGTCCATAGTGGATCAGTGTAGGATGGAGGCTTTACCCCGGAAAGAGACTAATTTGAACAAGTTTCCAAATTTCCAGTATCTCAAGGTATTCAAATGAGCTTAAATTCATTAAAAAAAAAACCAACGCAAGTGACATCCCCGCATTTACCATAAAAGTAGATTATGGAAGGACAAAAATAAATGCCAACACTGGAAGTCCAGATTTCTGTTCATCAGTTTGAAGGAATAGTATTTCCTGGAGTTAAGTACTATTATCCAGGGGTTTGTAGTCGCAAGGGGTAATCTGAGTCTGAACTTCAAAATGTGCATCTCGTCGCTCAATTTCCATTACTTCTGGGGAGTTTTTCTGTATTCATGCCAGTGCATCTGACAGATCCTAACACTATTCTTATTTTTACAACTTGAAGGACCCCCTCTTCTTCTCTTCCCCAGCAGTGTGCACACAGAAAGCAGAAAAGAGTTTCCCCCTCCTCAGATAAACTCTGACCCAGTTTAGGCTAATCTGGGGAAGGGCAAGTGCTGCCAAAAGCTGCTGGGGAGCTTCAAGAGGAAGAGGACACAGAAGAGCTTTGTGTGACAGTCCAATGTAAGTCAAAGCTTAGTTCCGTATTAGTTCAGCACTGATGACACTAGCCACTCTACATTCGGCCTCAGCCTCATTCCTTCAGATGTTTTATTGTTATGGAGGGAGAAAGATATGATAACACATCAGCTTCAACACATAATTATGCCAAAAATACCCAGAGCACAAATTTCTATCCTACCATAGCTTTTGTCTGAGCATGGATATTGTAGACCTTTTTCTTGACAGTTAGAAGAAAGAATCTTTTTCTGTTTCCTTTTGTTATGATCACCATAGAGAGGTGAATGAGCATGTTTTGTGCTCCGACTCCAGACAGTGTGGGAATCCTGGAAGGTTACATAGGGCACAAAGCACCAAATATCATTTTAGAAATAAGATGGAAATAATTCGGTTTCAATGCTGATTTATTTCCCTACTTACTAAAGTTGGGAAAACCCAAGGGTTAAGTTTATGACATTGCTATTGAATGCAGCTTGAGTGTGAGATACACTAGCTTTGATGCTGTCAACAGTGGGATTCAAGTTGTGGTGTCCTTACATAATTTCTGAGGATGTCTGCAAGAAGAGAAATTCAGGAATTTGCCAAGCTGTGAGCAATAAGAGCCTAAAAAAACCAAGTGCTGTTGTTGGAACAGGAAGAACTAGTTTTTATTGACTCCTATTGCAATCATCTGAGATATCAAATACATTCTATACAATAAAAAAGCTCAAAACTGACAGTTACAAAGTAAACTAGAATACTGACATTCTGCTTTGAAAAACGTTTTATCACTTTTAATGTTCTTTAAGAAAAATATTTGATATTGAGAAATGTGTAAAAGAACATACAGAGAATGGGTGGGGGTTTTCTCTCTTTTTTTTAGCTACTACTCAAGAAGTGACTTTAGCACTCAAGGGAATTATGAAAACATCAGCTGCAGCAATTCCATCCTGAATGGAGCAGCACAGCCAAATCTGGTGAAGGAGTGTGTTGCCAGGGCACTTAATAACCAGAGCAGACATGGCAAGGCTCCCTATTTTTCTGGATGAAATAAACCATGCCAGTTCTTTCAAGTCGTGTTGTCGCCAGGGGCCCTTACCAAACTATGTTGATAAGGGACTTTATCTGTTGCCACCTTTCACTGAATTACATCAGAGAAGTTTTGCAACTTATATCTGACCTGTTTAATTCAAAATAGAAGTAAAGATTTTTTTTTCAGGTTTATTCTCTAATGAGTACACCGTGGAGTAACAGAGAAAAACACATACCTTTATCTTGCCACTTTTCATTGAAGTCTTAGTAGTAGGCATAGAGGGAGAAATATTTTGGGGGTTAGCTCCTTTTCTTGATATTCATTTTTCTGTGTGGGCAAATCAGTGCACTTCTCTTTGCCCTTCTTTCTCAATCTGTGAAATGGATATACTTCTGCTCTGAGATTTGAGATGGCTGGGCAGGGCCATTGTGGTCTAAATCCCAGAGGAGTTTCAGAAACCTGAAGGAATCAGCAGCACTGTGACTTAGTTGGGAACAGTCCTGATTTGGTCTAGGTATGTGTCAGCAGAAAAATTGACCTCAGGAGGGTAAGACTGAAACTGTGACTTTTCTACTAGTGAAGATAATGCTGTGAAATGCAAGGAAAGATCTGCACTGTTAAAGGAGACATGCTTTTGGTGTAATCACAGACGTAAGTGTCTTGTGGTTGCTTCTGTGGTAGCTGTACATCTGGAAGGAAATTAGGAAATGTGGTTGTGAAAGAAAAAAAATATGTTGACCAGAGCAGTAGCAGACAATTACCCTCTCTCCTATAGGATAACAGGAATTGACAGTTTTCTGTAATGATTGGAAATAAGATATATTCCATTTCAAAGAGACTTCTTGAAAGGCTGGCTCCATTAGTTATAGCAACCTCTCCTCAGTCACACTCCAGCCCTGTAAAGTTGTCCGTGATGGTTTATAGTCTCACCACTTCCTGTTTAAGGCTTGGAGGATATGCTCAGAGGAAAAATGGCAGGCAGTACCTGCACTGTGGGAAATTGTCTTCCTCTCTCATTGGAGGCACTTAAGCCCCTGTACTATTGCTCTTGTTCCACTCTGCTTTGAAGGCAACAGAATGACTCTACTTCAGGTTATAATGCAGGTTGTATTTTGTTGGTTGGTTGGGGTTTTTTCAAAACTACCCTAGCAGTAAAAAGAGATCACCCAAAATCTCTGCAGAGGAAATTCAACGTACTGTAGGGCTCTTGTCTAATTTGACATGGTACCCAAAAAGTAAAATCCCAGAGAACACTGATTGGAGTAACAGGAGACTGGTGTCCTCACAAGTCCTTCTTTCTGGCTCTCCCATGCAAGCTCTGGAATGACTCTGTGCCAGAGCTTTTGCTGCATTGTTGCTGGCTGATGTAGCTGGTATACACTCGTTTCTCTCTGAGTGGTGTTTGGGGTGGGAAGGAGTCATCAGAGAACTGATGCATACAAGGAGTAAAATCATATTGCATAAAACGGTCACCATAAAACGGTTTCAATTTTGCACCATTAGGATTTGCAGGAACCCATTAATCACAGTTGTCTGTCTGCTCAGCCCCCAGGAAGTTTCTTAATATACCAGAAACTTGTGCTGACAGAGAATGGGTCAGGACTTCCTCTTCTCTCTGATGAACATCACATGCATAAAAGGCTGATGATCCGTTGCACCATCCAGTGGATGCGGGTGGCTTTCCTCGAAGTGGCTGTTGCAGATCTGTCTCTGGAAGTTAGTCCCAGAGATACTCCTGTGTTGTACCTCTGTGCTGATCTGGAGTGGGAAGGGAACTAGGGGTCTTTTTCTCGGGTGTTACCACACCCCTCTGTATGTTTGGAGGTCTGCTTAGAGCAGGGGAAAAAAGGATGATGCCAAGTTTGTGGGTTGTCTTCTTGAAGCTGGGGAGTGTCAACCGTGCTGATGCTGTAAGAAGAGTTGGGTGTGGGAAGGAAGGCTGGGGTATGTGCTGGGGTGAGCTGACTGCCATTTCTGAGGGAGAGCAAGAAAGAAAACTACTGCCAGGAGAGAGGAAGTGTATGCCATAGGATAAATGACAAGGAAGAGGGAATACTTACCAAGACAGGGAGACTGGAGCAGGGAGCCCTTGGTGTAGAAATAATATTTGTGATCACTGATCAATCATAGCACCTGGGAGTAAGGGAGAAAAAGCTCTCTGTTGACAGAGCCTGATTGGAAAAAATGTGTGCAAGCTCCATAGTCAGGTGGTTTGTGCTCACAGGCATGGTGGGGCTCAGTCAAGCCAGACTATTTCTCTGCTGCTATCTGACCACTGGCCAAACTACATATTTAGAACAACCAATATTGAAATCATCCACCAAGTTTTATAAACTAGATTTGTGCAAGGGTCAAGTACTACCCTATCTCCCAGATTCCTG
This sequence comes from Machaerirhynchus nigripectus, assembly GCA_013397975.1. Taxonomy (NCBI): domain Eukaryota; kingdom Metazoa; phylum Chordata; class Aves; order Passeriformes; family Dicruridae; genus Machaerirhynchus; species Machaerirhynchus nigripectus. The sequence continues at coordinate 597,821 of VZRQ01010305.1, forward strand.
ATTTCTGCATCTGATGTTATTTCTGTTCCTGTTTCAAAACTGTGATCAATACTTTAAGAAACAGAGCCTGTGCACTTGTTTTGCAGATGTGTCCAAACTTTTCTGACCTTACTGTGGGGCATAGGTGTCTTTTGCTTCTTATTCTATTCATCCTTCCCTGATAGTATTGGAAGCTTTCTCCCTTCCTCCCCCACTCATGTAAATTAGCTGAGCTTATCAGAGTGCTTGAAGCACAGGCAGGGTGGTTTGGGCTCAGGACTGCAGTAGCACTACTTAATTCAGTCAGACCTCCAATTCCCTCCACCTTGCACCACAAGAGCTGTCTGAAGCAAAAGGAGTTCCTTCTTAAAGGCAGCTGCAGTATTAGGATATCTTTGTGTCGCAAAGGACAGCTCAGGACTTCCTGTTTCTTTAACACATCTTTGAACAAATATGCCAGTGCATGTATTAACCTGAACAAATGCTATTTTTCTTGGACTTTCATAGGGAGCATGGATGAATGTGTGTCTGAAGCACTCGCTGTATCAGACTGTTCTGGCATAAAGTGCTTCCCAGCAACATGGCTGTAAAGCAGCAAAGCTATAAAACATCACTGCAGAGAGAAGTGGTGAATTCATAACTCAGCTGCTCCATCCTTTCTGAAGAGGTGTCAACTTTATAACTGAACCTTTCAGTGCTAAGTTCCTCTCCAGACAGGAAGAGTGGGGAATAGCCCACAAACAATAGGAAACAAATTAACCCTAAAAATTTTTCCCTTCCCAACCTATTAACATACAAAATCCTTGAACTGACCATAAGGTAGATTTTTACTCAGAAGTGAGGGCAGGTACCAAGGCTTTAGTGGACTTTTACCACTACTGTTGGATTAATGCGGAAAATGGTCTGGTTTTGAAGGCAGTGATCTGTAGTGCAGAAATGTGAGAGAACTGCCTTTGCATATAATGGCATGGAGTCGTGGGCTGGTGGCGTTCCTATCACCATGTGCACCTGTGTTAGGGAGTAAGGAAGCAAGAAGTATGTACTTATTAGAGAGTTTGAAGTTAGAAACAGAAAGTAATTTCCAGCCCATCATCTTTAAATTACTTTGTAACCTTCACAAGTTCCCAACTCTGCCATCTGCACACCTGCATAGTGTGGATGTGAGTGGGTAACCATACTAATGAAGACTTAGCAATCCACAATGAATAATAGGATAAAGTTAATCCAGGGGATCAGGAGCTATTTTAATACCTTTTCTCAAGATACTACTGTAGCTAATATTTTGTTTGGGTAGTCAGGGAGTTTTTGCTCCTAGTTGAACTAGCCAGAAGGTAAGAGACAGACTACTGTGTACAGAGCTATGTGAGAAGTTAACTCAGAGTTGTGTTTACTACCTATGGAGACCAAGGGTTTGTTCAGAGATGTAGTTATGACTGCCTTCACTGTTGTGCTCCTCTCTTGTTGTGGCCTGACCAGTTGTGTGTTGTGGGCTATGTCACAGATCTTAAAACATTTCTTTCCATCTCTTTGTGGGTATTCTCTCTGTTTTTATGTGTTTGCAGTGCTGTGTCCCCCAAGGGATAATGATCAAGCACGCTGCCACTGCTGAAGTGCCACAATTGGCTGAAAATCAGCCTTGCTTTTTATTTTATTCATCTCACCCAAGCCTCAAGTGCCCTTCTTCCTGTGCACTGGAGATTTTTGGCTTGTTTTGTTTAAAGTGATAAAAAATCCAGGCTTGCATTTTGACCTACTATGGAAAAGACGTCCTAAATAACTGTTAAGATCGTTGATGGTTTGCTAAAATATAGCACTACCAGATCGGCCCTTCTTATCAGTCAGAAGTTTCTGGGACCATCTGCGTTCAGGTCCAGCCTAGGACCGTATGATCCACTCCTGAGTCATTGAGGGTTTATTACTGGCACTTGTAAATAGCTCTGATGGTAAAAGAAGGTAGATGTTTGAGATATGGATATCAATATTGTACTCAGAATTCAATCAACCTATCTGTAGATGCTTTGCACTAGTTATTTCCTAATGAAAATGGAAGTGCAACTCCTGGAAAATGGTAGGGGAGTAGAAAAGGAATAAGGAAGCTTGCCAGCAATCCTCGTGAGTCCAGGGGTTCCTGAGCCTTGCACTGTGTAATAGAAGTTGATGCTGGTTTTGGATGTGCAAATGAACATGATTTTTCACTGGAGGTGTGAGGAACACAAGGTAGCAAAATAAAAATATTCAGATAAGCTACTATTACAGCACTTCCATCAAAATAATGCTCAGACACTTGGTCTTTCAACAGGTGATATGTGCAAGCAGCACAGTGCAATTGTGCATGTATGAGGTTTCAAAATTAAGCTACTGTGTAAGTGAAGCTGGGTAGGGAGCTGGAGAAGAGTAGCCTGTTATGACAGGCTCAGTGTGGTTTCATATGTCTTTGGAAGCCTGGAGGTGATTAAGCTTTGCTTTGGGCTCAGCTCATTACAAGAAGAGACGATTGCTAGAAAGAACAAATATTGATCTTAATTTCTTCCAGAACTTAAAGGTTAAAGGAGAAGTTTAGTCTAATCATCAAATAAATGAAGCTTGCAAGCTTTTTAAGGAGAAAATCGTGTGCGTTCATGAAGGAATTGTGGAGGAGTCAAATGCACCGACACACGCTATTTGGCATTTGACTACTCCTGAAGTCACTGCAAGGTGTGGGATGCTGCAGAGGGTAGACAGAGTTGGAAGAATTCCCTGGAATTAGAAAGTTCTGCTCTTCCCTTCCTGCAGGACAATAGGGATATCACTAACCAACTTCTCACCTTCTGATGGCCCCAAAAGATAAGGAACAGCCCTCTAAGGCTGTGCAACGGCACTGGCTTGGAACTCAAAGTGTTCCTTTTGTTGCCATTGTTCCCTTGAAAGTGATCCACGCTGAGTTTTGTGCGGCCTGCTATGAGGGGTCTTGGATCTTCTGCAATGGAGGGGAATAAAGCCAAAGCACAGACTGGGGCACAGGGACTGTATGAAGAGCTGCACTGTGCTGTTTTCTGCTGTGACAAGGAGATGAATGTCCACTGAAGGCTGAACCTCTCTAGCTCCTAGCGACTGCAGAGAGGGAACTGCATTTGTTGCGCTTCTCAAGTTATGCTTGGTCTATGCAACCATGATGGATAATGAGCTATTCAAACTCGTTTGGACTCATTTGTCTAAGTAGAGTGTCAGCTCTGGGCTAATCTTGTGAATTATTTAATCATCCTGTACCCTTGAGAGCACAAGTGTGGAGCTGTCTCTGGAGCATTTAATCCCTGGGGTGGTGTTTACCCAGTTTATACCTATGCTTCCATTATTTTGCTGTACTGCGTGAAGATGCACATGAGCTGCCTGCAGGGCCTGGCTGAACTGAAGGGGAAGGTTCTGGAAGCCTTCACTGCACTGGGGTTTTGCACCCAAGGCATGGGGTGGGGGTATTGTCACGAGAATGATGATTTTCCCCTAGCTTGAGAAAAGCTTCTTGGTTTTCTTTCCTTGTAACCACGCTTAACCCATCAGCTGCTCATGAAGGCTTTAATTCCCGATTTGTCTCTCTTGTCACAGTCATGCTCCTGAAAGAAAAACTGGGGCCGATTCCCAGTTAAGATGTGATAGTAGCTTTCTGGGGAACCCTGCTGCGCTGCTGCAGAGAGAGAAGCAAAGTGTATGGATGGTTCTAAGTAACCCAGTGATGTTGGTTTCAGAAATCCTTGCTGGCTTGCTCTTTTTATGCAGCCTGAGATTTGGATTACCTCACAGTGTATGTGTCAGCTCAACCCTGTTACTGGTTACATACCACGATCCCCTACAGGAACCTCAGAAAAATGTCATTTTAAACACTGCAACTTTCATCTTGGTCAACAATTTACCAATGTGGTACACCACCTGTGTAAAACTGCTAATTTCTAATCCTTTAAAATAATTTTTTATGCCTAGAATGACCTGTTGTCCTGGTGTGGGAGACATGGAATAACTATGCTGGGGTAGCAATGTAGTGGAGGAAAGGGAAAATGCGATCGCGGGGTCACAACAACATGAACACTGTCAATCCACAGATTCCCAACTGAACAAAAAAGTTAGGAAGTAATGATTAAGGTATTAAAACAAATTTTCATCAAGTAACAGGCTTACCCTGATGATTTCTTCTTCCTAACCATGATCCAAAGATTATGCTGTTGCTGTTGATTTTACCTGGAAAGCACTGTCGCTATTATCAGGACAATCAGTCTGCTGAAATTTAGGATGGATATACCATTCTATGCCTTGTGCTTTAGTTAGTGAATACTTACTACATCCTGTACTTACTTGCAAGTCCATTCACTCAAGGTAAGATGCCAACTGCATGCTTCTCGGCTGGGCAGAGATCTTTTGGTTAGTCATCTCTCCATAATCTTTCTGAGTTTCACTTGCACTAGGTACTTTGAGGTGCTGGACATATAAAAGAGAATATTTTCCACTTTATTGGCCCTTGACAAATGTGGATAGTGGTTGAACACTTCTTTATCTTTCCACTTAGCCCAAGTCTTATTGTAGCTTGTGAAATTTGTAGCAAGTCTAATATTATTATATATATGTAGTTTTCTTAATACGTCTACTTCAACTGTATGCACACAAAATGTGTATGAATAAAACAGATAAAGGAAACTGAAACTCTACAAGATCACATCACGTTGAAAATGAATGTTTCGTAACCATCCTGAAACAAAGAGTATGAGTTCTGAACTTTTTCTAATACTTGCAAGCAGGAAAGAGAGTAACTAATCCTGACTAATATGCCCAAGCAAGTGCTTTTCTATGACCTAAAGGACTGAAATAAAATCCAATTTTTTTGCTTGCTTTGGAAAAGAATAAATTTTTCTGCATGGAAGGAAGCAGGACAGAAATATGGCTTCTGGGGAAGAAAGGGGAATTTATCAGAGGTGAAATCCCTTTGGTTCTCCCCACTGATCACATATTCTCACTCTTGATCCTCTTCCTCCTTAGCAAGTAAAAAAACCAAGGTCCTAATAGAATTTAAAAAAAAACAAACCCTTACACTTTCCCTAACTGAGAATCTCAAACACTTTTATGCCTGAAGGTTACTGAAAGAGCAAGTGTACACTGAGCTGAGTAAGAATGTCTGAGGAAGAACAAACTCTTTTTACATTTCTTTTATTAGGGATTTAAGTCTGAATTTGGAGTTGCTGGTTTAAAGAGGAAACATTAAGCAAATTGTTGATGACCTTCTTTTTACCAGTCCATACCATGTGAAAAACCAGGGGAATCTTGTCCTGGATTTCAGTGGAAGTAGGTCTGAGAGAATCCCTCAGCATCAATGGTAACTTGTTTCTGTTGGACTGGGAGTTACTTGCAATAATTTTGATGCATAATATTTGCATAATTTTGATGAAAATAGTTTGGAGCACGTGAAAACTGGAGTATTATCTGAAAGACACTAGAAGCTTCTTGTTAATGGAAACAGTATTTTTAACCTCCCACTTTGAATTTGTTTCAAATGGATAATGAACTAATTACTTTTACAGTTGTTGTCTCAAAAGACTAAAAAAAAAGAGACACTCCCTCCAAAAAAACCACAGCTAGAGTTCTGCTTCTGTAGATATAGACTGCTCTTTTTCTGACCAGGATCTGTGCTTGTGCATCTACACAACTGCAGTTTGGTGAGGAGGCCCATCCGTATGTTCACGTCCCGCAGAAAAGGCCCTGCTTGATGGGAGGTGCTGCTGCTCTGTCAACATGTCACATGCTCTATCAGTGGAAAAGCCCAGGAGAGGTTCTTACTTGAGAAATATTTTTGATATCATGAACAGTTTAGATACTTGAAGTTTTTAAGTTTTCAGAGACACTTCGGTCAAAACCATTTGCATTGGGACTGTAATACTCTTTGGGAATCCTTTGTGGATGCTGAAGGGGATTTGCTACTTGCTGGAGAACTTGCACTGTAAGACATACAAATTCTTAAATTATATGTGCATTTAAAATCTGACTGTACCAAGGGTAAATACAGCTGTGGAAAACCAGTGCCATTTTACTACAGATAAAAGCTCGCTAAGCAGCAATAGATCTTCTAGCCAGTACACTGCACCCGCTGTATATTATTAATATTCTAACCTAGATTCTGTTGAAGCTAGGGGAAAGATTTTCATCAACTCCAGAAGAAGTTAAATTAGGCTATTATCTGACCCCAGTGTTCATGTGCGCATGTAATCATGCTAAAGGACTTCAAAAAATTCAGTGCTACCTTATTAGTTATTATAGTGATAAGGAGGAGACCATTGCTGTATATGGCCTATTTGGACTGGCTGAAAAAAAGTTGAAGATGATCTCTGCATTCCTCCTGCTCCCTTTGTATTTCTATTTTACAATCCTTATTAAATTAACCTGTCAGAAATGTCTCTGTGGTTCGCCACCCTATGCTACATTAGGGGATAACATATGTCAGGAAACATCTGTTGATGTGCTTCAGTTGGGTAGCTTTTCCTGAAGTTTAGAATTATCCAGCTTTCACTCTGCATTCTGAAGGATTGCACCATCTAGCTGGACACTGACATACCATCATGGCATTCCAGGCAAGCTCAGACCACCTTCTCATGGGAGGGATAACTCTGCATGGGGAAAAGCCATGCCCTCCACCCCTTTCTGGGAATATGATAAAGGTCCTTTCATCCCTGTGAAAGCAAGATCTCTGATAACTCAGCATAGTTTGGGACTGTGGATGCTCTAGGGCTTATAGTGTGAGCTTTGAAAGGGTTTTTTTTTTCTGTGCTTAGCGGGGTAGATAACAGTTGAGAGGAAGTTGCATTAAACAAGCCTTTGAAGGCAAAAAGAGAATATTGAGTGTACCGAAGGAAAATTAACAAACCTGTATTTTTACAAAGCTAAAAGCTACTTTCAACTTTATCACTTACCATCAACGATCCAAGATTAGGCTGTGCTTACTTAGAAGGACATGCTATTGGACACATCATGTGTAATGTTGCTTTCTTGGCTTTCTTTCTGAAGGGGGTACAGAATACGGGGATCATGCGCCCTGCAGCCTTGCCTGAGGAGGCCATAGGCAATTTCTTTGCACATTTTCAATTTTTAAATTTTTTTGGTCAAAACCCGAAGGGGAATTATGGGAAATGGAACTTTTCACCACATTTGAGATTTGCTAAGGAATTCTGGAGTTTGTGGTTTCACTCTAGGACACCCTGGGCAGTATTTAACCTTGTAGGCATGCAGTTAACATCCTAAGAACAAGAACAAGTAAGTAAAGGCTTCCTTGTCTGGCCTCATGAAGTAATTTTCAGCTTGTCATTAACTCTGTCAAGCCAAACTGATATCTGTTGCAGTCTTCAGTGATTGTGCCAAATCATGTTTCAACCCTTAGTAATTTCATCTAGGAGTGTGTTTTAATCTTACTTTGGGTTTTGTTGGTTTTTTTAAAAATGTACTCAGTGCTCCAAACTAATATCCCTGGGTTGTCATTTGCCATAGTCACATCAGGAAATTAAACTTTAAAAAAAAGAACTGCCCTAAATGTGTGGGGTTTTAAAAGTTGTGTCAGCAAATGCTTATGTAATGGAAACTGCATGTGTAATTCCAGCAGTACCTGCTGCCATGCAGGTGAACTGGGAATGTGAAGGCAGTTTTCATTCCTGAGCAGCTGGAAGGCACAGCCTTCTCCATGACCTTGGAGTGAGCCTTGCCACCTGTTGCCCTTTTTATACAAAAGTAGTCTGTGCCAGCCAGCAAGAGCAAGTGCTGACCTCTCTGGGGAGAAGCAAGCAGAGCTCAGGAGGGCAGTGAGGCAGCCTGGCAGAACAGTCTGGTTTGGAGCACGTGAAATGCTTGTGAGTGGCACAGGAGCCGTGGGCCTCACACGCTGCCAGCGCTGCTCCTGCCTGCTGGCACTGCCAGCACCTGCACCTGGTACTGTCCTTACCACGGCCGGATACATCAGGCACTGCTGCCTGCTGCTGCAGGGAGCCCAGGTTAAAGTTGTTCCTTCAAACTGGTTGATTTTATGATTTCTCTTTAAGCATCTTTTTAATATTAATTAACTTCAAAACATGAATAGTGAATGGAGGATCAAGTAGGTAAAGAAACTGTAAAATGTTTATACAACTTGAAGTAAAATAATTGCCTTTAGTTTAGCTAATCTAAAGTTTGGCTAGATCAACTTAAATAACTTTTATTTAAAATTAAACTTTAAGTCTGAACTTAAAATCTTTGCTCTTTTCAAAATTAAACTTTAAGTCTGAACTTANTACCTATTAATTTCTTAGCTTCTAACTCTGTTTACAGCTCTCCTGATGTATATATATATATATATGCTGTCTTTGCCTTGTGGAGAAAAAGAGTCATTGTCTAAATAGTGACCCAACTGCTGGGTTTTCTGCCTATATATCAGCATTCAGGCTGGTGGTGATTCAAGGCTCATAAATACATATGAGACCTAGTCAGATAAAATTTGTATTATCAGAGAGATGTTAAACAACCTTGCAGTAGGATCTGTCACTGTTTCATGGAAGAAAATATAAGGAAGAAACTTGATGTACTAATTTTTGAGACAGGTAAAGTTTGGGGGGTTTCTGTCTAGTAAATTTTTGTTGCTGCTAGATATTTCTAGACAGAAATTTTGAAAAAACAGTCTTCTAAAATACCAATATGTAGGTGTCCATGAATGTTACATAAAAATAAAGTGAAGCACTTCAAATAATAATTTTTAGTACCATTAGGTAGTTTGTTACAAGAAGTAGTAGTCAAATATTCCTACAGGCCCATCTCTATATAAAGAAATGGGAATTTCATTACCAGGATGCAGTGTAAAAGATATATTTCCAAAGATTAATAAATGCCTTCTCATCACTCTAGCAGTTTTGCATCTTAAAATACAAGAAAACAAAACAGAGAATAAACTCTGCTCCAGCTGGGCTGTGGTGTTACATGAGGTAATGGAGGGTAGCATGGATGGCAAGCCATGGCTGGAACAAGGAAAGATCAGGGATATGATAAAGTGAGATCTCCCCAATAGGTAATTGGAGTGGTAGGTGTGGTGAGTGGGATGGGCTGGGGAAGCAGAAGTGATGGCCTGAACAGCTTGTGTTGTTCAGGAATGGGGTAGGGAAGCTTCGTTTCCAAGAACTTCTTGGTGTCCCAGCTCTACAGGTTTCTTGGGTCCATGATGATGGCAGAGTTCATGCTAGCCAGCACTCACCTGCAGGGAAACAGTGCCAGTACCTGGTACCTATTTTGTGTAGACAACTGGATACATGTACTACAGGTAACTTGATTAATGGTGGTTCCTTATAACATAGATATGGCCAAACAATGCTTATTTTCCTCTCATAATCAATGTTTTACCAAGGAGAGGCATATTTAACCTGTCTTTCATGTCTATTTCCCATAAATGCAAGTTTGCCTAGGCAGGTTTGCTCTTCACAAGCAAGATCTTTCATTTTCCCCATGCAGCAACTCTGTGAATCACCCCATCGCAGTGGAAGACGGAGGGTGGAATTGTTTCCACACATTTTCAGAGACAATGCAGGTGATTTATGATGAAGGGCCTTGACAGGTTGTTCACTTAATCCCTCAATTGGCTTTTATCCCAAATGAAGAGGTAGTTTACTGACGTACCTTGCTGTGGAATACTTTAATGGGCTGTATGATAGCCTTGCTGATCTTATCCATCTCCTTCAAGCCTTTTATTTAAAGTATTCCCAGGACTCTTCTTCACCACAACATTAACTTGTGACTTGGCTCTATCTCTCTCCCTGTCTTAACACTGCTTTGCACTGAAGCAGGAAGGAGTGTGCAGCCTCAGTTTTGTAGGCAAGAAGGAGCATTAACTAATACCTGAGCTACTCCAACTGCCAGCCTGAGCTCCCTGCACTTAGTCCCTCGTTCCCACAGAAGCTAAGCACTCGAACAGGGCTTGCCATACATGGGAACTGTAAGTTTTTTCCAGAAGCCTGCACTTCAGTATCTGTTTGTGCTTACAGGGGTGGCTCCCATGGATCTTCTCCACTTGTTTAAGGCAGGCAGCTGATAACTTCCAATGCCTGCTTGTCCATTGTTTTGCTCTGGCATCTGCAGGCTTGATTTGTTTGGCATTTGATGGCCTGGGGCAGATGAGATGTGGGGCCAACCTTTCAAAAGCAGAGCTCTGTTTACACACATGGTTCAAGTGTTGAGACATCAGGGTTACATGAAAATGCAAGTGACAGAATTAATGTACATGTTCCAGTCTGCAGACATGTTTTGTAAGAAATAAGAGGCTTTTTTGAATGCTAGGCACTAATTTAAAATCAGAGCCTCAAAATAACTATGTACAAGCTCTTTAGCTTTGGGAAAAATTTGGTGCTCATTAGTTCTTTATGTTTTCCCTTTCTGACCCCTGTAGGCACTAGCATTGAGTTGGAGGAGCCCAGATGAATCCTTGCAATGGTGGAGCATGCTTTTTAGCTGACAGCTTTGGGGAGGTGAGCACATTCAGCTTGATATCCTTGAAAAGCTGATGTTCCTTGCCATGACATCCGGCCTGCTCCCAGGGCTGAACTTGTGCTTGTGCATCAATTCTCATTAGAAATAGTTGCAAGGAGGTGTGGGTATGTGAAGAATGTGAGAACATGCTGTGCATTTAGAAGTCATGGCTGGCAAGGGATGTTCAATATCCTGTAGTCTGGCACTACCTGGGGTTCTCCTGTTCGGTTTTGTGTTAAACATGTGCCAGTGAACTGTAAATTCTACTGAATAGAACAACTTACTCCTTTTGTCAGCCAGAAAAGATTGTGATCAGGATATGTTCCAGCAGAAGAGATGGTATTTTATTTTTTCACACACTTTGTTTCTTAGTTGGAGTCTAAACAAATATTTAACTTCTGAGCTTTCTTGCTCTGATTATTTCTGTGTAATATTTTACTTGATATTTAGTTAAGCAGATGGAACATTATTGTTTGTTCATATATTTCAATAATATAGCTTTATACATGTTAGCATCTGTTCTCAAGTAGATGTTAGAACTAAAGAACATAAACTTTATCTTTTTTGTGTGATGCCTTTAACCCTTAAAAAGATTGATATACAGAGGAATGGTGATTGGGGAAAAATTTTACAAGAGAAAAAGTAAACAAGTTGGTTTGTTCGTATTGCATTGGCATAAACAACCAGCAGAACATTGTTGTTATGTTTGTCGTTTCACTTAAATAGCTTTCAAATTTGAAAAGCTTTATGTTGATCATTTTGATGAAGCAATTAGTAAACTTGCAAGTAAACTTGCACATATGTACATCTTAGAGGAGGAAGGGGGTGGAAATGTAGCCTGTGAACCAAAGTTCAAAAAAGAAGAAGGACTGGCAGCAAATGAACTGGCACAATTCAGTCTGTTGCTCTTTTAGGCTGACTTTTCCAGTACTGTGTCATTACATAGGCACCTTGTCATTTGAGGAATAACATTTTTGTTAGCCTGACATAAGCAAGATGAATCAGTTATGACCAGATTTTCTTGTTTTTACTGGACAGAATACTATTTCCAAAGGACTCCCCTGTGTCCTTCATATCTTCTGGGATTCAAACTGACACCTTAATGCTGTGGGAAGGGCAGTTCCTGTGTGCTGAGTGTGAACTAAAGAGAGACTTTGTCAGTTCATACAGAAATTCCTCAGAAGATCCCAAAACACAAGATACACATTTATCTTATAGAGGGTAGGGAGCAAGAGAAGGAGAAATATTTGATAAACAGTGATGGTAATAGCAAGTAGAAGGAGTAGTAAACATAGATGAAAAATCCTTCCTGTATTTAAAAAAAAATCCACAAAACCCTCAAAACCCAACAAAGTCATTACATGCTTAAAAACAGGTAATTGCTATTTAAATTTGCTTTCTAGTTTTTCTCAATTTTTTTTCCTGAAAAATATCTCTAGATATCTTTGTGTATGTATGTATCTGTAAATATATATATAAAATGTCTCTTTTCTGGTGTGCCATAGAAATGTCACAATTTTTTAATCTGTGCCTTTATACAGAGGATTTTGTAAACATTTTATTTTCCTGGTTAGGTATCTCAAAGTTCAGAAGACCTGTATTCCATGGAACTCAATACACTGGTGACTTCCTTACTTCTGTCTTTCTAAGGTGAAGACCTATTTAAGGTAACATACTGAGGGTGACTGAAGCAAGCTGTAGGCTGGCTCTGCACAGACCTTTATCCAGAGCCCTGCCAGTACAGCTCATTCATTAACTCTGTCTGAGTTTGCGTTCATCCATGTGAAAGGAAGGCAGATGACTGTAGTCTGCAGGAATCCTCCTACATATATTTTTCCTCTTTGACCTAGGACAGAGTTTGTTACTTCTGGGCCTCTCTTACTTTTGGATGTTTGCTGCAGTGCCCAATGGTGCAGCATCCAAAATGATGCATTGTTTCTTAGATAAAAATGCACTTGTATGATGACATAGACCTAGGGGAAAGAAAGGCATAGAGATACCCAAACAAGTTCAGTTGTCCTCAACAAACCAGTTCATCTGTTGCAAGCCTACAATATCTTATTCTATTATCTTCTTCACACACTACCTTTTTATCCAGCTCTAGTTGTCATAGAATCATGGAATCGTTTCGTTTGGAAAAGATCTCTGAGGTTAAATCCAACCATTATGTAACTGTCATATAACCTCAAACTTAGGTCCCCATGTCACCATTCTCTTTCAATATGTGGCAGGAATATGTGCACTTGCAGCCCAGAAAGCCAATCACATCCTGGGCTGCATCAAAGGAAGAGTGGCTGGCAGGTCAAGGGAGATGACGTATGTCCTAGCCTTGTCTTCAGTCCTAGTGCTGGCTCCTGCTGTTCCCCACTGCATCTCTGCATGGACCTGATTTGTTACCTCAAATTGCCCAAGGCTGTTGGTTAAACCATTTGGTATCACCTGTCTGGGTGCCCTGAGGGAGCACAGCTCCTGGGGAAAAGCATCGCTTCTGCTGGAGCTGTCCTCAGGTCCTGCTGCTTCCTGACTATGGAGGGAACCCACTCCCTCCCTCTTCCTGCTCCCTGGCGTTTCCTGTCAGTACCGACATTCCATTTCTCAAGTGTATGAAAGTTACAAATGCAAAATGAACATTATCCCATTTCTCACTAGGAAGAGGGTTGTCAGGACATAAGTAACTATTCCTGCTCCACGGACCCAGTAGCTCATGGTTTTTGATTGCTATATATGATAGACATTTTGAAGTGCTTATTTAAATAACATTTCTTTGTTTTTCTTCTCTTGAGATTGCACACAAGTGTTAGCAGATGCAGATACAGTATGGTAGAAGGCTAAACAGTCTGTTTTGTGTAAAAATTATACACTTGGGATGGTTCTCAGATGATACATTTAGGATTACCCGATTCTGTGGAGTGATGTGCATACCCTGTAAAAAAAAATAAAAAGAACACGGGGTTTTTTGTTTCCAATGCTTAATTTATTTTGGTAATGACAACCAGTACATGTATATAAGAACAGTACTCTGATATCAATATTACTGGGAAAAAATACCAAGCTGAAAATTCTATAATGTTCATGTGCTGAAATGGAGATCCTCTGTTTTGGGTAATCTCTTAATGGGATAATTGCCCTGTTAACATCATGGTCCTGGAGAGAGGAGGGGTCCAAGAAAACGGATTGATTTTTTAAGGATCACCTTCTCCAAGCTCAAGAGTGTTCCATCCCCATGTGCAGTCAAGCAGACATTATCATCCCCCTCTACTCAGCACTGGGGAGGCCACAGCTGGAGCACTGTGTCCACTCTGGGCTCCTCCATTCAAAAGAGACATGGACATACTGGAAAGAGTCCAGTGAAGGGCCATGAATATGGTAAAGGGACTGGAGTTTTTGTCATATGAGGTGAGCCTAAGCAAACTGGGATTATTCAGCCTCAAGAAGGGAAAACTTGGGGCTAGGGGAGGATCTTGCTGGTGTGTAAATACCTATTTTGGGGGGAAAGATGGAGACAGACCCTTCTAATGAAAGGACAAGAGGCTGTGGACACAGACTGGAATACAGGGAGCTCCCTTTAAACAAGAAAGCCAGAATGTCCTTTTGGATGTCTTTATTTACTTACTTGGTTTATCTGACGTACTTAATGAGCAGATTTCCTCAATGAAATGGGTTTAGAGCCTGTATACCCTGTACACCAACAAAAAGAGTTGGTGAAACCTCAAATATAATTAAAATGTGTATGTAGTTGGTAAAGGGTCCTAGACCCATCCTGATCCAAAGGAACAGCAGATTCCTTTGTTCCCCTATGTAAGACAGTCCAATATTTTCCCTGTAGATTTTGTTTATGCTTCCTTCTACTTCCACGTTGTCTTATCATACAACGTTGTGGTTGAGACTGGGTCTCTATCTTTTCTGATCAGCTAGAAAAAAGCTGATTTCAGAGACTAATGTAGTCCCTGGATGTATAATGTGGTGAGTGTCAAGGAGCATCAGAGGAGTGATACCTGGCACTACTGAGATACGTATTTAAAAATATTATGTAGCTAGGACTTTTCAATTTCATGTTGCTGACAGAATTCATGAAAAGTATGAGACACACGGAGAGAGAGAGAGAGATATTTTCTAGAAACTCTCCAGTGAAAGACAGGAGAAAACCAGTTCATTAAAGTTTCTTGAAGAAAGCACTAAAATGTGGTGTACGGCCTTTAGAAACCCAGATATGGAGAAAGGTGTGCTAATAAAGGATTAATTAGCATAGCAGATAAAATAATAATAAGCTTTGGTGTTTGGCAGATGGAATACATTCAGGACAAAGCATGAAATCACCAGTGCCTGAGATGGTGTATGTAATTCTACCTCACTTGTTTCCTTCATCCAAAATCCTGGACAAAATGCAAAAGTCACTTGGCAGAGTCTGGCTGTGTCTACATGAGCACGAAGTGTGGTGCAATAGGGGCAAAGCAGAAGAGCCCACCCATGGCAGAGCAGCTGATGTCCATGCTGCTTGTGCTTTGGGGCTTTACTGTGGTGCTAGAGACTCCATGCCCATTAGCAGCAGCAGTCAGTCAGACGCACTCCTGGATTATGGGCTTCCATGTCCTTTCCTGAGAAAGGAATTTATTTCGCATTTCTGAGCCACTCCATAGTGTGAACCCAAGTGCAGTTAAGTGGGGACTATCAGCAGCTTCACAATTGCCCTCCTCCCTTGTGCTAAAAAGTGAATATAGGCTCCTTCCTTTCTTAAAACTGTTCTGCAGGAAGTCCTTTGCCTGGTATACTCCAGTATAAACTGAAGCATTAGGAAACAGTAGTTGCCTTTATGTAAAATAAAAGTACCTCCAGTAATTTATAGAATACTCTCTCTCTCTCTCTTTATATATATATATATATATGTATGAAAGTGTACAGCCTTAACACCCCTACACACACTTAAAATAAATAATACCCAAGAAACACAGGGAAATTATGGTAATGCAGAATGTGCAACATAGTGGGACTTTGACATGTGGGTTGATGATTTACAGGTCTAAAGGACTGATGCAGCACACAGCCAAACCAAAACAGTTGAGGTAACTTAACTGCAATCCAGAGGGACCTGGACAGACTTGAGAAGTGGGGNCTGTACACCAACAAAAAGAGTTGGTGAAACCTCAAATATAATTAAAATGTGTATGTAGTTGGTAAAGGGTCCTAGACCCATCCTGATCCAAAGGAACAGCAGATTCCTTTGTTCCCCTATGTAAGACAGTCCAATATTTTCCCTGTAGATTTTGTTTATGCTTCTACTTCCACGTTGTCTGTGCATACAACGTTGTGGTTGAGACTGGGTCTCTATCTCTTCTGATCAGTTAGAAAAAAGCTGATTTCAGAGACTAATGTAGTCCCTGGATGTATAATGTGGTGAGTGTCAAGGAGCATCAGAGGAGTGATACCTGGCACTACTGAGATACGTATTTAAAAATATTATGTAGCTAGGACTTTTCAATTTCATGTTGCTGACAGAATTCATGAAAAGTATGAGACACACGGAGAGAGAGAGAGAGATATTTTCTAGAAACTCTCCAGTGAAAGACAGGAGAAAACCAGTTCATTAAAGTTTCTTGAAGAAAGCACTAAAATGTGGTGTACGGCCTTTAGAAACCCAGATATGGAGAAAGGTGTGCTAATAAAGGATTAATTAGCATAGCAGATAAAATAATAATAAGCTTTGGTGTTTGGCAGATGGAATACATTCAGGACAAAGCATGAAATCACCAGTGCCTGAGATGGTGTATGTAATTCTACCTCACTTGTTTCCTTCATCCAAAATCCTGGACAAAATGCAAAAGTCACTTGGCAGAGTCTGGCTGTGTCTACATGAGCACGAAGTGTGGTGCAATAGGGGCAAAGCAGAAGAGCCCACCCATGGCAGAGCAGCTGATGTCCATGCTGCTTGTGCTTTGGGGCTTTACTGTGGTGCTAGAGACTCCATGCCCATTAGCAGCAGTCAGTCAGTCAGACGCACTCCTGGATTATGGGCTTCCATGTCCTTTCCTGAGAAAGGAATTTATTTTGCATTTCTGAGCCACTCCATAGTGTGAACCCAAGTGCAGTTAAGTGGGGACTATCAGCAGCTTCACAATTGCCCTCCTCCCTTGTGCTAAAAAGTGAATATAGGCTCCTTCCTTTCTTAAAACTGTTCTGCAGGAAGTCCTTTGCCTGGTATACTCCAGTATAAACTGAAGCATTAGGAAACAGTAGTTGCCTTTATGTAAAATAAAAGTACCTCCAGTAATTTATAGAATACTCTCTCTCTCTCTCTTTATATATATATATATATATGTATGAAAGTGTACAGCCTTAACACCCCTACACACACTTAAAATAAATAATACCCAAGAAACACAGGGAAATTATGGTAATGCAGAATGTGCAACATAGTGGGACTTTGACATGTGGGTTGATGATTTACAGGTCTAAAGGACTGATGCAGCACACAGCCAAACCAAAACAGTTGAGGTAACTTAACTGCAATCCAGAGGGACCTGGACAGACTTGAGAAGTGGGGGCATGTGAACCTCATAGAGCTCAACAAGGCCAAGTGCAAGGTCCTGCACCTGGGTTGAGGCAGTCCCAAGCGTGAATACAGGCTGGGCAGAGAACGGATTAAGGTTTACCCCTGGGGAGAAGGACTTGGGGGTATTGGTGGATGAGAGGCTGGACATGAGCCGGCAAATGTGCACTTGCAGCCCAGAAAGGCAAAGGTGTCCTGGGCTACATTAAAAGGAGCACGGCCAGCAGGGTATGGGAGGGGATTCTGACCCTGGACTGTGCTCTCATGAGACACCATCCAGCTCTGGGGTCCTCAGCACAAGAGGGACATGGATCTCCTCAAGCAGGTCCAGAGGAGAGCCATGATGATCAGGAGCACTTCTCCTCTGAAGACAAGCTGAAGGTGTTGGCTTGCTTAGCCTAGAGGAGGCTCTGGGGAAACATTGCAGCAGCCTTTCAGTATCTGAAGGGAAGGTGCGGGGTCTGCAGGACAGCCGGAGAGGGACTTTTTACAAGGGCATTTAATGATAGGAAAAGGGGTTATGGCTTTAAACTGAAATAGGGTGGGTTTAGATTAGATGGGAACAAGAAATTCTTTGCTGTGAGAGTGGTGAGCCACCAGAACAGATTGGCTGGCGAAGCTGTGGATTCCATGTCCCTGGAAATGTTGAAGGCCAGGTTGGGATGAGACTTTGAGGAACCTGGTGTAGTGAAAGGTGTCCCTCCCCATGACAGAAGCATTGGAACTAGACGATCATTAAGGTTCCTTCCAATTCAAACCATTCTATGATTCTGTGATAACTATCAGGGGTCCTGATAAAGCCCCAGCTGCCTCAAGATGCCCCTCACAGAAAAAGTTTAGCAGAGGTAAGCAACAAATTGCAACAAGGTCGTTGTCCTCTTCCAACACTTTCATACTGAAACATATGTCCTTTTAGCATATTTATACCGGATGCAGATGTTCTTTGGAAGCCATAAGAAAGCCCTTCCTTTGCAAGCTGTCACCTCAGACCTCTAAAGTGTTAAGTGGCAGAAGTGCCAGTGCTCCACTCAGCTCCCTGTGCATCTCTGTCATTTGTGCCCGCACAGTACAGAATTTCCACGGCCCCCCCGCGGGTTCGTGTGCCTTACTGTGGGGGGCAGGGGCAGGCGCAGGGACAAGCGAGGGGGCAGGGACTCGGGCAAGGGAAGGGGCAGGGACGCCAGGCAGACGGACAGAAGGCCGAGCTCCAGCGCCCGCCGGGCGGCGCGGACAGGCGGAGGAGGCGGAGGCGGAGGCGGGCTCGGCACACGCACACGCCGCTCCCGCCGTGCTCGGCTTAAATAGGGCGGCGCCGAGCAGCCGCGTACAGCCGTGGTCGCTGCTGCCGCCGGGAGGTGAGCGGGGTTTGGGGGTGCCGCTGCCGTCGGGGCCGGGGCTACGGATTCGGCCGCGCTGAGGCGGCCGGGCCTGCCGGAGCGGCCGCCGCAGGTCTGGGGTGGTCTGCGCGGCCGCTGTCACCACGGGGCCGGGCGGTCCCGTCCCATCCTGCCGCCGATCCCTGTAGGCTGCCCTTGCGGGGCTGCGGGGCTTTCCTTCCCGCCCCGCAGTGGGATCAGCGTCCCCCGGAGCCGGCTCGGCTTCCCCTCGCACCAAAGCCGTCAGGAAAGCGTAGCTGGCTGTCTCCGGCCTCCCCCCCGGCGCTGCGGCAGCTCGGGCTGGCCGGGCATTGTTCGGCGCCGGCGCTGCCCTGCAGCCCGGCTCGGCTCGGCCTGGCGCGGGGTAGCAGCTCGGTCGGGCCGAGCAGCAGGTAGCGGGCTGGGCAGCGCAGTGCTGCCTGTTGACCTCGGGGGGTTCACGTTTCTGTAGCTGCCGGACTTTGCCTTCGAGTAGGTTGTTCTGTCGGGCACGAATGCAGCATGTACTTGAAGCAGCTTTTTTTTTTTTTTTCCCTTCTTCTTTTAAAGCAGTTTAGAGCGCATATGGAAATGCAGCGTGAGCCAAACTGGCCTAAAATGGAAGGTTGAGTGGCTTTGACTTTGCAGGCCTCCTCTGCTGCTAGGTAGGACTTGCAGTGCTACAGCACAGAGGTTTAGCCTGGTTACACGACGCTTTTGTTCTAGGATGCATACATTTCTTGTTCCTGTTGAACAGGAATTGCAACACTTGAAGCCTTCTAAATTTCTAAAGGGCATGGCTGTGAATTGTCTGGAGTATTACGGACACCCTCTTGGACTATGTAATGTAAACATGTCTCACTTGGGTTTGCATCTGAGATACGATGGTCAGGTTCTGTGATAGGAAAGAACGGTACTATTCCGTGTGGTGTTAATAGATCTCCTTTTACATCTGCCTTGCTTTACAGGGAATCGTGCAGTCTCCTGAGCCTGATCAGGAGAGTTTGTGTTTGCCTTTTTGCTTTGGAACGTGCTCTCAAACACACAAGCTGAGATTTCTCAGCCCCAGGATTTGGATCAGATTTCTTGGATCAAGAAATTGAGTGTAAGAGGGCATTGAGTTTACTGAAAAATACTTTTCTGTTCCTCTTGCAACAATAGCAGTATTAATAATGCAAAAACTGATACATGAAGTTTCTCGTGGACCCTTGCTGTTACTGCTTTTTTAAAGTTTAAGGATATGTACCTTGGTTGTATTGGGATAGGGGAATGTTTGAAAGACGGCTGATGGGAAAAATCTAAAGCTTGTCATTACAAGTAGCTGTTGTGTGTAGTATTATCAGTTCAACGTCTTGAGCAAACAGCCTTAGCCTAGTCTGAGGACTGCATGATTACAATGAATTTACAAAGGTAGCTTCTAAATTTGGTAGATACTGTTTTACAACTACAACTTGGCCAACATGAGGTTGGAAGTAAGCCTTCAGTTTTTGAGAAGAAAACCCCCAACTAGCCTTTTGCTTCAAGGACAAGGTCAAGGTTGGTATTGGTAGAAAAACAAAGGCAGCAATTTAAAATGGAAGGAAAGACAACTTTGAAGTACTTATGTGGGTAAGTGACTTGCCTATTTCTTGAGCAAAATCCGTGTAGCTGGTTCTCCTATCTCATTGCTTCACTAGGAAGGAATCCTTCATTGGATTTTTGGGAGGAGACAGGGGTGGGTTGTACGTTCCCTGTCTTATGTGTGTTGCTCTCCAGTGGGGCAGAGTAAAAGGTTTCTTTTCTCTTTCTTATCCCTCCAAGAAAACAACACTTTTACTAATGTGAGCAACAGAAGGTAATAACAGGTTTTTATGTTTTGTTTCTCTTGATAATATGGTTGATGGAATTGGGTTGACTGAAGAAAACTAATGGCATGAAATTTTTTGAATGTGCAGTAGAGATGAGAGATGTTCTGGCTCAAGGGATACATTGCTTGATAAATTAGGCTTCTGGCAGTCTTATGAACAGACTGCCTGCCATATCCTGCTTCCCTGCTATGCTTAGTCACAAGTTCAGAGATGTTAAATATTTCACTATGGTAAGTATAACCAGTGGTAACCCCCTAGAAATCCTCACAAGTAAGAGGGATGATGATTTGTTCCTTGGTGAATGGTTTTGTGGGGGAGTTTACAATGCTGTGTGGCTCAGGGAAGCTCTGCTGTACAGCACTGACCTTTTCAGGCTGTAGGCTGAACCCTGTCTGCAGATGAGGGGCTTGCATTTCTGCGGGTCCCACCTGACTCCTGAAACAAGGATGCTTGATAACATAAGGCTTCTGCTCTCTTGCTGCCTTTCATGTTGAGTTACTCATGTACACAGGGTAAAATATGATTCCCTGTCCCTGGCAGGGAGTTTGGAACTAGATAATCTTTAAGGTCTTTTTCAACCCAAACCATTCTATCGTAGTAAAATACTTCTTTTTGGTTAGGATTTGAATCTTAGTAATATTGGTAGTTTGCTCAAAACTGATTGAAAACAGCTTGCATAGTTTTATAGAGATGTAGAGGAAAAATGTTTTTTGCTTTTGTAGTTGAACCATTTAAGGGCTATAGCAGAAGTGCATGATGTCCCATTTCCAGAAGAGGATTTCTCCTTATTTTATGAATTACTGTTGTTGAACCCAGAACTCTTAAGATTTTTAGTTTGATTAGTTTGATACTGCACGTGCCATGTTTTGGAAATTTGGCTTCTGCAGTTGGACTGCAATAATAGCCTGGTAAGGTTGAGTTAGTTTCCTAGGAAAGCAAGAAGAAAATGCTTACTGTCACTGACTTGGAGGAAATGCAGGCATACCCTAATATCCAAGGTCAAAAAGTTGCTGTGTTTGTCATACTACTTTTTGTGCCGCTGGTGCTGGGAAGTCACTCAGTGAACCAGTTGCTTCTCATAAGTACTTACTGATCTTCCAGTCTCAGAGTGTTAAGGCTTGTATTTTTTTAACAACCTGTGGGATGTAAATACTATCTAGCATGATGCATTAGGGGTTAGTGTGCCAGACCCAGGTTGCCTTCTGCAAAACTTCAGATATCAGAAATATGAGTGAGAAAGTCCTCACAGAGTCTCACGTGAGCACTTAAACCATGTGTTTGCTTGATATTGCTAACTGGGCTTCTGAATAATAGCCTTTTCCTGGGGTGAGTAGAATGAATAAGTTGGGATGATCTACTTAAGCTCTTAAGGCCACAAGAAAGCTGTTGGGTTCTGTAGGGTGAATTTCATCTAAATGGGGTTTGGAATGATGCTAGATTAACAGGGGAGTGCCATGATGTATTTGCAAATCAGAGTTGCAGGGATGCAGTTCTAATAGGTAGCAGTGTAGGCTGAAAAATAAATATTCATAGGCATCTTATCTGGTTTTTAGAGATGAGAATCTGGTAAGACTGCTTAGTGACACATTGTGTGTGTACAGGCTTGGATTAAAGGTAACCTAATCGATCACTCTCTGGAAGGTTTTAGTGGTAAGTGTTGGTTTTCCATTATACACAGGGTTACCAAATGTTTTTGGAGGACTGTAGTTGCACAAAAGGCATTGAGCAGATTCTTGTCATGTGTTTCAACTCCTGAACTTGAGTAAACTCCAGTGACCTCACCAGTGTGCACTCAGATTACTTACTGGACATCACTGAGAGGCAAGAATCCAGGTGGAGTTCTACTTGATTGCAAGGGGACTGAGGCTAAATGTCTGAGGACAGGCCTGTGACTTTCCTTGTTGATGTGAACAGAGCCTTGACACACCAGTTTCAGATTTAGTGCCCCTTAAAGGTTGCAGCAGAAGCCTTAACTTTGGTTGCAGTTTATGAAGTAAGTCACTGTGGCCTAACTGATGGGTCTGAATCCAGCTTGTAGGTTGTTTCCTTCCAGTTCTGCCTTGTCCCAAATGCAGAAACAGAAATTGGACTAGCAGAGGCAACCTACACCACAGTGCACGATGCCCTATGGTTGCTTAGAGCCTGACTGGGGGAGCTGAAGAGGAGTTGGATGTGAGGTGTGAATATTAAGGACCTGGTCGTTCCTCCTGCCTGGGATGTGTTCTTTATTAACAGCTCTTTAGTTGTTCCCTCTTTACTCTTGCAGGAAGGTAAATATGTCAGTTACTGCTTTGAAAGAAGGGTTTATAGCTCTCGTGCTTGGCTGGGTGAACTAGGTGATTTCTGGGTAAGCTAATACTTATTTATTTATTTTAGTTGGGGAGGGGGCAGAGGGTGAGGTGGAGGAGGTCATCGTAGTGGATTAGGCAGTTCAGTGTACTTGGTCTGTTCAGACAAATCTCCTCTGGCTGAGAAGTCATATATGACTCCTCATATATGTCACAACAGGCTGCACCATAGTGGGCATCTTGCTGTCCTGTTTGTTATACAGGGCTTAAACTGGGATTTCTCTTTCAGGTCTCAAAAACCAAAGCTCCTTTGCTCTATCTTGAAGGTGGGTGTGGTTTGTGTGCTGGCTAGTTTGACTATGTCACACGTGTTTGCAAGACCTCAGTCAGATTCCCCTCTTAACTGCAGGACAGGCAGAAAATCCTGGGAGGACTTGCATGCAGTGTTTAGAGTTTTGTGCTTAATGTGTAGTATTAGAGTAGTCCACCCCCTTCCCCAGCTGTGCTGTCGCATTTCCTTCTGGGAGCTAATGGCTATCTGGTCACTGAGACAAGAGTTGATCCAGTTGAGAACCAGCATCACAACTAATGCAGAAAGATGGTGTTTAGCAGATCATCTCCCTTGTGACTGCCTGGCCAGCATGGAGAAGGTTGTGGGAGCATGTATCTAGGACAGGTTGGACTGACTCAAATTTAAGCTGATTGTAAATGCACTCTGAGATTAGGATTATGTATTCTATTCAGACAAAAGGATTTCTCCAGTTAATAGCCAAAGCTATTTGTTCTACCCATTTTTTATATGTAATAAAGGAGCTAGAACATGATTCTGCATTTGTTCTTTCAAAGGCTGAGTGGAGAAAGGCTTAAGGAAAAAATTATATCCATGGGAGCTGTGCAGTGTAACCTGAAAGAGTAAGAAAAAAACAGACTGCAGTGGCAGGTAGGTGTCAGGACAACTCAAAGGTATGTGGGCGGCTGATTCCTTGTTTCGGCGTATCATAAGGAAAACATCTTAGTGCCACAGTGCTCATAACAAGAGATAGGCAGCTTGTCTTGTACATTTCTCCTCCCTGCAAGAGGCTGTACAAATAAAACAGCCTGTTCTTCTACACCATGTGATGGACCTGCCTTTATGGCAGTGCTAGTGTGTTGTTTATCTAAATATTAGAATAGAGAGAAAGAGAGGCCATTGGTTCTTGGGGTTGTTTTCTTTGCAATACAGAAGCTGACGGCTGCTCTCCTGTTCTCTTCCGTTGCACTCGAACGATGTCTGGCTATGGATAGACAATAGGCAGGCTGCTGCCCACTGTAAATAGACCATTGTACACCAAGAGTAGGAGCAGCAAAGAACGGCAGAGCCCTGCCAACTTGGGTCGTTGCCTTCAGATACTGGCTCTGCTGTAAAGAATGAGTCTTGGGTGCTGCATGGTGTGTGTGTGCGTGAGCAGAGAGAGCTGGCTTTGTCTGAAAGTAACAGAACTCCTTAGCCAAATTGATATGGTGAGTTTAGAGGGGTGCCTTTTTGGGCTGCATGGTGGGAACTGTTTCTCTGGAGGTGCTCAAGAGAGATAGTTATCTCTGAAGCAGTTTTGCCTCCTTACCCACACTGCCTTCCCTCTGATGTTTTAGAAAAAAGACCAAGGTCTACTGATTGCATTGAGAAAAAAGTGCTTTTGACCTCAAATGTCAATTCTGCTCTTCCCCCCCCTACATGTAGCAATCTGAGTATCACAGACTGGTACTTTTCATTTGGCATCTTCTCCCTTTGGGTCTTCAGCTGTGTCTTGCACTGGGGCTTAGTTTGAGTCTGTTCCTTGTGTTCCAGATTCTGTCTGGTAAGAAGGAATTGCAGGACCAGAATTTGTGAAGAGGGTATGGCTTTTTTTACTTGTCTTGAGTGAGTAAACTTATCTGGGTCCTTCCTTGAGGAAAACAACTGAAAGCCAGATGCAAGCTCCACTGTGAAGATCTTTGTATCTCAGTCTGAAGGCTCTAAACCTTTCTCCTTGGTCATGATAAAAACCCAGCATGTCTGATGTTGTTGGAGCATGAGCCAAGTGAATACTGAGATGACTTAAAGAAGGCTGGAAGGCATTGAAGCCTCTTTTCTTGATGGGGCATATTTCGATGCATATGTTAAGAATGTGAATTTATTTTCTTTGTTACACCTGTCTTTGCCTTAAATACAGAAAATAAGAGCTGATGTGACTTAACAGATAGTGTTAAAGCTTGGAATTGCGTAGTCTTGCAGAAAACTGTGTCCTCACCTTGTTTTTTGTGTGGATGAGGCAGAAGGTTTAATAAAAAGATACTATCTCAGTATAAACATAAGCAGCAAAATGTATCATATACCTGATAACTTGTGGTGTATCTGCTCAAGAAAAGTTTTTATGTTACAAGATTCCCTAAAAACAGCTGGTCAAGGAAATAAAAAGCAGAGGTATGCATCTCTTCTCTTCACCTGAGCTGAAATCATAGCAGATCCTTGACCATAATGGGACCGTTGTGTGAATTAAATGATGATATTTACTTCAGTTGTTACCTGTAAAGGCATCACAGCCTTTTGAGTAATTCAAATTACATTGCATTCCTAAATCATAGTGCGTGTGCAGGACACTTCATGACTAATGCAGACAGGAAAGCCATTTTAAAAGTCAAAGGTGCTCATTGTGGAGCTTGAGGAAAGAGCTAAGCTTGCTCTTAGCCATTACACACATCATAGCCCCCCTTGCCTAGTTTCTTAACATGGTGTCTATGATATATGCGAATTTAACTTGTAAGTCCAGACTTCCTTGTTGGTGTATGGGGCTTTTCTTTTATTCTTACTATTCAATTGTCTATAGTAAAACTTAAGAAGTAGTTTTCATGCCTACAATGCTAATGAACATGATTAGGTGCACAAAAGCAACAGCATGGTGATACTAATTATTAAGTCAGTAACTGATTTTTTTTAAAGGGTAGATGAAGAGCTTGTTCTTATATTCTGTTCATCTCTGCCTTCTATAACTACAAAGTGATTTGTTGTGGATTTTGATTATAGTCTGCTGTATATCACTGTGCAAATAACAAAAAGGCATTTCTGTTGTGGCCCTGCCTGTCGAGGTGATGCAGCCCTGTGCCCTAAGGCTATGCCAGAAAAGTGTGGGTGAGAGAGAGAGCAGTGCCTGCAGGCTGGGGATTACTCCATGGGTCCAGGACTGTTCCAAAGGTGGAACTTGATTCCATCCTGACACTGCCCCCATCCGTGACCTTGCTTCAGCCTGTCCTGTTAACATTGTGAAACCATGGGCCCTTTGAACTAATTTTATTACTATTTTGCTGTCTCTAGCAAATCTTGTCCAAATACTGGTTAGACTTTTTGTGAACTAGACCATGCTTCTGTTGTCTGGCTGAATAACTGACTGCAGCAGTAAAGATTTCAAGGTCAGACTGTAAACTAGAGGTTTTCCTGTAGAAATATGAAATGTTAACCGAGTATAGTTGGTTTTAAAACTAATAAACATAATTCTGCCCGTTTGGGTTTCAGAGTCTCATATGCCACCATCCTGCTGTGGTGGCTCCTTCCACAGTATGTTTTAGCTATTAGCTACATCTTTGACATTCTCTAGGACCTTTGTTTTAACTCTGTTGTCCATAGGAAATGGCTGGGACCTAAATTACCTAAGTAAATACATCTCTTTGTGCTTCAAGCAAGCGGGACGGTATTGCCAGCCGTCGCTGGGTGTCAGGCGGCCGTGGCGGTGTCAGGGCCCGCGGGCGCCCTTGAGCGCGGTGGGGTGAGCGCTGCGGGCTGAGCGCTGCCGGCTGCCATTGGCCCCGCGCGGGCCGGCTGCTCCCGCTCACCTCTCACCTAGTGGGCATCGGCCGGGGGGTTTAGCATGTGACAGACGTCCCGGGAGACCTTGGCTGTAGAGGAGAGCACCAGCTGAGCTGACTGCAATCCCTTTTTTTTTTTTCTGCAGCTGGTTCTTGCTGTGGAATATCCGTGTCAGTGAGTGCTGGCGGGGAGCAGCCTCTTGTAGCTCTTCCTTCTGTGTGAACGTGACAAATCAAATGTGCTTCCTGTGCTTGATTATATTGCTGCGTGCTGGTGCCTTGGGCCTCATTTGCCTCTGCTTCAGTTGCCTCATGACCGAAGATAAATTGCTGGCATGGTGCTGGGAGAAATGGGAAACTTGCTAAGTACCATAGAGGAGCTGTGGGAGGACATCGACTTTGAAAGCAGCTTGCTGTACTGACCTTTCTGTGCATGTCTGAAGAGAGAGTAGAAAAGAGTTTATTTTACTGGACTTAGGAGAGGAAAAATCCTGCTCCTGCTATGCTACTATAGGATTGGGATGCTCTCTGTTACATGCAGGGAAGATAACATATGTCCCTGCCCTTCATTTCCCAGACTTCCCTGCTTGATGATTAACTGTTTAAACAGACTTAGAGTACATCTACTCTACAAATAGCTACTTTACATTTGTGAAAGTCTCTCCTTTAACAAAAGGTCTGCTTTTTTTTTTAAATTTTGAATGCAGTCTCTGTTGAAAGCAATACTAAAACCCTGAAGAAATTCCCTCTTCTCAGTCCCACCTATTTTTCTATGAACTAATAATTGCTTGCTTACTTAATTGCAGCACAGATATATAAATATGTTGCCTGCCTAGTGGCAGATCGAGTTATTTTGATGGTGGAAAGCAAGTAGGACAAAGCATACATCACTGTCCTACAGCAACAGTGAATGAAAAGGGAATTTCAGACTTTTTTGTGCAACTTCTTTTCATACCAACAGATTCCAGCATTGGAACAACTGCACTGAACTGCAATGCAAGCACATGAGTTGTTTAGATACCTCCGAATGCCAGAACTTGGGGATGTCAGACAGTATGTGCGCACCCTTCCGACAAATACGCTGATGGGCTTCGGTGCTTTTGCAGCACTCACGACCTACTGGTATGCAACAAGACCAAAAGCACTAAAACCACCATGTGATTTAGCAATGCAGTCTGTGGAAGTAGAGGTAAGTGTCACTTGATGGATGCTGTACTTCACTGAAATTTGAACCCTAAATCCAGCACTGAGAGAGACCAAACACTTGATTTACATTAGGGTGTTTCTAAACCTGTAGTTTGGGGGGAATACATTTCTGAAATATGGCTTGAACTTATTATTTTGGCTTTCTGAATTTGAAAACCAACTTGAGGGCTGAGGTCACAGTGGAAATAACTATCACAGGAGAAAAAGACTCTTCTGAGACAACTGAGCTTCTGATTTCACTAGTGACAAAACTTGTTCATGTTAGAATTAGCACAGTGTAGTTTTCAATTCCTGGCCATGTGATGACCTATTAAATTAGGTCTTGGGGTCAGAGGATGTATCCTGGTATATACTGATTAGGCTAATACTCTTCTGTTATTTTTAGTGTATAATAGCTGACACATGAGACTTTATATTGTGTTACAAGCATGAAGAGGATACTAATTGTCCTCAGATGATCTGTGGAAGAAATACTAGTCTGCCAAGAGATCCCAGCCATAGAGTAAGCTGAAATTAAACCAGCCACCTGCTAAACTCTGGATATGTTAGCTTAGCTTTTGTTTTATGCTTTTTAGAAGCAGAGTTACTTTTAGGTGGTGGCTTTTAAAAAGTGAAGTCAAATATGGGAAGAGTCTGACTGGGAGAAACTGTTGCTTTGTGAGCAAATAACTGATTGCAAGGCTGGCATTTCTAGGAGTTGGGGTTATATTGATTCTCCTGCTCACTACGGAGTCAAATACTTATTCTTTCAAGAGTACTTCTCTTTCTTCAGGATAGACAAGGTGTTTTCTCCTTTTGAACTTTCAGAATGTTGTGATCTTCAAGGGAGATAATTCTAAAATGTAGGATGGTAAAGCTGACAGCTTCTTTCCTTACTCATGATAGTCAGAAACTACCACTGTAGATTTTTATTTTTATATATATACTTGGAACTGAGATCTCCCTTTACACTACATTCTTCTGCATGGATAGACTGCATCTAGTCGTCCTGTATCAAATGAATTTACATGACTCTTGTGCTTAAGAACAGATGTGACTACAAACTGATGTAAACAAATGTGGCAGAGCAGTTTGAAATTTACAGAAGGTCAGCTTAATGAACTTTAGCTAACTCCTGTCATTACTTCAAATTGGGCATTTTTTTCCAATGTTTGATAATGCTGAGATTAAAGAATGACACATTAGTTGGCCCCTCGATTCACAGTTTATTTCCTGATCTTCTCAGTATGGCATACAGCAAGCTTACTGACACATCATGTTACTATAGCAAATAGTGGTCTGCTACCCTAAGTACACAAAAGGGAAACAAAAATATGCACTTGCAATGTGATAATTGCCATAAACACCTCTTTTCAAGCAACATGTGTGGAGTAAGGATCTAGAACTTAGATCTCACCTCTCTGGGTGAGCTTTTCTGATTCTGACAGCAGACATGTAGACAATGTTTTGTAAACCAGCACATCTTGGTTGCTGGAATGAGCTAGCAGTGCAAGTTGTCCAGCTATGGAGTGCCTCATTAGGCAGTATAGACTTCTGCAGATTTTTGGGGGGCATTGCATTATAAGAGTGTAAAACAGTAGCTTTTAGCTGTCCATAAACCCCCTGACATAGGCTTATTTGCTTGAGACTCTTGACAGCAGTCTCAGTTCAGCCTGTACTTCTTTAAACTAAATTACTTGTCACTGCTGGATTTTGAGATTGGAATCATTGTTTGGTGGTATGAGACTTCACTAAGCTTCTTAATGCATCATTGATCCAATTACACTAATTGGCTCTCTGATCAGAGCAAGATAGGTATAACAGCATTATTTTTTCAATGCCTCTTTAGAAAATACTTTTTAATGGGAAGGCTGAATAGTAGTAAGACTTAAATCAAAAACACCTGAGTATGTTAGCATGTCATGGTGATAAGAGTTCAAACTTCGAGAACATCTTGAAATGAGTAAGATCTGTCCAATTTTGTTTGCATTAAGGG
The DNA here is from genome assembly GCA_013397975.1 of Machaerirhynchus nigripectus. Taxonomy (NCBI): domain Eukaryota; kingdom Metazoa; phylum Chordata; class Aves; order Passeriformes; family Dicruridae; genus Machaerirhynchus; species Machaerirhynchus nigripectus. Next base: position 627,310 of record VZRQ01010305.1, read on the forward strand.
CTGTATCTGAACCATTAATAATGTTTAAAACAGTAATCAAATGAGACTGTATATTTTGAAGCAAGTTTCAAGTGTCTGTTAGAATTGCTACTCTTGTAACAGTGACAAGACTTTAATATAGTGCTTGGGATTCAGGTTCTCACTACATTTTGCTTAGAATTTGACTTCATATACTCCCTTTTCTTATGTATATGTTAAGACTGTCACTTCTAGAGGGGAAAAAAATAAAATACTGCTCTGAAATTGTCTTAACATTTTTTTTCTGCCTAAAGAATATGATATTAAAAGGCCTGAGGAGTTGCTCCAAAAAGACATGGCAGAAGGCCATTTAAAAAGAGATTGGATGTGGCACTCAGTGCCATGGCTTAGTTTAGTTGAGGTGTTGGGACAGAGGTTGGACTCGATGATCTTGAAGGTCTCTTCCAACCTGGTGATTCTGTGAAGGCAATACCTCTTTACTACCATTTTACTCTCTAATCTACCTGTTCATTAACAGTAAGAAATTTGAACTAGAAATAAGCTTATACATAATTCTTACTTGTGACTTAATGTTGTTAGATGCCAAGGAAATAAGTGAAGTCATTGACTGGAGTAGGGTTTCTACATGTTCTGATAAGGTATCTTCATAACTTCATGTGGAAGAAAAAAGATTCTATTGACTGTTGTTCCAGGTCACTTCCCATCTCTCGATGGTTTTGATTTGGTAGGCCAGCACCCAGTGACCCATTTAAACTGTCACTGGACAAGCGTAAACATTGCACACATAGTTGAAAATGGGTGCAAAGAGTTATTGAAGTGGCAGGAACATCTTGCACTAGACCAGGTTGCCCAGAGCCCCTATCAGCCTGGCCTTGAACACTTCCAGGGATGTGTCATCCACATCTGGATCTGTCTGCCTGTAGATTGCTCTTTCTTTCCACTGGTGACTAACAGCTGAATAACTTTGGCTGTTGATTTTGTATGCAGGCTGTCAAATATATTAAATCTTGCTTTAAAAACTTCAATTTGTCCCAACTTACGCCATTTAGAAGAATAGGATATAAATAAATATTAGGATGTCAGTATTTTGTAGGAGCAAGACTTTGGCTTTTTTGTTCCCCTAAGAAAGGACACTGAAATATGGAGAGAAGTATTCAACTCATGAAAACTTTTTAAGCCTTCTTACATTCTTCTGATACATTACCAGAATTCTAGCATGCCTTGTCTTTCAAGAATCACATGATTAGACATGTGCTTGTCTCCCTATGATCAGTTTAAGTGCTATATGCTTACTTAGGGAGTAGCATGCTTACAGTTATATGGCTGGTTTGAAAATTCTGGTTTACACTACTTGCTTCTCAGAATAAGTATGTTGGTGACCTAAGCACCACTTGCTCGTATACTTTCCCTCTCAGGTAAAGGGAAATTCTCTTTTCTCTGAGGCATGGTGGAGCCTACAGCATGTTTTGACATTACTGCTAATCCTAAGCAGCCTGTGTCAACAGCAAGCAAACCCGTGGCTTGAACAAAAGCAGTTATTTCATATAACATGAATAGGTGTTGATAGAGTAACATACGCTCTGTTGTAGAATAAATCTGCTTCCTTCAGATGCTGCTGTTTTTAACCAATGCCAAAGTTTTCTCAATGACTAGCACTTGATGTGTAACAGGTTAATTTCCTGCAAGACCCTGAGCTGCTGCAAGGGCTGCTTTACACAAGTAACTAGAAACTGTTCTCTCATTAATCAGATTTTATTGCCTGGTTATTACTTTAAGAACACTTTGTTAAAACTGACAGCCCTTTTGACTGCGTATCTTTTAAGTGGGCAGATCAATTAGATGCCATTCAACTAACCGGTGTGAAGTCAGCCAGACATTCCAGTCCTGAGATTCAGATACTTGGTGGTAACGACCAGTGATTTTTAAACAAGTTTGCTGCAAACAGAACTTTCCCTGATATTGCACAAACATTCTGGATAAGGGCTGTTTGGACAAGGTCCTAAAATAGTTCTTGCTGCTTTCAAGCAAAATGTAGACCCATTCTTCTGCTTAGTAGATGAGTTAATTTAGACCTTGTATTATGCTCCTGGTTTGACCTTCAACGTATCTGGGAGTATTTCACCGCATCAATAACAGTGAACTCCTTATGGCCTTCACACAAGGAGCTGGGTGTTTTTCAGAAAAAACTTTTATTCTAAGACAGTTGAAAATCCAGTTAATTCTACTTTACTATGGGAAAAAGAATGATGTAAGCGAAACTGAAAGTTGGTTATGTTTCCCCTTACTGAAAACCTGTAAGAACTGATGGGAACTTTTTAATAGTAGTCTGTTATAGAGCTTCTTTTTTCAGAAGGACAGTGCCATCAGTCCTGTGTCTACGCAGTGTACTGTTGGATAACTCATCTTCAGATTTGGTTAGTGCCTCAGGTCCTGAGAAACTGCTTTTGTGGTGCTGTGTAACAGGGCATATAAACAAAACAGTAGCAGCCCACATGAGGAGAAACAAGTACTTCTTGACTCTTGCTGAGGAATGGTTTAGGCTATTGTATTTCACCTGATGTAGGAATTACAGCACATCAAACATGGTACATGTGATACACTGCACTTGTTGATGTTACCCATGGCCATGGTAACAAACTACATTGTGCGATCTTTCTCAGATTAGCTCCAGAGTGGCAACACTGGGAAAATCTAGAAGATGACCTTGATTATCCAAGACCTGAGAAACCAGTGAAATAAAGCAAGCAGTCTTGCTTTTCTTTCCAGGCAGAGACATGTACTAGTGATCTGTTAATTTCCTGTAGAGTAGATGTTAGTCTGAGAGCAAGTATACTCTTGAATTTCTGATGTTACAAATTTTTAGAGGTAAGCCACTCATTAACTTGTTCTGGGTCATATTCACAGTGTACGTTTCTGCTTACTGTCAAAGGAGTGGCAAGCACTGCATTACTCATACTGTTTTGCTAAAACAAGTTAAACTTGTTTTAGTGTAAAAATACTTTTTCCTCTCTGTGCCTTTAATGTGCTAGCTGATTTCTATAGACATGGGTAATATGACACCTTCTGTACATAAACCTGTATTTATGTAGCTTATACATGGAACAGGTGATGTCTGGTCCTCCAGGATACTTTGAAAACAAGAAACCAATGGTAGAGAAGAACCTATGACTACATATGAACAGGTTTTAGCTGTGGATGATAGACGAACTAAATCTGTGCCTGAATTGTTTAGGGTTTGATTTTCTGAAAGAGCCAGAAATTGATTATGCTGATAGAAAATCTTATGCAGTGTTTACTCAAGACCCTCTGTTTAACCAGCTGGGCTCTTCCTGTTAAGAACTTGCTTGTAGGTGTCTGTTATCATGACAGAATTAATTAACAACTGTGGCCCAATAGTAGTTGCATAACTGCAATTTGTGAAACTTGATTGCTCTCTATAAAATGAGATTAAATAATCAGTCACTCTAAAAAAGGTAGTGTTAAAATTGAACTCTTAAGTTCTTGTATTGACTTGCAATTGTAGCATATGTAAGTCCTCACCAGCTGAAAAACGGTGATTTTAATTCTCAAGATAGTATTGTCTTGACTGCATTTAAATAAATCAGGAGAAACCCTTTTTTGCAAGATGGAACTTTTAATTGGATTAAAGGATCTATTTGGAAGAGAATATTTTGCTTATGACAACACTTATTTAGGGTGTTGGTGACCATGCTTAAAATCATTTAGGGTTTGAAACCACATACTGAAGTGTGATTATGTTCTGTAATCTTAATTAGAAAAGGAGATCAGGATTGCACCCTTAATATTCTGTCTAGAGAGCTCTGAGGCTGGATTTAGAAAGCTTGGTGAAATTGTTCTATACCACAATAATAGTATAAAATATTTCTTAAGAAAAAGTGTTTTTGACAAAATGCCCTTTGACAGCCTTTACTTTTCTTATTTGTTCTGTGCTATCATAGGTAGCTGAGGAATACGATTTTACTTGACAGGTTTTTGGTAATGTAGGGAGCAGTCTGACTCTCACACCAGTCTCCTGGAAAACGTTGCAAAACTCTCAAGTTCTCTCAAGAAAAATATTCTGTTAAGCAATTCCCATAATTTCCATTCATTTATAGCCAACAAGTGTGTCTACCCTTTCTAATTGATTTTCTTAGGGCGGTGAGCATGCTCGAAGGTCCTCTCTTCTGAACAGTGATGAACTCTTGTCGTACTACTATGATGATGTGAGAACAGCTTATGATATTTTCCAGAGGGGTTTACAAGTATCAAGTAAGTCTAAAATTGAAGATAATACTGTAAATATGTCAAGAACTACATATTTGAACTCTTTTGAAATGCAGCTGGGCATAGGGGTTCTCTGTCTAGCAATATGATGAATGTATTGGATAGGAGTTTTCTTGAAGACAAATTAAACTGATGTCTTGTGAAATAGAGTTCTGTGAATACAGTCAGTGCTGTATTCCTTGGCCTAAACCAACTTTGTTGCCTCTGTTCTTTCCCAGCTTCCTTCCCTGCACCCCTGAAAAAAACCAATTTGTCATCTGAAGGTGTCTGCTAAGAATCTAGGGACTTAACACCAAGAGTGGTGTCAGGACAGAGGAGTTTGGGTTAAATTTTGAGTAACTTTTATATTTTTTAGATAATGGTCCATGTCTAGGTGTTAGAAAACCAAACCAGCCATATGAATGGATCTCCTATAAAGAGGTAAGTAGGCTCTCTAACTTAGTGCTAACTTGCTTTTGCATGCTGAGACCATTGATGCAGCATCCAGTAATGTTGTATAACAAATCCAAATTATTTATAGATGTTTTAAAGTAGTAGCAGAATATTGCAGAAAGGTTCTAGTTCCTATTACTGTGTCTTAAGGGAACACCCTTAATATGTGCAAGGGAGAGAAAAAAGATCTCCCATGCTTGGTTTGTTAACCCCAAAAAATTCTGAAATAAAACTTACCTTGGCAGTCCTTAGCATCTCAGTGCTGAATTGTTTAGAACTTGGGCACCGCCTCTGAAGAAGCTGCAGCTTTGAAGTAGTGTTCAGGGGCTCAGACTGTTACTACTTTATGTGCTTGCTTCCAAGAGGCTTACTTTCCACTAGAAGTTCTATCCACAGGTGCTGTCTGGGCTTCCTGAGAACTTGTCTCCCTGTTGCTGTATGATGGTTGTATAGGATCCTGACAGATCTGCTGTTAATTAGCAGCATGCTGCTTCTTGATCCCTGAAAGTATCTGTATGCAAATCTCCATTAACAGCTGTGCATACTTAGGTTGTTCCTGATTTAATCAGTTGGTCTTCAAAGTTGCATAAACCTTGCCTATTACATACTGTTAAGGTCATTAAGCACCTTCTGTGTGTAACAGACCTCACTTTTCTCCCAAGGGGACTTTGCTGGGAATTTGTTAGGCGCAACCTCTCTTTTATTAAAGCTTTGCTGTTGGGGTCATGTGACTAACATGGTTTCAAGTCATGTGCTATATAGAAAGAATTTAGAAAATTGCCTTCCCGAGGTTTGTTTATAAAACTAACTGGGTTTTGCCTCCTTGTTCTCCTGCTTTTTGAAGGGAGAAATGCTATTCCCATAGGCACTGAATGAAGTAGAAGGATGATGTGTGTAGTGCTTGTGATTAAGCAGAAATATTATGTTTAATCATTCTGGGGTCACTTCTTGGGTTTAACACAGATACAGCAACACAGCCTTTTCTGTGTATGTGTGCTTAATTTTTAAACTTCTACTTAACACTTTCAAGTCCAACTGGATCAAGTGTTTCTCCTGCTGCATATTGAGTGCAAGTGTAATAATTACAAACAGTGCAGTGTAATGGCACTGCAGTGTTTAGGTTATCAGAGTCACAGAAGCCATCCAGAATATCCTAGAAACCTTCTCTCTCATTCATACCAGTTAATAATTGTTGAGGAGAGTTTGCAATTATGAGCTTCCTCATATTTTTTTTTGTCCTCCCTCTTTTTTTGCCCCTCCAGGTTTCAGACAGAGCTGAGTGCGTGGGCTCTGCATTACTCCACCGAGGCTTCAAACCATCTCACATTCAGTATATAGGAATCTTTTCACAAAACAGACCTGAGGTAATTAAACTGATATTTGTGCATTTGTGGTCTGGCCATTACTGAAATGGCCCACTGTTCTATCTCTTGGCAGTGTACTTCCCTACTGAGAGCCCACTTAGTGTCAGGAAAAGCCTAAAGGCTGACGTGGTACACCCATGAGCCATAGACATGACATCTTTTAGCTGAGAACCAAAACTGGTAGTTGACACAATGGTTAGTGTCTTACATTGTTGTTTTGGTTTGGTTTTGTTTTTTTTTTTTGCTTGCAGAGCTAAACGCAGAAGGCTGGAGAGCAAAAAAATAATCGGGGAATTCAGAAGAACTTAACTAATTATCTTCTATTTCCAGGTTATAGAGGTGGCTTGTTCAATGGGAAGCAAATGTAGTTCTTAGTGAATGCAAACAGTAATTGGTTTCTCTTAAAAAGTAACATTAAAGAACCAAGATAGTTAAAAGTGACAGGAAGTCACAAGGAGATGTTTAAACCTTTAAAACACAAAGGAACACTTAGTGATTGAATATTTGGACAAAAAGATGGGCTAAGATGATAATTCTGTTTCTGCCAGAGGCCATGGGTACAAAGATTCTGAGAGGGAAAACTACTGCTGAAGGCAAAAGTTGGAAATTATTTAATAAGAATGGGTAGAAAGACTGAAAGTGACGTAATTAAAGAAGATCACCTGAGACACCTATGGGGATATTCAGGTTGATAGTGCCTATCCATTTTGACCCAGAAGTGGTTCTAGATTACCCTCTCTAAAAATTTTATGAAATACTCAGTTAGTGTGTATTCTCTAGACTTGTTTATTAAATCTGTTTAGTAGGACTGAATTTCTCTAATGTAGGTTTGTGTTCAGTAGCTTGAGCAGCTAGTACTTGCTGCGCTAAGCTAGTTCAATGTAAACCTATATTAAGACAGGAGACTGGTTCTTACTCTTTGTCAAAAGGATGCTGTCCCTCTTGATTAAACACTCCATTCTGTGTTTGCCATTATCAAAGGACGTCTACAGTTCTGACAGGGTTAGAAGTGTCTTGGTCTCTTGTCACTAAAATGCAAGCTGTGTGACAAGCGACTTCAGCTTCATTCTTCCTCTTTCAACCTACACCCCAAGAAAATCCCAAGCTCTTGAGTTCTCCTGCTGGAATTCTATTTCTAACAGCTGTAGATCTATTTCTGTAATAAAAAAGGCTGGAATATGTTCAACTAGGAAACTGTTAAATAACATGGAGTTACAGACTCTATGGTTCACTTTCCTGTGCATATAACATGATGAAGTAAAAAAGGGAGACAGATGCTTTTCTTGTGCCAGTTTGAATTGTTTCCTTATAGATCTTTGGGTGCAAAGTCTCTGCTGGGTTAGTGAATTTTCTGGAGGAGAACATGGAAGTGTGGTTTGCTCTTGGATCACAGAGATAAAATGTTGAAGTTGCATTGCTCTGAGTTGGGTCAGGAATGAGCTGAAAACACTTGTTTAAACCAGCAATTTTAAATCTGGGACTTTCCCTGCTCAGGACTACTGGATGGGTGTTGTCATTCCAAACATGATCAGTAATCCAGACAGGAGAAAATGTGAAGGGTTTTTTTGTGTGAAATGATTCATATTTGTTATTTCAGGGAACAACTGCTGGGGCAATCCCCTAATGGGGAAAATCCTGCCATCTTACTTGCTTAAATATGAAAAAAACAGACTTGAATTTGTAAATAAAAGTATTACTTTCTCTCTGGGTTCCTGGAAAACAGTCATCTTTTCTGGAAGTGAGGAAATTTTTTGGATTGAGAAAAAACACAACAGTGAAGTACAGTTTCTTTCATAGAAATAAAAGAAGATCAGAGCCATTTCAGAGAAGAAACTGAAAGTCTGACTGTTGTCTATATTCAGTACTAGTTGCTTGCTTGCGCTTTGAGAGAACTCAAGTGTCAGGGTTGATATTTATATTTACTCGTAATTTTAGAAGCAAAGTGGGAAAAAAAAAAGGCATCTTGGTAGCCCAGAAAATAGAGATGCTGGTTGTACCATTGAGAATGATGGTGTGCAAGAGTTGTTGGAGGCTGCAACTGGGAGCTTTTGTCACCATGTGCAGCTTCCTTGCCGTAGTAGACCCCCACCCTATTAAAATAATTACTAAACTTCTGGCTGCTGAACAGCAGCACAGTTGCCCCCTTGTTACATGTCCTGGAAGGATACTGTTCAGGAAGAACTTTTCGGTGGACCCTTTCATGGGTATTATAAATGTGCCTGCTTAGACTTACCAGTATGTGTAATGTCTTCATGAAAGTCCAGTTACTTGTTACCTGGCCTTGTACTAGTTTTATAAGAACTCTTTTTGGACAAGAGGTGTACAACTTGCTCATTGCATGAATGCTGTCAGAAAAATTTCCTGTGTTTAAGGCTGTCTCAATTAATAGAGTACTTTGTGAAACTGGCCCCTATTAAACAGTTTGTAAAACTGAGATTTGGCAACTTTAACATAGTCTCTATTAGATATTTTATGGAATAATCAGCTGAATCATGTTTAAACTTGTCATCATATGGGGGTGAGGTAGCTGGCTAGCCCTGCAAAAAACACTGGAAGGTGTAACAATTAGGGGGGAGGGGAAAGGAAACACTCCTGTTAGTGCAATTCTTATTGAATTGTAAGTTCTGGTCATTTTTAAAGATGCATGCTGTTTTGCTCCTGTCATTGGGACTGACTAAAGGTACTGAGAATTTTTGTCACTCTTTGATGGGAAAATCAGAAATGTTCCACTGGCTTCTTCATGTGTCTGAAGGCTCCCATTTGGGGGGTTGCATGCTATTATGTCTTTTGGTGTAGCTAGTTGATTACAAACTACACCCAAGAGTTACTATCAGAAAAAAGAATTGCATTACTATCTTACCTTGATGGTACTTTGGATGAAAATAGGCTGGCTGTAATGCATTGCCAGCTCACATAACATATAAGGCTGCAATATTAATTATGTTTATTGAGTACTATACTTGTTAGCAGGTAAATCCTTCTTACTGCAGTTTGCAGGAATGTAATTGCATTTTTTTTATAGAAGTCTTCATATTAGATTCCTATAAAGTAGAATGGTTAGTGTTGAGAAATGTTGAGAAACTTTCTGAGGCTGACTCTCCAAAGGACTTCTACTTTAATTGCACATGTTGCATGTCTGACCATCAAATGAGATGCAGATAACGTAGGGGTAAGAATACTGTGCGTATAGAAATTCAACACATGTTGAGGCATAAGTGAGTCCTTCACTGATTCATGGTAATACGGAATGCTGAAAGCTTTGCCTACCTCAATAGCATAAAACCAATCAAAAATACTGTACTTCTGCTCAAAGTCTTTCTGTTAGTAGGTAAACTAAGGAGACAATGTTAACTGCTTTTTTCAAAAGTACTTAACATTACTTTTAGGGATAGAGTTGAATTTTATTGTATTGGATTCTTTCCTATAGCTCCTTATTACTTGGGGATTTTTTTCCTCCTTCCATAGATAAAAATTAAGTAGATCTTCAAAGTGAAAAAATGATACAAACTGCCACTTACTTTTTAGAAAGTCTTGTCCAAGTGAGCTGTGTCCTATTACCTTCCTTGTTAGAATTTAAATATGAATCTTTCTTGGAGGTCTGTTACAGTAAGCAAAACATCGTGACTTTTATATCTTCTCTTTGTGCAGTGGGTCATCATTGAACAGGGATGCTATGCATTCTCCATGGTGGTGGTGCCACTCTATGATACACTGGGAGCTGAAGCTATCACGTACATTGTGAACAAAGGTAGGACACTTTCAGTAGCTCAGCACCTGAATAGATGATGGCAGATCTGGCTGAGGGCAGAACTGTAACCTTCTTGAGAAAAGCCTTCCATTACAACATACTGAAGTATGTATGGATCTAGTCTAAAATGAACTTGTCATGTTCATAATATAGTTCTTTTTCATCAGCTGACTTGTCATTGGTTTTCTGTGACAAACCTGACAAGGCCAAACTTCTGCTAACCAGTGTGGAAAAGGGAGAAACTCCAATACTCAACACCATTGTTATCATGGAGTCTTTTGGTGTCGATCTTGTGGAACGTGGCAAAAAGTGTGGTGTGGAAGTCTTCAGCATGAGAGAAATAGAGGTAAGAATGCTTAACCTGCTTAACTGCTTTCATCCCATTTACTTGTGATGGATTAGTTTCAAAATACTTAACTATCTCTCTTGGATTAAAGTTTACACAAAAATACAAAAAATAGTAGGAGGAAAACAACTTGCTAATGGTATTTCACAATGCTCAAAGTATAAAAGTGGATATGCCAAGATGACAGAAAGCTTATTAACATAGTCCAAGACTGAACACCAGATCTGAGTGTCAAGGCTTGCCCATGTGAAACAATAATGTGATAATTATATAGTGTGACTAATATTTCAGAAATTCTTACCTCAAGAAAAGCCTGTATAGGTTTTGGTCTTGCAAAAAACGGCATCTTTCCCTGTACACTGAATCTACAAGATGTTTGCTGGGGCAGAAGGAAAATGTCAGTCAGCTTTTTACAGGATAAGGTTATGGTGATACAGGGGAATGAGACTTCCAGGTTTTGGAAGTAGAAACTATTTTGATTAACCACCTGACATCAAGTTTTGGTCTTGCTTGTAGTTTTTGTCTGCATAGATCTCTTACGCAAGTTTATTTCATAACCACTCATTTGGAAAACCCTCTCCCAGGATCAAATTGCATGAAGTCTGTCTTTACTGTGAGATTACGAAACCAGGTCTAGCCTGGTTTTAACTGTAGTTGTGATGAAGGCTTGGCTCACTAGGCTTTGAGTATCTCCAGATAAATGTGCTTGTCTTGTGCAGGTGTCAGTAACTGGTGTGAAATGCCTCATTTCACTGAACTTGTTTTCATAACAGTTAAGACAGCTCTGTTAATAGGGCCACCTTCTGGTAAAGATACAAAAAGGTCAGATACAAAAGCCTCCTTTCAAAAGAAGATTGACTATATCGAAGCTAACTGGCCTCAGTAAGAGTGCCAGGTTAAAATGGGACTAAAAACATGAAATGGGGCTAGAGTTAAGTGACTTACAGTTCACTGACCAAAGGGTTGGGTTAAACTTAAAACAAGAGTGGCCCAACTGTAAGTTGTTAGACTAAAATCAGCTTCTTTCCTTGAGTTGAACTGCAGTTTTTGACAGAGGAAGATGCTTTCCACTGGATCTTCTAGCTATGGAAAAACAAAACTGAGGGTGAATGTTGTTTTTACATGAGATGTTTGTATGCTTAAGTAGTGACTTTCAGTAGTACTGTGTAGCTCTTACTGCATTAATGCAAACATCAAGTGTTAAGTAATAGGTGTTCCAAGAACCTTTTGTTTAAATCTCTCATGAGAAGTTGGAGGCAAACTTAAATATTTCTAATAGTGCTTCAGTGAACAGGAAAGTTTTGTCACTTGCTTTTTTTAAGGGGGTAGTGACTTTTAGTGTCTCCTGAAAGGTAACTGAGCTGTTCAGGAGCTTAGATTAGATTGGGTATTTCTAGCATTGAGTAGTTGTTTTTCTGGATTTCTGGCTCGAGCTTGCTCAGCTGTGCATGGGTTACGTGAACAGTTCCTCCACGTATCCCCTAGAAGAAATCAGCTTAGTTTCTGATGCCCAATATCTGTATGTATCATGTGGTTACTTGTAGCTGAGTAACTGTGAATAAATGGCTCCTAAATAGGAAGAGATGGTGGAGTTTTGTTCTGAGAGATCAAAACATGTGTCTAGAGATTTTTACCTGTATATTCAGTAAATCCCAGTTTACTCAAAGCACATTATAGGGAGCTACTGAGCTTATGGTGCTACTTGAAATGGAGGTGCTGTTTTGAGCAGACAGCTGTGTTGCCACAGTGGTAAATCTTTGCATAATGCACCCTTTAAAAAAGGGAAGCCTACAGGTATTGGAATGTTAACTGTGTTTCCAGACATTCCCTTTGTCTTAAACCTCCTTGGGTAAACCTAAGCATATGCTGTTATTGTGTACTTGGAAGGTAAAGGCATATAGTGAAATTGATGTCTGTCCTCAAAGGGTGCTTCCAAATCTACTAACAGAAGGTCCTCTTTAACTTGCATAAGCCCATAGGATAATACTGTTTCTAGTCTTAAATAGGCATGACAGTAGTAAGTCTTGGTTTGAAACTTTAAAGCTCATGGGTACCGAACATTGGCTTGCAACTATTTCCTCTTATTCATGACATCCTTGTTGGTAAAAGGATCATTTCAGTATCATTTCCCTTCTGCCTAAAGAACTCTAACATTAGTGGTCAAGTCTGAGTAACTAAGGAGGGAGAAGGGTTCTGGATGAGAGTTTCTCCTGTGTAAAAGGAGTACAAGCCAGCAATGGAACTCAGTCTTCCTTGTCACAAGCAGTGGTGGAGGTGCTTGCTGAGATGAATCTTGCTTCATTTATTCAATAATTGTTAGCGGCCCATCTTCTGCAGGAGGTGTAGGGTTGATTGTCTGTTTTATCATAACCTTCAGCTTCCCTAGTGAGTGACTTCTAGTTTATTAGCTGGACAAAAACCCTGTGAGTTAAGTTATCACTTTTGTGTTTGTAGAACATGGTGGTTATTCTATATATTTTTAAAATGTCCTTTAAAGCCTTTGTCTTAGAATAACCATAGAATCACAGACTGGTTTGGGTTGGAAGGAACCTTAAAGATTATCTGGTTCCCACCCACCCTCCAGCCATGGGCAGGCATGCCACCCATTAGCACTGGATTGCTAAACAAGATAAAATGCCTTAACAGAGATAATGAAGTACTAGGTGTTTAGTAATGTTTGATAAATTTAAAGCAAGAAAGTTACATGCTTATGTCTAAACTCTCTCTTCTCTCCTTTCTGTAGGAGCTAGGAAGAGCACACAGGCAAAAACCTATGGTAAGTGTGAAAATGGTTCAAGTGATAATGTGAAGCTGGTTAGCATTCTTTAGATCAAGCTAGCAAATCTCCCTATCTCCCATAGCTCAAAAGTAACACTAGTGTCCTGATGTTTTGTCCAGGAAAATATTTTTCCTTGCTATCTTAACCATACTAATACTTTCTTAACTTTTATAGCCTCCAAAGCCAGAAGATCTAGCAGTCATCTGTTTCACCAGTGGAACAACAGGTACACCTCATTATATTATGTAGAATTTAGTATTCTGTATGTGCAAAATTATTTAAGAAGCCCCCCTCCTTTTTTTTTTTTTTTTACCCAAGGCTTACCCTTGCTGCTGCACCTTTTTGCCAAGTAGTAGCTGGGGTAGTGTTATGATAAGGTTCCCTTTGATTTTTTTAAAATTTTTTTTCCCCATTTATTGATACAGAGTTGTAGTATTGGGAGGTGGAGATGTTATATTTTTGGGCTGGAAATCACTACTGAATTTGTGTTTACATAATAATAAGGGCTCTGCATCAGACTTCAGACTATAAATTCTTCCATAGTCTTTTTTTGTACTTTATTTGCAAAATTGTTCCATAGCTCTAAGCAACCTTGCTGTAAGACCAGACAGACTGTCTAGATGTCACTCACTTGACATTTGTGAGTTACTACCCACTGGCACGGAGCATAAGGAAAGAATACAGCAGCAAGCTACATTTTTAAAAAACATTGAAAATAGAAATAAATCTGGATTTGGTAGGTGCATCTTCACGGAAGAGTTGAATTTTGAATGAGAAACATATCCAAAAACATGGCAATTTCTCAAAGCTTTGGGCTTCTTAAATTATAAGACTTCATCACAAACTTGTTAGTTAACTGTTGCCAGCTGTTCTTGACAGTGTTTAGTTTAATTGATACACAAAGAAATGTATTCATATCAAAGAATGCTATCAGATTTGTTTTGCCTACTTCTAGCTTAACTTTAAGGATGTAAATTTCACGGTTGAATCCTGATGTTCTTCTTCCTTAGGAAACCCTAAAGGAGCTATGATCACTCATCAAAACATAGTCAGCAATGCTTCAGCTTTTGTGAAAACTACAGAGGTAAACGGCCAAGATAAACACTGTGTACTTGCTTGAAGGGAAATAATCTCATAAGTAAAACAAACATTGGAATCTCTAACTTTGGTCTTAAATTTTAGTAAGATCCAAGTGAAAGCACAACTTGACAGCACTCTCTGCCCAATAGTCAGAAGTCAGTGTTTACTGGTTATTCTGTCAGGGTCAAGAAACTGACACATTTCCAGTCTGTTCTGAGGCCAGCAAAGTGATAGAATAATCCTGATGTGAATGTACATTACATGTACATTACATTCTACCATGGGCTTATGGTGTATCTCATTAGTGCAAGGAGAACTCTTTTTAAATTAAGCAGCGGGTCTCGCAGTTAGCTCATGTAAGGCACTTTTGATAGCAGCCTTAGGGTAAATTGGATAAACAGACTTCCTAATCTAAGATACAAGTGTATTTTTTCAAACCAATAGTATTTTAACCTTTTTTGTCCCCCTGCCCTCCCAATATATTTAATGGAACTCTTTGTGGTTTCTATCAGAATTTCTCTTCAGAATCCTATGAATGATAAGTTCTAATAATCTGGTCACCATACTCAACTCTAAAAGACTGTGTCTGCTGTGTGTCTTTACTCCTGCTAGAAAGTCATTGCTGTAATCTTTTAATGAAAGAAAGACAATGCAGCTTCGTTACAAACAAAACTAAAGTAGGGGCTGTGCTCTAGAGTTTAGATGCTGGATTTCACTGTTGTGTTTAACTTAGGCAAAATAGAGAATCAATGAGAATTAAACTTCTGCTAATACTTCCAGAAAACATTTATGCCTTCCTCTGATGATGTTCTGATATCATTCCTGCCCCTGGCTCATATGTTTGAGAGGATTGTTGAGGTAAGCATCTGTGTGTTGTACTGAATTATTGAGAAGCTTGCTTTTCTTACAGAATGCATCCAGGTTATACATGCTCTTCCTTCTTGGCTCTTGCAAGTGTGTGTGAAAGCTTGAAATAAGGTTCAGGAAAGCAGTGTCCCACAAACAGTACATAGTGAGCACCAGACAGTTGGTTTTCATGCCAAAATATAAACATTAACCTTAGAGCTAGGGTTAATAAGAAACTGGTTTACTAGAACCTGAGACCGTCCCTTAGCACATGTACACTGCCTAGAAATTCCCTCCAATATAATTAGTGCATTATTAAAAATTCATGCCATTCTTTAGTCCTCAAACTTCAAAAATTTATTTGATAATGAGGCATCCTGTTTGCTTACACAAAACTAATTTTAAGTTGGTTAAACTTATCATTGCTTCCATGAAATTTCAGTAAAAAGGAAGGGATTTTGTTTCAGTGGAATTTTCTTCCAGGAAATGGAAGTGGCTCTTGGAAGGTCTCTTGGATCACTTGTTTTACCATATAGCAAAATCTGAGGCTTATTTTTTGAGAAAGAAAGGGCTGAGGTTGTCTTAATACTGGCAGTCTTGAGGACCTCTGAGCCCATGTTGTGTGCTATGCATTACTGAATCGATGCAATTCCCTTGTGCCTCTACAGTACGTAAGAAGTTCAGGTATTAATTACTGCACTTATTGAATTAACACCTCTTCCTCAGGTGAGATTGCAAATACGTATGTTGAAGGTTTATAGAGGGAGCATCCATGCAAGTGCAAAAAGGCATATCAAGCCAGAAATTGTTGTAGGACTTCAGTTAGGAATCCTAAGTTTTCTACTGAAAGTGTGTGTATATATACATACAAAAATGTATAAATTCATATGTATGTCATATATATATACATGTATCTATATATATGTGTCTGTGTGCGTGTATGTGTTACAAAGATTTGGAGTAGTACATATCTGAGGTCTACAGGTGCTTTTGGGCCTTCAGTACTTTTTCTTCCTGGTAACCTTGATACCAGTTATACCTCAGTGTCTGTTTTACTCCCCTGTCTTGCATCAGAACATACAAGCTCTGTAGGTAACAGCTCTGCTCTTGATTATGCAGTGGAAACAGGATGGGAACTTGCCTTTTAAAGGACAACATGAAAAGAGTGTTTGCATTGCACTATTCCTCTGCTGTTTGAGGCCTGTATAAAATAGGTGGTATATCTGCATAAGGAAATTAACCAAGAACATTACTGGTAGAAAGGAGGAAAGATTTCTTGCTGTTTGAGTAGAGATGAACACAGGCTCTGTGAGAACCATTCTTTAGAGTTCTGTTTTAAAGTTGATGTTTCCTTATTTTTGGCATTGTATGGAAGTTAGAGGGTCAGTGAACTTGACTTGACAAAAATGTTCTCACCGAGTAAATGCAGTTGCTGCTCAGTCCATATGGATTGATATATGTGCTGCTTTTACTAGATGGTGGCAAAACACAGGTGGAGGGGGAAAGTGACATTTTAGCATGTCTCATGTAGCAAATAAGAGGATGGATAGTAGGGAATGAAGGAGTAGGTGTTATGGAGAAAGCAGGAGAAATAAAAGCAGGTAGGTATAAACACAAGGAGAGGAGAGATGTTAAAAAGTAAAAAAAATAGGAAAATAAAGGGGGGAGTGTAAGGTAGGTGGTGAAGCTTCTAGATTTCTAGCTTCTAGACAGAAAATACAGAACACAACAGGATTAAGTCTGCCTACTTTGTATATGTCTGAAGTGATGCAGAAATAAGCTCTGGCTCTGCTAGAATCTTCTAAAGAGCGTATTGATCACCTAAGAACAAGTCCTCTGCTCACATCAGTCGTGTGAAATGAGAAGGAAAACCAGAGTGCAAGGAATGGAAATTAAGTAGCATTAGGCAGAAATCCTCACTGGACTAGTAAATAGCTGATATGTGCTGACTATAAATACAGAATTTCTAGGTATAAAGCAGGGGAAAAACAGAAGTCTAATGTTTTTAAATAAGCTTGTTAAATATTTCAAATGGAGAAGTTCTGCTTTTCAGTCTTTTGCTACCTCTTGAGTCACTGGCATTCCCTTACTTGACCAGCTGGCCTTTTTGGATAGGGGCTTTTGTGCTAAGCTTAAAAGTCTGGTTTGTGTATGCCAGACGTGTCTTGCTACTTGGTCTTTCTAGTGCCATCTTACACTGTGAGAATGCTGCAAAACTAGTCCAGAAGTTGAGAGGATTTAAGGTGGATCTACACTGCACAGGATTGTCATACATATAGACCTGGAACACACTGTACCTCCTGCATTTTCAGAGTGTTTACTTTTTTCTAACAGTGTGTGGTTCTGTGCCATGGAGCCCGGATAGGATTCTTTCAAGGGGATATCAGACTACTAATGGATGACCTAAAAACACTGCAGCCAACTGTATTTCCTGTAGTACCAAGACTGTTGAACAGAATGTTTGACAAGGTAAGTCTACAGGCATGAGTCCAGACCAGTGCAGGCTTTTAAGAGACTCCATAAAGTTTGTGCTGCCAGAGTAGGAGTAACTACTGTGCCCTGGGATATTAAATTGGTATGCTAACAAATGTGTGTATCTCTTTCTAAAAGAGAGCTGAAAGTGCAGGGAGTAGTACTGGTTGCATTAAAACACTTTCAGGCAACAAATACTAGTGTTCAAAAGTCTGACTAGGGGACTTCATTCTCTCTATCTTGATTAACAACTTAGTGTTTTGCTCTGAGCAAGTTATTTTAGTCTAGTCTACAACACGAAAATGAGGCTTGGCATCTGCATGCCATGCTTTTAGCATCTGACTCATGGAGAGGAATTTGCAAAGCAAGGTCAGGTGTTTGCTTATGTTTTATGGACACATACAAATTTCCCACATGGCAGCCAGTGTGTCCTAGCTGGGAGAAGTGTAAACCAGCCAGCTTGGAGTGCTGGGGAGAAGGTGTGTCAGTAGTCCCTCTCTCCTGTGTGTGCTGCTTGCCTGCTCAGGGTCATCTGAGTTGGGAATTTGAAAATAGATTTTTTTCTCGAACTTCAGGTTTTAGTTGGCCTTTTGCATATGGGTGACTGACTCCTTTTAAGATATGGCTAGGGGAGCTAAAGGATTTAATAAATCCTGCAACTGCTAAAGAAATGACAGAGCTGCCTATGCTGTCTTAGCCAGGACATTTCTCCAATTGTGAGACTAGAGGAACACCAAGTAACACAAGGTTCTGTTTGGCTCAGGAACAAATAGTGCAACTGGAATCCATTTGGAGGGGAGGAAAACCTGAGACCAGGTTTTAGTACTTAAAATGTAGCTCCTTTTTCCGCTTACACATGCGCTACTGGAATTTGAGAAGCAAAGTCAAAGCTTGGGACTTTGTTCTCGTGATTTCCTCTTGCTTGTTTAGTCTGGTGTCCTGAGGCTTCTCACCCACCCTTGTAGTAAGCTAGCATGTGAAGCCAGCGGTTTGGGGAGCTGGCATGGCAGGGGGCCATAATGCTGCAGTCTGCGTGCTTTCAGTCATAATGCTGAGTCTTCCTCTTTCCAAATGAAAATACTAATGTGTGAGTTGCTGTTGAGTCTGTTCTTTGGCTTCCTGAGAACAACTAGAAGGAGTGTTTGAAAAGTGATCTAAAGTGCAAATTTGTATATACAAGACAGGTCTCCAGATGGTGTTTCTGAAGTGACCTGCACCTCCTTACAACACCCTGTATTACATTACCTATTATGATAGTGTGCTTTTCATTAAATGCTGAGGATTATGCTTAATTTGAATTTTGATAATACTGGAATAGAGAAGTAAACCATCCATTTTCATTCATACATTTTAATGAAGAAATTATGCATTGAAAACAACATCACACAGTTTGATGGATATCAAGAATTAGTTAAGTGCTGATTTCAACTTTTGAACTGAGGTCAAAATAAAAATGCACAAGTACTTCTTGCTAGAATTAAGATGCCTATCAATAAAGGTTGTTCTAATTTATTTGGTTTTCACTGTCAAGAGTCTCTATGCATGCATCTGTAAGTAAAAAGGGAATGGTAGTCTATGAGGATTCTAACCATAGTTCATCTTTCTTAATAGATTTTTGGGCAGGCAGATACTTCATTAAAGAGGTGGCTACTGGATTTTGCTTCCAAGAGGAAAGAAGCAGAACTCAGAAGTGGTATAGTTAGAAATAACAGCTTCTGGGATAAAGTCATCTTCCGTAAAATACAGGTATGCTTCAAAGCCTCTGAGATGAAGTTTGCAATTGTTGAATTTCATAGGAATGGTTCATATTTCATAGGAATATAATCTGGTACGGCTTTTTCACTGGTTAAAGACTACCTGGCTACTCAGAGCCAAAATCAGAGCTGTCTTTTTATTTTCAACCTCATTTTTTCAATTCCCTTAGTTCTCATAGTATCAGCTAACTGTATTAAGGAAGTCACTCTGAAACAATCTGGTGCTTCTCTTACCACTGTGAAAGCAAACACTGTCCTTCTGAAGGAAGAATGCTAAGTATGCCACAGTGCCACCTGTAGCCCCCACTGTCTTCTCCCTGTTGGTCACTAGTAAGTTATGCCTGCTATTATATCTGACACTCACTTGCTATGGCCTTAACCTTGGCTGTACAACATGCCCATGTGGCTGCTTTTTATAGCATTCAGGATGTATGAGAAGCTGATACAAGGCAGTTAAAAATAAAGCCATCACTGTAAGGCCATGGCTTAAGCTCTTTTTGGCAGAGTCTGCATTGCAGTGACACCATAGTCTATAGATACTGTATGTTTGAGATCCTCTATCTTCCAGCCATTAATGAGACTAAAAACACTGCAAGAAAGACAGCTTGCAATAGCAGACTAAACTTTTACTCTCTAACATTTGTGGGTGGCACTGTAGGTGAACAGTGGCTAAGGGTGTCATAGAAGATGACTCTGGAAATATTTCTAAAACGCTTTTGGTGTCCACAGTATCTTGTGTCTATTGTAGGCAAGTTTGGGAGGAAAAGTAAGGCTGATGATTACAGGAGCAGCGCCTGTGTCTGCAAGTGTACTGACCTTCCTGAGAGCAGCTCTTGGCTGTCAGGTGAGTTGCCTGGCCTTAGTCCTAAACCCTAAATATTTTAATACCCAGCTCCATCTTTGTTAGAGTTTTTCTGCCAGTTTGATTGTATGGATAACTCTTTCTGGTATTTTCAGAGACCATACAAGTGCATGCTCTTTCCCCAAGCTTCTCTCAGTCCCTTGAAATTTCTGTATTCATCCCCAAGTCTTTTAACTGAAGTAAACAGCTGACCTGTCTTAGAGGAAAGATTTTTTTGATGGGCTGCAGTAAGCAATAAATTATATACTTGATTTAAGTTTCTGGAGTTTGCCTTGCTTACAGAAGTATTTGTAACTACTGTTGAAAATCTAACAATGTGAGGATATTGTAGTGTTGTTGTTTTGAAGATGAGGCTGGGGTGAATCAGATTGCACACACTGCATTTATCTTCAAAGCCTCTTCAAAATACATGCTTTTGGAGGTAAAATTTGAACAACAGTGGCATAGAAAAAATGTGTTGAAATTAAATAAATTTAAAGGATGGAAAACAAAAATACTCTAAAATATCAGGCTTCCACAATTTTTTGAAGTTTTTCAGTGGTGTGCTGGTGTAACAATGCATTTTGCACAGAAAAGGGAAGCCTGTCTTGTGTATGACAATCACAGAGCTGTGACGGGGCATAGAGATTCCATTTCTGGTTGTCTCAGACAAGCCTATTTTTAAATCATGTGAATGAAGTCACTACTGGTGCTGTCTATGGTTCTTCATTTCTTTCTTGCTTCCTCTGCTGTTTTCTGTTTTAATCTAAACAGGTGTCACATGCTGTGTGAAACTGAGTGAAACTTTGAGTAAATATTGGAGCTGAAGGTGGAATATTAGCACTTAAAATTGTGTATTGTGATAAAACTAATAAATCAGTATTTTTTTTTTAGAAGATGCTGAGAGTTTTGGTACACTCAAATTTAAACAATTAGAAGAAAAGAAAATGTTAATTGCTTTTTAATGAAGAAACTTTCTGTTGAAAAGTAATGGTCTTAGATTGTATTTTGATTTCACCTTCTAGTTCTATGAAGGTTATGGACAGACTGAATGCACAGCTGGATGCTCCCTGTCATTGCCTGGTGACTGGACAGCAGGTATGATGTTCAGCTGTCTACCTGTCTGGTAAATTTTAGGGTCCTGAAATTTTTTAGAGGTCCCTGGTCACTTTATTTAATCTTCAGTAACACCTATCACGAAGGACAAGATTGGTTTCCTTCAAGTGAAATAAAAAAAGTTTTGAAGGGATCCCTTGATGTTTCTACCCCTAAATAGCTATGAATGTTCAGTAATTCAAACTTCTAATGGGATTTGTTCTTGTAAGTTGAAGTAGCTTTAGGAGAAGGAAGGTCATAGTATTACCCCTTGTAGTTTCCATCAAACAGGAATCTTCTGTGTATAAAGGCAGGCTGGAAATACAAATGTCATTTTTTGGTGTTGGGATCAACAGTCTGCACTTCCCTCAGCTGTTACATCTTTAGCTCCCTAACTGAAATAATATTGCTTATTGAAACTACAGTGGGGCTTCTCCTACTTAAATATCTCTGTAGAGTGAGGATCCTGATTATAAGAAAAAGCAAGCCTGAGTACATGATTCAGCTTGTAACATATGTGGGGGTATCTGCCAATTTAACGTTTCAGTCCTGGCAAATTTAAGCTACCAGAAATCAGTTTTCCATCTTTCTTCAGTGTGTAAGCAGCTTATTTTTTTCAGAATCTGACAAAAAAGCATTAAGCTATTGAAGTGTTACTCTGTTTAACAGGTCATGTTGGAGCACCAATGCCATGCAATGTCATCAAGCTTGTTGATGTACAAGAAATGAATTACTCGGCTGCCAAAGGAGAGGGTGAGGTAAGTAACTTCAGAAAGTCAGTATGAGCCTCTTGAGAAATCTTGGAAAATGTTTTTTTTGTTCCTGAAATAACTGACCTTAGTAAAAAGTGGTAAATAGGGCTGCTGCCTAAAATCTAAGATGTCTGCATGCAGTATCAGTTAATGATTCACAGAAGCAAACCAGGAAATAGTATATTGGAGGGGAGAAGAAAGAGCTTACATAGTAATCTGTTATCCCACAGGTGTTAACAGATGGTTATATGACCACACAGAAGGTTGTATGACCAAGGCAACATCTTCCAGCTGTGGAATAGCTGGGAAGTGTAGCCACCTCATACTGCAGTTAGCCTTCAGCAGAATGCTGTCACAGGGCTTCCCTCCCACTCCACTGCCAAGGGCCATAGAACAGCTGATGCATGTGTAGCCAGTTACCCAGCTTGTGATGTGTGAGATTAGGTAATTTAAAGTGGTTGGAAACTTCTAAGAGAAATGGAGATCAAGTGCCTTGAAGGCTGCTGATGATTTGTGATGCCTGCCTGCACGTTTTTCTGAACTTTTTTATGCAGTCTGCACAAATTGAACATGTATGTTATACAAATTGCATTTTGAGGACCCAGCTTTATATGTGATGCTATATGCTGTCTTTTAAAATATTGTTTTGAAGTAAAATATATGTAGATTTAACTTTGCGTATATACCTTGAACACATGTTCATATAGTAATTTATTTTCCCCAAGCCTCAAAAGCAGATTAACTGTGGTGTCTTTCATATGCTTTCAAGAGGCTGTCGGGGCAGCTGGGGGAGCGAGAAATTAAAAGTAGCTTAAGCAAGCAACTAATTTGTGGCTACAAAGGATTTATAGTCTTTATTTGTTTTGGTTGTAATTTGTATGAGACCAGAGACGAATCATTGGGCTTTAATTCCCAGAAATACTCAAGAATTTAGTTGGTACCACTTGGTGGTGGGAAACTGCTTGCAAGTGGAGAACAATGTCAAAATTCTTCTGTCTTGCATATGACTCCATATTTAGTCTTCATCAGTAATTTTTGCTTCACTTTCAGTATGCTCTTAAAGCTTGGTCTGTTAGAGGAATTCTTATAATGAGAAATAGTTAAATCGTTTTTAAAACAAAAAAACTCCCAGAAGTGTTTTGCTTGTACTTAATGTGAAAGTTTGCTGCATTAGGAGTTACTTTGGACTTGAGTAAAAATGGTAGCACCTTAATATATCAGGTGCCATCTTAGTCTTTCAGGCCTAACTTCCTCAGTACAAACTATTCTAAATGTAACAAAGTGTTGTAACTTGCTTCACAGAACTCAGAGCCC
The DNA here is from genome assembly GCA_013397975.1 of Machaerirhynchus nigripectus. Classification (NCBI taxonomy): domain Eukaryota; kingdom Metazoa; phylum Chordata; class Aves; order Passeriformes; family Dicruridae; genus Machaerirhynchus; species Machaerirhynchus nigripectus. Next base: position 650,396 of record VZRQ01010305.1, read on the forward strand.
ATGGCTATGGAATTGGCTCTCCTTATCCATTTGCCTAAAATAAATATTCCTCCTTATTTTCTGCTTTTCATCTCGGTTAAACATTTCTAGTCCCTTCTCTGAGAGTAAGCTTTCAATATTCTCTGCTCTGTCAGCCTTGCTTTTCACTTTTGCTAGTTATCACTGTTAAAGAAGAATAAATTTGTGAATAGAATTATATATGAGCACATGCAGATGAGGTCTCAGTGCCAGACAGCAGGATACAGATAAATGGTTGTCTGCCTCTACTGGGAAAAGATGTCACCTACTGCCTTCCTGTGACTGTAGGAGCCATGAAAAATTAACATTTGGTCCGTCAGTCTTAATTTGACTGGGACACGTAGAGTTCTCTTTTATTCATATCCTTCCAGATAAGGTCTGTTTTATAACAGAAATGACTTGGTTTGTAAAATACGACTTTGATTTGGTCCCAAGTTTGGTACTGTCTCCATAAGCTCATCAGAACCCTCACTAATACTCTGATCTGCCTCCTATTGACATCTCATGTTTGTTGTATTGTAGTTCACCAGCGTGCTGGGTAGGCACTGAAAATATGTGGGATGAGTTTTTCAAGAATCGATTGCTGGACTAGATCAGTAATTCCTTCTAGTCTAATTTTTGGACAACAAATGTGCCACTTGCTTGATACACAACTTTTCTTTTCCCTGCTAGTTTTAGCACAATTCACCTGCTGTTTACCGAAGCTGAAATGAACATGTTGTCAGGCTGAGAGATTTTGCTAGATTCAGAAATAACTTTTTTCACATAAATAAAAAAACCCAAATTTTTTCTGATAGGTTCCAATTATTCAAATAGTGGGTAGGAACACTGCTGCTAGAATGGAAGAGAATAGATTGTTCCAATTGCTTCTTATCATATTTCATACCAATGGAAAATGTTAGGTCTCCAAAAACCATGAGTAGAAATTCCTGTACTAACACAGACTTCTTCTTGCCTTTTTAATGGGGGTTAAGAACCATTGGAGAAATAATTTGTTGCTAGTAGCGATTGTTAACTTTCCTTCATAGTAGCATATATTAACAAATGGTTCTTTTCAGGTGTGTGTTAAAGGGCTTAATGTGTTTCGTGGCTATTTGAAAGATCCAGAAAAAACAGCAGAGGCTCTGGACAAAGATGGCTGGCTTCACACAGGAGATATTGGGAAATGGCTACCAGTAAGTTAGTTTATATAGCTGGAATGGTACTTTTATGGTTATTAGCAGAAATTTAATAACTATATTAGAAAACATTTGGTATTGAAGAGAATTAGAAAACATTTGGTATTGAAGAGAATTAGTTAGGTGAAAAACAAGAATTTGTGGATAATTACTGTTGTAGCTAAATCTGTGTGCCTGGGGCTAAAAAATTATTGACAGTGCCAGTCCTGAGGCTTTCCCTAGTGTAGATGAGAAAGATACATAACCTATTTTCTTCTAACATTAGTTTGACAGTTCTCTGGCTCTAGCACAGTTTTACTGTGCCAGTGTGGCATGCCTAAGCTGTGTAGATTGGTTTTGCACTTGAAGTGCCTCCTCTGAGTGAAAGTTATTTCTGTCAACAGAATGGTACGTTGAAGATCATTGACCGGAAAAAACACATATTTAAACTAGCCCAGGGAGAGTACATAGCACCAGAGAAAATAGAGAATGTGTATCTGAGATGTGAAGCTCTTGCACAGGTGTTTGTCCATGGAGAGAGCTTGCAGGTAAGAATTTTTCAGGTAATTTAAAAATAATTAATGCAAAAGGAGACTTCAGAAAAGTCTTCCTTCCTTCTGCCCACCTCAGACTTTGGGACTGAAATTTAAATTTTTATCTTAAATTTTTGTTAAGCATATTGGTTCTGATTGGATTCCAGCAGTTACATAACGTGTTTCTGGATTTAGTTTCAGACCAGGTAGTGGAGCTGAACTAATTTGCATATTAATGATTGTATATAAATTGCTAACAGTGTGCAGGGGGAAAAACCCAACAAACAAATAAACCAAAAGAAACCCCCACACACCAAGAAAGAACCTGGATATCTTGGGGGTTTTCAAGTGTAAAGAGAAATGTGGGTCTTAAGAGTAATTCTTTCAGTTCAGCTTCTGAACTGCACTCCTGTGTTCAGGTAGCAGAAAGCTGCTGACTTTACAGCAGGATCAGAAATGCTCCCCAAAGCCTAGCTGACTAGTAAGAAATGTGTAGGAACTAAAGTGTTGACTTAGGAATTTTTGTCAAGCTTTTTTCTTTTTTTAAGGCCTTCTTAGTAGCTGTTGTGGTACCTGATCCTGATACGCTGCACAACTGGGCCAAGAAAAAGGGAGTTGAAGGCTCCTATCAAGAGCTATGCAAAAACAAGGTATCTAACTGAACAGTTAGCTGTTCTGCATCACCTTTTTCAAGTTGATGCTTATGCAAGCATGAAGCTATAAAATGTATTTCTTTATCCACAGGATGTAAAAAAATACATTCTGGAGGACATGGTGAGAGTTGGGAAAGAATCTGGTTTGAAGTCATTTGAACAGGTATGATGCTTGTGAGAACCAAATACCTAATTCTTTAAACTTCTCAACATCAGTATGATCTGATTCTCCAGAAACTGCTTTTAATTTCTGTCTGGAAAATATCTCAAGTGACAGGCTTTGTTACGATGTTTGGGCAAGTTTTCAACAGTCTTGTCTATTCCAAGGAATACAGCTTGGCTAGTAACTTTCTGTTTTCCAGGTGAAAGACATTTTCCTGCACACTGAAATGTTTTCTATTGAAAACGGGCTGTTGACACCAACGCTGAAAGCGAAGAGACCAGAACTGCGAAAATACTTCCAGTCACAGATAGATGAACTCTATGCTAATGCCAAAATGTAATTGTGAATGGAATGAGGAAAGTGGCACACGTCTGTCTACTGTTGGCCTTCATATCTGTGTTTTGACTACAGCAAAAATAGGGAAGGAAACTGTGCAATCATTAACTTGTACAAAAATGGGTACTTGCCATAGGAACATTGAAGAAATGGAACACTGCCTTACTGTCCAGTTGTGTTGCATACTGTTTTTATGGTGACCTACAATTTCCAAAAAGAGCCTTAACTATAAATGGTAACTATATGTAAGTTATTTAATATTTCCTTGGTCAAAAATGGGACTCACCTTCACCCAGGAACCAAGGTTTTATTGCCAGCATGTTTGCTGTCTGCAGTGTGTTTTGCAGTTGTCAATTCCACAAAGGATTTGGCAGCTTTGAAAATGCCTCTAAGTATCTTGCATCCTCAGAAAAATTACTTAATCTGTTCAAAATAACCCCACCACCCAACCACCAAAAAACTCAAACCCGTACAATTGCATAGCTGGTATCACATCTTTTGTTAGTCCCAATATTAACTGGGGCAAGGCATCTGAGCTGTATCTCCCTTCTACATCTGCAGCCAGTTATGAGATGTACTTCTATAAGGCAGAAGTCAGCACTCCACACAAAGAAGACCTGATGAATAGAAGTTCCTCAGAGTAAGTCTGCATATGGTGGTTCTGCACTGTGTGGATGCAGTTCATTCAGCAAGTGTAGCCTCTGCTACAGTATTGTGATTCTGGAGTGGTGCCAGCACTTGCCCAGCTCTGGCAAGAACACTAGAGACCTAAAAACCAAATCGGGAGGCTGGGCTATGCTAACAGTCAGGGTAAACATTGCACCTGTACTAGCCACTTGTTTCCCTGTCATGAACTTGTATTTAAAATGCATTTTATAAAAATGCGCCAGGCCCTCTGCAAGTGGAAGAGCTTCTGACATAACCTCTGTTTTCTGTGCTTTATGTATGAGCCACTGAATATTCTTCACTGAATAGCAAAATAGGTCAGGTAGAATGTTTTTGCCTGATGCTTTGCAGCAATTGGAATTATTTATATATGCCAACAGAACTGTGTGTTGGCCCAGGATAGGTATTTGTTCAGGGATAAAAACCTAATTCCCAGATAAATTGCAAAATAATAACTAGTTATCTTTTGTTTGAAAAATCAGCAGAAATAAGCCTTATTACAGCATAAGTCTTTTGCTATCCTTAACAAAGTTGGTTTTGCATTAACATTCATTGCTGTTTTCAAAAAACATGGATATATGTAAAATACAAGCACAACAAGGTTTGCACTAAGATTTGTGTGTGATTGTAATGCACTACTCTGTAGCATAATTTCATACGTGTATGCAATTCAGGTACACAAATCCAAGTCAACTGTTAGAGCAGTAGTTTGTTACATTGAGATTCAAATGTTTGCTTAGTGTTGGCTATTTCTATGTTTTATAAAACCAAAACAATTTTCAAAACCAATGAAGGAAACCAAAATAAATATTTCTGCATTTCAATTCTGTGATGTGTTTGTTTATCAAGCAAAAATGCTGCTGACTAACAAGCCTAGGTGTAATACTTCAACTGACAAGCTGTAAAACTCCACTGCTACAGACATACTAAATACAGTATAAAGGCTGGTTGTTTACACTTTTACTTTTGGAAAAGTGGCTTTTTGTGTTTAAGGTGTTGGCCAGTATTTGTAAGAAGGGGATGCTGTTTTATGTAACTTGCTCTTTCAGTACATTACTAAAAAAGCAAACCTTTAATTTTTTTGCCTTTTTCCTGACAGTTGTGTTCTTACCATCACCTCAGATTACTTGAGTGAAAGCTGGAGTTTTCTGAAACTCTTGTGGTAGTGGGTTTCCTTATTCCTGCCCTCACACCATGCATTTGGCTTAAATCAGGGGTATGGTATGAAAGGTTTCGGGGGCAGAGTTAACAGACCAGGGTTGATGAAGCACCACCACCACGACACTGTTTAAAGCTCCATGTGCATATTGATGTCATTTTGAGATACTAAGCAAACTTCTGTTCCTACTCATTGTTTCTCAAGTAATTTTGTATGTTCCTCTATACATTTCTTCCCTACTGAAGGAAACCTAAACCAAATTTGTCACTTATTCAGTAACATATTCAAATGTGTGTATGCTGCTTGGAAAAACGGGGAAGTGCCACCACACCTCTCCTACTGGAGATAGCTGAGAGAGGGATGAGAACTGGATCTAAGGTTTATGTTTTTAACAACATTCTATTGAAGAAATCTATCATTACAGAAACAAAACTGAGACTGTCTTACCTGTGGCACATGGGGCTGGGTGCTATAGCCAGCAGATTAGAAGTCTAAAAAGAACTTGCCACCTCCTAAGCCTGAAGTGATTATTTCACTGTTTTAGCTTATTTGGCTGGCTGAAGCCCAAGGGGTATGTGTGGGTGTCAGTGTCACCACCCCCGGTGGATGAAGAGGTGTGGCATCAAAGGGGCCCCTCCAGCTGACAAGGCTTGACAAATTGCTAAATCTCTTAATTTAATTGCCAGGGATGGAATTCAAGATTTTCAACATATAGCCTTCTTTTTCTTCTTCTTTTTTTTTTTTTGGTGGTGCCCTTGAGAAGTTGCATTAATACCATTGTATGAATANGCTATTAAAGCAAGTACTATTTTTGTGCAGTTTCAATTAATTTCGTAACTGTTTTTGACCGTAGCTTTCATTTTATCTTGGCAGAAGCGATCTCTTTGGCTTGCTTTTCCAGATGCACAGCGTTAGTTTTGGAAAAGGGGAACTTTCCGTGGTTGACCTTTTTTTATTTAATCAGAAAACCACGCAGGGGAGTAGTCGTTGAATAAATTCTTGGGAACGGTGACTTGACTCCAGCCGGGGCGGGGCGGGGCTTGCGGCGGC
>VZRQ01010305.1:656141-684143 GCA_013397975.1 Machaerirhynchus nigripectus
TGTCCCGCTCCCTTTCCGGCCCGGCGGCTCCGCCCCGCGCCTCCCCTTCCTTCCCGCCGGCGGCGCGCGCGGTTCCAACGGCGGCGGGAGGCGGGAGCGCCGTGAGGGGCCGCGCCGGCGGGGACGGGGGTCCTGCGGCTCCTGCGGGACAGCAGCTGCGGCAGCGGAGGGAAGGTGCGAACAGGCGCCAACTGCAGCGTCGTGCTTTGTCTTTTTTATATGCCCGGCTCCCTGATACGTGCTATATCCATCCATCCATCCGTACGTAAATATATAACCTCTGCGTCGCTCTGGGCTAAGGAAGTAAGTTTTGCTGCTTTTGAAGTGAGCTGAGCGTAATAGCTTGAAGTAACAAAAGAGTAGTTTGAAGTAACAAAGATTTCCCCTTCTCTCCCAAGCACAGACACAGAGAAAGCTGATTTGTCTCGGCTAGCAGTTTTTCACTGACTTTTATCCTCGGTTTTGTGTTCAGCAGCATATAGTGAGCAGCGAAATGTCCTCAAAGAAGAAAATAAAGAAGAATCATACCAGCTCTAAGCTACAGGTAAGTTTTGCTAGGTTGGGCAGAATTCAAACAGCCAGTGTTTTGTTTTTGTAGAGTGTTCAAAAGAGGGCAAGGAAAGACGGCGAAAGGCCTTGAGGGGAAGCTGTGTGAGGAGTGGCTGAGGTCACTTGGTCCGGTCAGCTGGAGATTGAGGGGAGACCTCATCGTGGTCTCAGCTTCCTCACCAGGGGAATTGCAGGGGCAGACACTGATCTCTTCTGTGTGGTGAGCAGTGACAGGACCAAAGGGAGCGGCGTGAAAGCTGTGCCGGGGAGGTTTAGGGTGGATATGAGAAAAAGATTCTTCACCCTGAGTGTGGTTGGGCACTGGAACAGGCTCCCCAGGGAAGTGGTCACAGCACCAAGCCTGACGGAGTTCAAGGACTGTTCGGACAATATTCTCAGGCACATGGTGTGACTCTTGCACAGCCCTTCCTTTGCAGGGCCTTGATGATCCTCGTGGGTCCCTTCCAGTGCAGGATATTCTGTGATTCTGTGTTGCGTTACTGTGCAGTCGGGGCATTGTCTCCAGAGGTGGATGCAGGGCTTGCTTTGCACTGGGAAGTGCTGTGCAGTCCCTGCTGGGCCGGGCTTGGGTGCTGGCATGGGGTTTTCTTTTTTCCATTTAGGAGTAGTACAGAATAGACAATTGACTTTCAAACAGGCAGAAGTTTAAAAACAGTCTCATAAAAGAAGATTTATGGAGAAAGTAGTCAATGTGTATATTTGGTACCATACCAGAAATGCTGGGGCAATGCTAAGCACTGGTAAAATTTAAAAGCTCCAGAAGGCAGTCTTTTCTGGTTATAATTCACCCTACAGGTAGGCACAGAAATTAGTGAGGAAAATCACTCACACGTGGTGTGAATGGCACACAACTGTTTCGTAAACTAGTGTCATTCTCACCCTTCTGCTTTACAGAAGTGTCCCTGTAATCCTTGATTTATAAATTCCAATTTTGTGTGAGAAGCTACACTATAGCTTTTCAGTTTCTTAGAGTGAAAGTAATTAAATTGGACAAGGATGGAAATTTATGTGGTATAGAATGAAAGAAGAACTATTTTAATGCCTAAAAAGACTACAGACCTTAAAAACCAGGTATTAGAGTGTTATAAGATTTCTACACTTGTACACTTCTATGAAATAAGACAAAGCTTGCAGTAGAACACAGTATTGAATAGCAAAATATACACATTTTATACCATTGCTTCTTTTAGGGGAAAAAATGGGCTTCAAATCCTTATGCCATTGCTCAGGAGTTGATATGGTTCTGGTTAAATGTATTTCTAGCCAAATGTTCTTGAAAGTCATTGCCATATTTAAGCTGTTGCACACCCAAAAAAGCTGGATAAACTGGCTCTTAATTTCATACCCATCCAGGACCACAAAGCCAACTCCAATCTTCGCTGGAAATCAGTTCCTCTTGAGGAACCAGATGTCTCAAGGATATTGAAGGTAGCAGGAACAAATCAACTTGAGGAGCTTGATGATTCCTTTGGTTAGTATTAACTTGAATGTCATTTAATGTATGGTTTTCACAAACCAGCCACATGGGCAAAATACTTTGGTGCTTACCTAGGAAAAGGTTTTGGTTCTTTGCAAGAGAAAGAAATGGATAGGAGAGACAGACGGGACTTTGTGTTGTTTTCAGTAGTATAGGAAGTAACAAGAATAATGCTGTAGTATGTGCAAATAAAAGTCAATGGAAAAACACTGGCTTTTCCACCTGTATAGTCTGAATGGTAGAATTTCACATATCATTGCAGTTGTGTAAGAACTTACAGTTATGAACCAAAGTTCAATATCTTAACTTTTTATTAAATTACACAAATTATGAAGTGAAATTTCTGCCATTGTAAGAGTATTCATGGCAGCAAGCTTGGACATTCTCAGGGATGTCGTTCTACCACTTTCAAATGTTACTTTAAAAAATAGCATCAAACTGCACAATTTTTGGTGAAGGATTAAAACCACTTCCAGGCTTTGTATTGTGTAATGAAGCCTCAATACACAGGAAGAGAATCAATTTAGATGGAGTAGGTGCTCCTGTGTGGAGTCCTCTTTGTATCTATCTGTATATATATGTTTGGGTTTTTTTGAAAAACAGTGTAATTAGAAGCTGTAGAGAAAATGTTAAAAGCTGTTTCTGAGCTGTAATAGTTACTACTCTGAGAAAGTTACGGAAATACAAATGTGACTACTAGGAACAGCATTGAAAATGAGCTATAAAAAACAATTTAGCAAAAGAGTTGTTCGTAAAACGAGGCTGCAAAATTAAAAGCTCTTTTCCTTATTTCTGTGGAATGAATTTAGGCTAAAAAAGAATGCCCCCTGACAGTAATGTAAACTAACACAAAAGTTTTGTGGCAATGTGCTTGGAAGGCATGCTAAAACCTTAAATTTCTCCGAGTTCTAATCTGTTTTGGTAGCTACCTTCAAGAATTCTACATTTACGAATATTCTTTAGCAGCAATAATTGCCTTCTCATAGCATCCACTAAAGCAGCTTAAAATCTATATTAAAAAATAAGAAAATAGTTGTTTAAATATGTAGAAGGTTTATGTCTGCCATAGCAAAGAGAGACTTGAAACAAACTGTAGCAAATATTTTGCTTGCCCTATGCCATGAGTACATGCTGAGCTGCCTTTGGTTTGGGTTTGTAAGGAAATAGCAGGTGGATGGGTACAGAAACTATGAAACTTTTCACTGTATATTTTTTCATAATCCTCAAATAATACTTGTAACGAGAACTTCCTTTTTTTCAGTTAGCAAACCACAAACATTCTAACTAAATGCTTATTGGCAGGCTGTGCTCTTTGCCTTAAAAAATGGGAGCAGTGTTCATACAGTTTATTTTCTGTTCTTTATAGATCACCCTTTGCACAGTACTGCTGTGGATGCTTATGGAGAGGAACATTCACAAAACGAGCCACTCGGTCAAGTTTCGGCACCACAAAGGCAAAGTACAGACAGAAGGTCTGGTGGAAAAAAAATAAAATTGTCAGCATTTAATTTAATCTTTAGATTTTTAGATTAAAAGGGAAAAATGTTCTAGTTAATTTATATGCAACAAAGAAAATTATTTTCAAAATATTTCAATTCAAATTTTAGTATATTTCTCATCTGTTAAATTTTGTTTTAATCTGAAATTGTCTTGCTATTTAGTTCAAACAAGAACTTTAATAGCACTCGTATGAGGCATAGCTGTACAGAATGTTCCCCGAAACGCCTGGTTTTGTTGTGTGTATGGTTGAAGATCATTCTTTCTCAGAGGGTAGTAGTGTGTGTTTTTCTTTTCCCAGTAAAAAACCACGTCACTCAAAGCCTTCCGATGGTGATGCTCGGAAATTCAACACAGCTGATGCTGGAGAAGAGCCCCTTGAGGAGACCGTGGTACAGAAAAAGTTGCATGAGTATTATCAGTCAATTTAATTTTAGTTTACTTCATGCCATGCCTGCATTAGATGGTGGGGGGAGAGGAGGACCTTCCATTTGTTTCTTAGTACTGCCTTAGTACTTAACTGTATCCAAAATAATCAATCCTCAGAGTATTCCAGTCAGATGGCCATGTAAAGTGCTTAAAGCTGCAAGTCATCCTATCAGCAAGGAATATAATAGCCAGGTGTTCCTGGATCCTGTAGCCTATTCTCTTGCTCATTTGGGAGTATGTTCTTTCCTGTTTTCAAATATATTCTTCGTATCTAGAATATATGTTCTCGAGGAATGGCATACTAGATAAAATATGAATCCTTTGTACTTGTTTGCTGTTGAAGCAAAGCAGATTCATGGGAAAAACAATATTGATAAAATTAATTTTGAATATGTGTTAGAATTAAAAGCCATTCAGTTTTGAATGAACATTTTTCCACACTTACTCCACAATTAGTGTAAAATGCTTTTGGCCCACTTAGCTGCCAGACATACAGGGAGAGTTAACTCTGCAGGCTCAAGAAAGTAACCTGTGATAAAAACAGCTTTGCAGTAGTTGGAACAGGAGTTTTTTATGTATTGAAATTTATTGGGATTCTACACTCAGTACAGAGTGTTCGTCTTTCATCAGTAGGCTGGATGTGTGCAGCACTCTTGGAGAAGTGCTGTTGGTGTCACAAAGTCGTCAGAGTAGAGAAAGGATTGGGACAGAGTGCAGGTGAAAAGGAAGGTGAGCAGGCACTGCTGATCAGAGAAATGCTAATCGTGGGCAGTGACTGTGCTGAACTGAGGGTCCTTAAGCTCCTTAAGATGTCTCCAGCCATGCTGCAGGGCCAGTGGCTGACGGGCTGGTGGCCAGTGCGGTCAGGCAGCCGCTGTCCCGCAGCAGGGTGACCACTGGGCTGGGACTGGTGGCACAGGCTGAAGGAATTGTTACTGATGCTTCAGTCAGGAAATGCTTTCTGCATTCTGCCTAACTGCCATCTCTCAGGAGTTTAGATGAGTAAACCTAGGGTTTGTTCTGGAAGTTAATCTGGTTTTTGTATCACAGAAGACTCTGAATACTACTCAGTTCCAGGCAAAAAAGAAGCGGCCTTCAGAGGAGAACACATCAGATCCTTCTGGTAAAGTAGACTTTTCAGAACTCCCATATGGCTCTTCATCATTCAAGATCGATGTTTTTCAATTGTTTTTATTTCTGGAATGTAGCAACATTGGGCTTCTAAAAAAGGGAAGTTTTAGTTTCAGGTGTGGAATATGCCCCCATTTGATCCCCATGGTTTGCATCCCCGGACTTGCCTATTCCTCCCCTGGAGGGGTAAAACATAGGTGTGCATTATACCTGTAAAGCAGCCTGGTTCCCTTTGGAGGGCAGCCTGGAGCCATGGCTATAAAGCTGTAAGAGGTGTCAGGACATCCCTTGGTCTGGAAGCCTGGAGCAGCAGCTGTGGGGCAGAACTTGGGAGTGCCCCTGACTGCAGCACAGGTGCAGTTGTCGGTGCAAAGACCTTTGAGACAGGGAGCTTCACGACAGTGGCATTTTTCAATAGCAAGAAACTGTCCCTAGTGCCATCTTGCTTCCTTTGAACAGAACCCCATCACATTTTAGTACTAGATTTACATTGGGGAGTGTGTGAAGAAACGTGGTTTTACTTTTTGTGGAATTGGTTAATAATACTGTTGCAAAGTTTAGAGAAATGTATTTGTGTTTAGTGGGTGTTTGAAGCATATATGGTGTTAATGAAAGAATGTGTACAAATATAAAAGCTCATGAGTCTTTGAGCGATGCAAGTTCCAAATTCAGGCTAGTGGTTTTTAAACACAAAAAATTATGTCTACAGTACACTCTGTAGTTCATTACTTAGTTTACTGATGTGTTCCTAGGCTTGCTTGAAATCAATAAAGAGTAAGAATTAAGTTACATATCACTGATCATCCCAGTTCTAAGGTGTTCCCAGATGAATCAATCATATCTGCTCAGCCAAAGATAGATGAAATAATTCATATATCACTCCTCTCAAATTTCATATTAAAATATTCATAAATTTTAGATGGTTATTTTGATGGTGGATGCAATTATTTTTCTATTGTTTTACAATGTGTACCTGAATTGTGCAATGCTTATGTTTATTCTGCTGTTCCAGTGGATAGCCCACATTCCCTACAGATTTGGTGTCCCAGAGAGCTGAAGAGATCTCCTAGAGATATTACAGAACTGGATGTTGCTCTGGCCGAAGTTGAGAAGATAGCAGCAAATTACAGGTAAATATTCTGCTTTCCCATGACTGGATATTCAAAGTTTTAAAAAGAAATCCCTGTGGTTTTGCTAATGGGTTTTCCTTTAGGGAATCAGTATTGCGTGGTTATGTTCTGATGTTAATGATTATGAAGTTTCTGTGATAAAAATGTTCTTTCACATGTGATCTTGACACGGTCTCCAGGGATTTGGTATTTTTCTAAACGTGAGCAGCACATCTCAGCTGATATTTTTCAAGGTAGAAATGAAGCTATTGCTAGTATATGAAAGATCTGCAGTTGTGTACCTGCTTAACTTTGGGTTTTGTTACTCAAAGGAAGGGGTTTGGATGAGATTTCCCCTTTACTAAACCAAGTGGTTTGTGTTTTGTCCCTCTGACTTTTCCAGACAAAGCATAGACTCAAAGATTTGCAGAAAGGCTATCAATGACTTCTCTTCTGCTTTCAAGGACCAAATCACTGATCTTGTAAGTACCCCAGGAATAAAATCAATTTTGTGGTCAAAATACGTATGGTTTTATATTGCCTTTTACATCTTCATTTTACAAGCTGTAAAAGTTTCCAATCTCTGGTCAGTATAAGTAACATGAAAACACAATTTGTTGGGTGCAGGTGATGACTGGCTTTGCAGGCTTTCACAAGAATTGCCTCTAGACACAACAGTGCTGTCATGCAAGTACTTTGCAAAATGGTCACCTTTTGAGAACAGGGAAGCATCCAATAATCCTGAAGTGTTTGTCGTATCTAAATCATTATGTAGTAACACTGGTGAGCTGCATGATTTAAATGAGCATACAGCTATGTCAAACACTGTTTAAAAGCTCATGGACTAGAGTTTTAAAAGGTTGATGATTTAGTTTTTGTGCTGTCTCAGTGACAGCTGAATAAGGCCTCTAACATAGTCCAGGGAAACTCATCCTTTTTTAATTAACATTTTGAACATAACTGTAAGTGTAAGATATTCCAGAACCATCTGGACACAATCCTGTGCCATGTGCTCTAGGATGACCCTGCTTTGGCAGGGAGGTTGGACCAGAAGACCCACTGTGGTCCCTTCCAACCTGAGCCGTTCTGTGGTAAGTTTATTGGCTGGAAAGATTAAGATGATTATGATGAGTAAAATGAACCCAGAACTTTGCAGGAGTTGTGCCCAGTATAATGGGTAAGTACTAAAGCTATAGTTCTGAGTGGGTCATTAGAAGCAACAAGTGTCAGAATTATCAGATTTGTACATCCATACAAAGATACAGAGAAATCAAGGTAGGTAGTACTACAGTAATTGGTACAAGGAGTATTACTTGCACTAACTCCTTTTGTGCAACAGTTTTCCTCTGGCATGAGGAGAGAGGAAGGAACCAATACACAATGGGTGATGTCCCTTTGAACCAGGGTTGGTTTTTTAAATAGCTTTTTATGTTATTCCAAAGTAATTCTTGCAATCATGTTTTTAGGAGGATAGTGATGAACTGAAGGCCCATGGTCAATCTGTAATTCTTCTTCTCTGTAGATAGCAGGAGTCCAGGAATTAAAGAATATGAAGAAAAAAAATGCTAAGGTAAATACATCCATATCCCTAGATTGTACAGCATACAGCTGTGGGCACTGGAATATCAAGAACTTGACTGGAAGAAATAAAATAATTGACCAAAAGGTGTACTGTACCCAGAATCAGCTGCACAAATAGAGGTTAGGGAACCACCAGAGGATTTTGGAAAAGATCTGCGTAAATGTGGTGGATTGCAAATTTCATATGTATACTGCTGTAGGTGTAAAAAGAAGGAATGGACATTAGGATGGGTAGGATCTATGCATGTCAATTACTCTTGGCTTTTTAGTTTGGTTTTTTTTAATGAGTAATGGTGAGGCCTCTGGAGAGGCAGTTAAATAATGAGAGCTAACCTTGAAGAAATTTCATAAAGGAATGAATATAAAATCTAGGAGAGCAGCAAAGATGACAACCTGAGGACAGAACTGGATTGCTTAATTTAAAGAAGGGAAGTCTCAGGCTACTGCATTCCCTAAATAGATACAAAATTTTTGTTCAGAGGAAGACAGTTCCTCTCTTCGCTCAGAGCAAGCAGTAATTCACTGAAAGTGCAGCAGGAATGTTGACAAGAGGAGGTACTAGTGTAAGGGCAGAAAAACACTGCAGTGGTTTCATCAGGGAGAGGTGAATGCCCTACAGAAGAGAGATTTAAGAGCAGCTTAAGCACTGTCTGGATTTCTGCCCAAATTAACATGTTCTGCAAAATTTTCAATGGCAAAATAGCTGTAACAAATAAAGTCAACACAAAGCTTATCCTTGGAAGTAGCAATCAATAAGCTAAAGTCTTGTTGACTTGAGGTGATACGGTAAAAGCTGCTCTGCATGTAAAATGAAAATCTTAATACACACCTAGCATTCACAGCCACTCAGATTTATCCTTAGTTTGCCTCTTAGCCATTTGTTTAAAATTAAATTTTTAGTTGCTAAATTTAATTTTATGATCAGTTTTGGGTGTTATTTTTTTTTAATTGTATGTTATAGTGAAGAAAGCTTACTTAGTTATGGCAATCATCCTGAACATACATTTGTATTAATTTGCATTTTTAAAACTAAAACCTCCTAGAGTTGATAATGTTTGAAATCAAAATGTCACAAAATCTTTTTGTATGCTTGTAAATCCTGTGTTTCTTAAGAGAAATTTTGGGTGGAGATTAGAGTTTGACATTTTAAAGAGCTGTAAAGTGTTTAGTAAAATATGGCAGTTTATCAGGTCTGGTATCTTAGAATCTTCCACAGTGAGAATCCACATAAAACCTCAGATTAATAAAAAGGTGATGAAATTTGAGTTGTTTGCCTTTGAAGTTTTAGGCACTGTTTCACAGACTTTGCTCACTGTTTGTTTCAGGCAATAACAAACATCAAAAAGAAAAGGCGGCAACTGGTGCAACTCAGAGAAGAGCTAATTGGGTGTGTTTCTAACGATGCACAATAATAGCTTGAAGAACTTAAGGAGTCTGGTATTTTGTAACTCAGAAGGGAAAGTAACTTTTTGTTCTTTCATTTTCCTTTGATGAAACTACTGCTGTCTTGCTTTTTGTTTTTACAAAAGCTCGTGATAACCTCTCCTTTACGTACTTCAGTTGCCTAGACAGTCATTGTTGCAAGTTCTCCTAGCTAACTAGTTACTGGGAGGGTGTTTCACACCATATGTTCATAGGAAGAACACCATGTTATGATTGGCATTGCAAAGGTGCTGGATCATAAATTTACAAAGGTAATACAGAGGACTTTTCTTGGTTTTGAGGTGGGAGGTTGTATTCCACCTCTGCAGTTTGGCAGGGGTTGCTCTTAGTACATGGTTTGTTCCCCTCTCATGTGGCCACACAACTCCCCTTCTCTAACTTGGCATAAATCTTAAGTGTCATTTAGATACACACCACAGGAATTATGTTCTTTGGAAGAACCGTTAGACTTGCCCAAATCCCTGGGGTTGCTATTGACAAGCTCTATATGGAAGCAGCATTCAAAATACACCCTGTAAGGTAACTCTTCAGGGAACCGTGGGCTTGGATCCACAAAGACAGCATAAAAACCTTTTCTCTATGGCCATGAGAGGCGTTTTTCTTTGTGGTAATATGGACAGACTTTGCTCAGAGAACTATTTAAAGTCATCCCTCAATATAGTTTGAGCCCCCTCACAGCCTGAAAGCTGTCTTCACATATTTGTGTGTTGTGATTTAATCCTTTGATCATTTTAAGAAAGCTTTTTTTCTGCTCCCTGTTGGATGAAAATTGCTGTTGGTGCTCAGTTCTTGGAGTGCTCCTTCAATGGATTGAGCTCTCCAGCTTATTTAGCAGAGTTGTAGGTAGTTTGTAGATCCTGAATATGCTTCAGCATAAGCACTGAAAAATTGAGCTTGCAGGCAGGGGTGTGCAGAAGCAGAACACCTTGTATTTAAGAAACTACTCTTGAAAAACCAAAATGCTTAAGAGTGGCTACGTTGTCAGAATCAAAAGAGGTTTGGGTCTTTTTGTTGGATTTGGACTCATGCCCCTGTCAAAGTACTTTGCTTGTTCTAATTAAACACTACCCTATAGTAACCCGTGTTTTGTATTTCTGACCAACCTTTAAGAATTTCTTCAGAGGAAATAGGGTCATAGTTATTCTTGCAATAAATATGCAGATGCAAGCATCAAAGTCTTGATCTTTTTCAGAGCTGAACCACAACTAACACAACTACAAAGAGAATATGCTGAGTTACAGGAAAGGAAATCTTCCTTGAGGCAAACAATTGAATTAATTACTGATTTAAAGGAGCTACGGCAAGACTGGTTGGATTATAGAGAAGAAAACCCAAAAGCAAAAGTGGTAGTAAGTACATATTCTGCATGTGTTTCAGTTTTATTAGTGTTTTTGTTTTAATTTATGAAATGCATTTATTAACATCTCTTAAGTAGCAATATTTTGTTAATTGTCTTTGTGGAAGCAACTTGAGAATCACTGCTGAACTGTACTGTAGCATCTCACTCGTTTTTTTGGTCTCGTTAGAAGCTGAAGTATTTCAGAGAGGATTCTGCTGCCTTGCTCTCAGTGTCCAGGAATTCAAAGGACATAGAAATGAAACAGTTGTCCTTAGCCGTAACTTTCCTATAGAAATTGAAGATTAACAGTGAGACAGAAGTAATTAATTTTTTCTGTTTTTTGTTCAAAAGTAGGGAAAGCTCTGGCACTTCCATGTAAGAAATTTGATGCTAAGAACAGTGCCAGTATTTCATGACCAGAGTAACTTCTAATGTAGCCTTAGAACTCGTTCCCATTGTACCCAGGACCTGGCGTGGTATTTTCTGTGGACAAGGCTGACACACCTGCCACGTGTAAGGGAAATCCGCACATTTCAGAAGACGCTCTGCTTTTGGCTGTTGTTCACTTTTAAAAGTCATATTGTGCCATTTTAGACAGAGGAAGAATAAATACTGATATGTAAGTGATCTTTCCAAGAGTTAAAAATGTTGCCTTGTAATTCTATTTCCTTATCAACAGTATGGAACTTCCAGCCTCCCTGCTCTTCTGGTGGAGTCTCGGAGAATTCTAGGAGCAGAAAGGCACTTCGAGAATATCAATATGAAACTGGAAGAGGCTCTGGCTGTACAAAAAGAGCAGAGATCAAAGGAAAATTAAGTGCCTCTCTAAGACTTTCTGACATTCAATAGGAACAGTTATTAGAATTGTCAGTGCTTAAGGCTTATTTAATTGTTACTCTATTTTGTTTGTGTTTAAAAGAAGTCAGTGACTTAGAGATTGTATCTTTATATTGTCAAATAGTCTCAGAATATCAATGAAAAGGACATAGCGATCACAGTTAAAGTAATAAAACTTTTCTGTACTCCGTGAACAATGTTGGGTGTTAATCTTGTGCAATAACCTTGAGAGGAATATATTTGTAAAGAGAACACAGACTGGTTGAACAAAGATGAACAGACAAATCTTTTTATTAAATTTGCATATGAAATAAATGATTTCATCCTGTTTATTCAAGTAAAGAAGTCTGTTTTGTTGGCTTCTCAATAAAACTTGGGCATACAACAAACAAAATAAAAACTGTACGGCAAAGAGCGTTAAAAGTGCTAAGCTTGGAGCAGCATTCTTGATGAAGTTTTTAGTCCAATCCTCTTCAGCCCCCACATAATGGTCCATGACCTCCTCCCTCTTGAAGTTCACCCAGGCACTCCATTCTTTGTCTTACAGCTCTGGAGTGGTCTTTGTGAACTACCCTGCAGGACCTTTCACCCCGGCACATGACACACAAGTGTCATTCACTGCTGGCCAGGCCTGTGCTCAGCTGCCTTCTTTAGTGTAGGTATCTTCTCTCCTTAAAGCTTCCAAAATAACTTCATCCGGGATTTCTTCCATGGCATAACTCAGACTGTCATCTGCAGCTTCAGCCAGTTCCACGTCTTCAGCAGCTTCTAGGAAACAGGCATCATCACTTGTGTTTTCCCACTCGCTGTCTGACATGTCTGACAACAGGAAGTCTCGAGCCCATCTGTGCTCTGGAGATACTGAGCTTTTTGACAAGTCTGAATGAGGATTTACTTTTCCCTCTGTGTGCCCCCTGTCATCCATTAGCGTGGACTCTTCTTCCTTTGAGAAACAAGAACACTACTTACTCCATATGAAAATACTCTTCATACCTTTAACTGCTCTGCAAGTGTGAAGCTTGTGCTGTCACACACATGGATTCTGCAGAAAGCTGGCCAGCAGGACAGCGTTTTCCAGCATGTTCATGTATACCCACATTAACCTGTGGAAGCCTATTTTAATAGGAGTAGAAATTGGCTGTTTTTCTAGCACCCTACAAGTAGCCTCTTGAATACAGCTTCATAAAATAATACAAGATTAACTTTAGTGTCTGTTCAAAGATATTGTCAGGACCTGAAAATAGTTAAATGACACTTTTTATGAAATAACACTAACAGCTATTGATGAGCTTAACATACCATTCTGCTGTATGACATTTAGAGCTGTAAATTTAAATTTAAAAGTTGCAAAAATGCCAATTCTTACTGCCTAAGCAGTGGAAAAACTCGTATGTTCAGGGCGTAGAGTCTAGGTCCAGTATCAGGTCAGTTGAAATATTCTACCTGTTTGGGGAAACCTGCTGCTTTATTACACTAAAATGGAGCTTAATTAATTTCAAAAATGAGGGTCACTGACTTATATTTGACTGACTCAAGTGTTCCAGAACCAGTTATTTTTTACCTTGCCCAGCATGAAGTCAGACACGCACAGCAGAGCTAAACCTGGGCAGTTTTTCTGTTCTGCACCTGGAGCACCCTTGTGGCTTAGACATTGGGAACGGCTCTTCACATCGAACAGAAGACAGTCTTTAATCCCAGGTGAAGTTAGGCAATTCCAGTAACTTAGCACTGCTGGAGAACCTAACAATGAATGTGTGGAGCTACCACACCAGCACAGCTGCTCTGGGGATCTCTTCCATACCACTGTAACTGTGTGTGGAGCTCTCCCAGCAGACTGGGATGTTAGTGGGAATACCCAACGACTTCCAGAGACTCACAAGAACTTAAGCATCTCAACAGGACAAAAACGTACCTCTGTGAAAAGAGATTGGAGGCATATCCCAGGCGGTAATGGAAAACCTAAATCAAATACAAGGCATTAATTAAAGTTAACATTCCAAAAAGTATTAAATATAATTGAGATCACAGGGTACTTGCTTTGTGATTTGAAGTTTTGTTCTCTGCAGACAGGATCATGACACTTTTGATACCAGACTTCATTCTTTAGATCTACCAGAATCCTAAAAATGAAATTATTTAGTTTTTTAGTAACAGTTACATAAATGAAGCAAATTCATATAGTAGGAAACTAACACTACATCAACAGGTTTTGTTTGTCCTCAGCTATGGACATTGCTTTCGTACTCTTGGCAGACTTACTACATACTTGTTTTGTATCATTTTTAGTAAACTTCAGGTTTCTTAAGTTAAATAAATTTTTAAGACTAACATCTGAAAGTGAAGGTTAGTAAACTTCATTACATTAAGCTTGGAAGAAAAAGTAATCAAATTAAGATTAGGATATGGGACTTAACTGTAAAATAAGCTTTTGTAGGTGCTGCTGTTAGAGATAATTGCATTATAAAAGCCAAATAAAATCACTATTTTCTGTCAACTGATCAGGCCACCCAGCTTTTTCAGCTGTGCTTTAGAAACACCAAACTTCAAGCAACTCACTTGAGAAACAGCAAGTTCATCTAGCTGTGGGGTTTTTTGAATATCCTTGCTTCTCAAAAATACATTCCTTATGTTTCAGTGATTTTTAAACCTTACATAACATTATGTTAAAGTTAAAATATTTACACTAATTATATACTGTAATTCTAACAAAATCTAAAACCTGACTTTCCATCACTTACTTCGCTAAAACTATTGGAAGTCTGAGGCCTTGCAGAGTCACTAGCAAAACTCATCTTGATTCATGTGGCAGGAATTACCAGAGTCATTTTAATAACATAAAAATGTAGTTTAAGATGCACTGTAAATTAATTCAAAAGCGGTCTGCTTGCTCTCTGATTTTTCAGCTTCCTAGCTGGGAAGTATCAAACCATAAATGCTACTTAATGGCTTTAACACGCTCTGACATTTATGTTAGTATCTTTGGGACCATATGTTAAATACCATGAAAATTACTTCATAGAGGTATTAGAAATAAAAGTCCAGTTATCACAAAGTAAACTTGGGGGGGATAAATAGTTTCTTTGGTTTTGTGNCGATGCGTGGTGGGTGGGAGGCGGTGGGAGGTGTAATTAAAACATTGTATCCCCACAGAGCAAGACAGCAGAAATTGTAACAGTTGCTGATTCTATTCATAAGAGTTTTTCAGCGTTTTTTGAGAGTAACAGTTGAACAGGAAAAGAAATAAAGCTGTTTTAAACCAAAGAGTTAAAGAACATACATTATGTTGTTACTTTTGTGAGCTCTTCCGATATTTTCACACCAACGGTAACCAGAAATATCATAAATAAGTAGTTCTTTGAGAGAGAAGTAACTCCATTGTCGTATTCCTGAGGGAAAAAAATTAATTCTTTAAATTCCTTAGAAATAGTGCTGCAGAAGACTCATTTATAAATAGTAAGGTGGTCTCTTTACCTCCTTGTAGCCCATCTTTATTAACCAAAGAATGAACAAAATTATCAATTTCTGGATATGGTGAACCCTGGTAACCTTCCATGGGATCTGTTAAACCAAAGGCCATGAACACACTGTTAGAGGGTTTGCCACTGTACTATGTCATTGTAACACTTACACTTTATACAGACCATAGGCAGAAAATGTACATGAATCACATCACACCCTTAGATAAAACCAGGCATAAATCCCCTGTTACTTTCTTGTAGATCTTTAAAGTGCTACCCCCACCCCCAAGCTGCAGAGGGAGCTGGGACAAAGCAAGCCAGCTGTGGGTACAGGAGGGAAGGGTCAGTGGCATTCAGGTGCTGCAGAGCATCCTTCAGTGCAGATGTGCTCTGCCTCCTGCAGAAAGGCAGCTGAAGAAGGGCCCTCCTAGAAGCTATCAGGTGTACAAGTCACAGAACATCCAAGTTAAGAGTATTTTTTTTTTCTATGCATTAGAAAAGGCTTGAGGTACCTCTGCTGCTTCTGGTAGCTTTACTGTTTAAAAAAGCAGACATTTTTCTCTCCTCCTCTGAAAAGCCAGATGACAGAACTTTTATGTCATCACTCACTCTGAAGAAAGGAGAGAATACAAAGGAAATGTGTGATTCTTACAATGTAACAGTACAACATAACTCACTGTAACATCCCACAGGATGGCACAACATGACACAGCCCTGCGCCCCAGCTCCAGGGGCCCAGCTGGGCTGGACAAGGGGGTGGGCCAGGAGACCTCCAGAGGTCCCTGCCAACCTCGCCCAGCCCGTGATTCACTGTGCACCTTTCCCTGCCCCTGGAGCGCTTTCCCTTCTGCCTTTGGCAGCTTCCCTGACTCTCACCACAGGACAGGGGTTCCTCCCCTGCAACAGCAACATTTGGTCCCTGGCCAAAGTCCCAGGACCCGGCCATTTAATGACTGCTGGTCCACATTCCTACAGCTGGATGTGTTCTGGATGTAGTATTTATGCAAATACACCCTTAGAGAGGTTTTTTTTTCTTGTCTCTCTACAATGAACTGCTTTTCCTTGCCATTAGCATTTTCATTGCTAACTGGAAGCCAGATGATCACAGAAGTCTAAATTCAACACGGCAGAATTTCTTATCCATATTTATAGTGGATTCAGCTGATGCCTGTGATCTGAATACACGACATAGTTTATTGGCACCACTTCAGGATAATGAACATTTCAGGATACAAAATCTGAAGTCAGAACAAATACATGTTCTCAGTAAAAATATGATACCATTTTAACCTTCTTTCTGCTACAGCAATGATTAGGATCTTCTTAAGATGGGCTATGACATATCAGAGGTTTAGATTAGATAAAGAAACCTTGATTATTCTCTGTACGAGTACCCAACCTAAGGAGCTGTCTGTACCAAATGGGAAATCTGCTATGCCAGAAAACACGGACAGAAATCCTTTTTATTTCTTATCCTGCTTTGAAAAATATTCAGACTTCTTATATTTAACTAACTAGAAATCTGTAAGTTCTGCTTCCAGAACTACACAGAAGCTGACTGAACTTCATAATGGTTATGTTTTGGCGTTTTGAGTGTGTACAGACAAATGAGGCCGCTCCATATTTGAAGGCACGTTTAACAAAAGAACAGGACTCCCAAGAAATCTTTTCTTCAAAACCAAGAAATTCTGCTAGGAACTCCTAAATTACACTGTAACAATGTTAATGGAATAATTGCTCATTCATAACAGTTATCTAAAACTGCTGCAAGAGAATTATCATTAAAATAAATATTTTAAAATATTGTAAATTTGACTGAAATTAAGTAATTACCGGGTGTTGCAGATTAAAGAGGAAAGAAAATATGCTTCTTCCAAGGAAACATCCTTTTCACAGTTGGGGATAAACTTATTATCCTCTGCTATTTTCAGAATCACATTTTTTCCTGCTTTTGATGACTTATACATCCGGAAATTTCTATTCTTTGTATAAACTCCTACAGGAAAACAGATATTTCTTAACACAGCAGTGCTGGCTAGGATTTAAGATACTGAGCACTTGTAAATTTAACAATCTTCCCTAGGCCCAGCTAAGAGTCTAACGAATGGACAGAAACTGTTACTGACTGGCTCACACCCCACAAAAGAAATGCAACAAAGCAAGATCACGTACACATTTCCACTTTTATGTTACAGAAGAATTAAGACAAATGCTCAACACCTCTACATAGCCATTTTAATCATTCTGACATTATAATTGTTAAAAGTTTCCCTTCCGTACAAGAAATTGGTGCTTTCACAATACGTTTGTAAAATACAACTGAGCCCCAAAAGCTGCACAATTATTTTAACCAGAAAGAATTTAATCAGCCTTCCTGTTTTCTGTGGCTTGTTTCACAACTTTTCTGAAGCATTTCTCGGGAAAGCTTAATTCCAATCTCAAAAACAAACTACAAAACAATGAACAGGTATCTTGACATTGCATAATCTATCTAATAATTGATTGAGAAGGTGAGTTTTATTTGCAGGCTGAATTTGACTTTCATGAAAAGAACTTACAGAGCTCATACAAGAACATCACAAAGTTTTCCGTCACTGCAGCCTCATGATCTAGTTCTGTATTTTAGCAATTTTGACTTTAGCTTTCCAATTTTGAGGTAATGTGTATAACAAATATTGAGGATGATTAATTTTGGGGAAACTAACATCATATTCTTGAAAGGTGAGACAGGAAACAAATTGTTTCTATTTAATTTCCACTCTCAAATATGCTTGTAAGAATTTTGAACAGTAGGTGAAAGTAATCCTTCTGACTCAGTAACAGAGATGCCTACTTTAGCCAGCTTTGGGATTACATTTCAACAGATCAGACATACTGACGAGGCCACAACAAAAGTGATCCGAATTCCATGAGAAGAATTTGAAGGAATGGGGGTACTTCAGAAGAGTCTAAGGAAAAAACCCAAGGTAAAGTCCTGAAGTGTGTGACATGCTGCTGTGCAAAAGCATGCTAAGCTATTTTCATTTCCCTGAGACAAGGCAAAATGCAGAAAAAACAGATATGGAGTTGAAGAAGGGTGGAACTTTCAAACTCTAGTTTGACTATGGGTGTTGTGCTCCTGGAGATTTGTAACATTTTAGTACCATGAACAGGCTAAGCCCAGCTGGGCCATGAAGTGCCCAACCCAAAACTTCTATTATCCCATCACTGAAACATAACAGCTGCCACTCCAAACAGGGAAAGAAAGCTCAATTCATACATAGAAGAATACATGTAGAAGAATACAGAAAGCCATGCCTGTAAGACTTGTTCCATTATTAAGCAGTTTCTAATTCAACTGAAATAACAAAAATGCAATATATGTTATCCTCTTTTAATCCAAATGGAAGCACTAAGCTATTAAGGGGAAAAACAAAATTAGTCTTGTGTGGAAAGAATTACTTTAAACTTCAGAATAAAATTATTAAATGTAGTAATATAAGAAGTTCCATAGACCATGAATCTAAGGTTCCTTTAAAGTACAGCATTTATGATCACAGTTTCACCATGTATTTAAAATCTGACCATAGGGAAAACAGTAAGAACACCACTGTTCTTACTCTCTATAATCAAAGATTAAGGAACATCTCGTTCTTAACCTTTGTTGCAGCCCAGAGAGCTTTAAAAACACTTATATTTACCTAGATCCACAAAAAGTTGCTTGTTGCCTTCTTTGTTGTTTACTATTAGGAAAGAAAAGTCCAAATTTTCTCCCTGGTGTGACATTTCCACATCCTTTGTTTGGTGAGCAGTGGCTGGCCAGTCTTTAGAAGCATCTTCAACAGCTGTGAAGTTTTTAAGAGAACCATCTAATCCAAATCCTGCAGAACACTGGAAAACCTGCCCTGCTTCTTCTGTTGGAATCTCAGCAGCCTTACTCTCCATTAATCTTATGGCAGGTTGCAAAATGGTTCTCACAAAGTTACCTTAAAAACAACCAAAGAAGTCCAGAAGCAGGTAATGTCATTTATGAGTCAAGAAAGAACTTAGAGAGTTTCAGTGCAAACATTTTTCAAAACAACCAAGATGGAAGTGGTTGAAGTTCAGGGTCTTTTTAGCCCTTCTGGATTTTTAAAAAGAAATCTTTCAACCAGCTCACTGTATAAAACAGTTCTGGCCAGTAACTGAGAAACCAATGCCTCGCAAGAAATTGTACTAAACATCTTTTAAAAAAAACCCCAAAAAACCCTAAATATTAACCAGCTCAGATTTAGAATTCTGAAAAGGTTGTGATTGTTCCCCCTCACTACTGCTTGCCCTAATTTCACTTTCAGAATGATTGAAATGTTTACTTGCAGCTTCATGGTGTATTTACTGCTGTAAGAGCTTGACCCAAGCTTCCTCAAACAGCAAATTACTTTTACTTTCTCAAAAGGATTTTGTAATGACTTTTCAAACTCCCAGTATTGTAACTCAACTCCCATTGTACCTCCAGGCTCTGATAGATGGTAACCAAAGACAGACAAATAACAAACATGGCCAAATTAGTGCCAGGGAGAAAGCAAGAGAACAGAATAAATACAGATGTGGGGAAAAAAACTATGAAGTGGAAGGAATACTGGCAAGGACGATTCTGCAGTTGTTGGATGAAGCTTCCATGGGGAACATGAATGAATATGAAATACTGTTCCTTCCTTGCTACATATCAGCAGAATGACTCAGCATACCAAGCATCAAAATCATCATTATCCTCATAATTCATTACAGGACTACTGGGGCACACAAATGAGTCAGAACAACCCTAAACTGGCAATTCTCTTTATTAGAGTTGCCATATCTGAGAAATCCCAACTTATATCAACAATTGCTTTCAGCTTTCTCTTAATCATGTTTATGCACAGGTGGCTGGAAATTATCTTTGTCCTGCCTTTTTGACCCTGTGTTGAGCAGAAATTAACTGTATTTAGAGCAAATAACAGTAGCTTTAATTGTTAAGACTGACATTAACCTGCAAATTAAGGAGTCAGACTTGCCAGTTTCATATTTTGTAATATGAAAATATATTTTGTAATATGTAAAAATACTTGCCAGTATTTTTGTAAATGAAACATACAGGCACAAAAAAAGTTACATTTCTACAAACACACATGCTAATTATATGAAAAGAAAGCAGAAGATGAGAAAAAACAAGGCTTAATGAAATATACAGTAATTTCTGCTGGGAATATATATTTGTTTCCACATATAATTCCATTAAAATAAATAGTCAAATGTGAGATGGCACTGTACAAAGTGAAAACCTCACCTTTTATTGCTAGATGTAAGAGAAAAGAACACACTTACCAACATGAGTATTATCTTTAAATACAGTCTTTTGGGGTAGAAATATTAAGTGCCGACTAAATTTTTCATCAGTACTGGAATCCAAGTTCAAGACATCTTTTGATGAACAATTTACATCATAAAGTTCTTTTAATTTTTGGCTGACAAGCTGAAATTATAAACATTAATTATTTTATTTTACTCTAGCATTTTTAGTAGTTGTATCTATAAAACCTAACACAAATTCAGATTCTACATTTTTTCCAAGGTCTTTTTTTTCCCCTCATTTTGAGCGTACAATTAATTGAATTAAAACTAACTCATGTTAAGTTTTAACCAAGTTTGGCATAGACTCTATTTCCTTAAATATGCAAATCACTTAACAACTAACAGTGATAAACAGAGAAGACTTTTAGTTTGTCAGGTCGAAGTCTAGTTAGGTGGCTTTACCCTGCAGGCTGTTTTCCACCACAAAGCAGTTCACACCCACTGTTTGTAATGTTTGTAATGCAGGCTCACCAGGAGTGGAAATGGAGGCTGCCATGATACAAAGGACTGGTGAGCTAATTCAGTGTTATGATTTAGCTAATTAATTGGTATGACCCAATGAACAGTAACTAAGCAGAAAACATATTTCACTCTAAATTACCTCTAAAACACCTTCTATAAGCTAAGCCACTGATTACTCATATTTAGGACTGGGACTCAGAACTTAAAGATCTGGAAGCTTTGTGTTTTAGCAGCTTAGATCCCCCGCCCAGCAAATCCAAAGTCCTCTTCTTAACCTGAGGAAGCTCTACATTTCAGGTAATAATGGATAAATGCCTTCAGATTCTCTGTCAATGAAGGGTTCTTTATGAAGGAATGACCTCAATAATCTTACTTTTTGTTCATTTCTAGCTAGAGACATGCAGGTGACAGAAGTCTCACAAACAGACATCCACTCACAATGAGATTTTATTAAAACAGAAGATATTCTTCAAAAAACATATGAATGCCATATTGTACTTGCAGAGAGCTCGTTTTCAAAAAAAAAATTGTAATAAAATGGAAACTGCATTATTTAATGCAATTGATAACTAGCAAAGGTATTTAATTATAGGTACCAAATTGGTAAATACAGTCACACAATTCTCTCTACATCATCATTTAACTGAACTATCATGAACTGTCATCTAAAGAAACTTTCAGGAGGGATTCATCTAAGCCTTGATATAAAACTGCACCATTAAGCAAAGGGAATGAACTGAGGAATATATTAATGGAACTTTTATTGATGCTACTTTAAAGAGTACCTAAACATTCCTTCAGTTTTACAGCTTTGAAGTGGCAGAGCACATAAAACAATCTTCAAAAGTAAACTTACCATGTCAGCAAACCTACTGTGAATACAAACAGTCCAACAGCCATCCTTCTTTATTTTTGTCTCTCAATTAAATTGTCTCTTACTTTGATTAAACCCTTGCTTTAATTAAAACAGTATTTTTACTTAATAAAGATAACAACTGGGTCTACAATTCTTTTAATTTTACTATAGCATAAAGTGGTAAATACTTTGGTTTCATATTCAATTAACAACGAATTCATCTACAACGTGACTGATCCAGTTTACCTCAATTAATTTCATGACCATACTCTTGCCATCTGCACCAGGATTTGCTGGTTTGTAAAACTCCAAATCAAAATAAAGTTTGCAAGGATCTTTTTCAGGAATTACTTCGTAGCAATGCATAAGACTTGTTTTGTAACCTTTGCTAAGGAAAAACAAAAACAAATCACATCCTCTTACGATAAACATTATGAGCACGATAAACATGCTTACCAGTTGCAAACAGGGATCCCACATATTTTATTCTGCAATCAACCACTCATACGAAAAAAAATGTAGTAGCCCTATAATGCTTTGAAAAATTTGTAACTAACATCAATATCAAATATCAACAAAGATTTATTTGTCTGGCATAGGGTTTAATTTTGCTAAGTATTCTCCTCTCCATGCCCCCCACCAAGTCTTACAATACATACAGAAATGTTGTTGAGAATTCAAGGAACTATGAAAACTACAGTAAAAAACTAAAGTTATCACTCAGATGTCTTTAGGACAAACAAAGAGATTAGAGTTTTTTCTAACTAAATTTAAAAATAATGTCATCTTCAATTAGAGAAAAAAATAAGGCTTTTTGTATAAAAATTGACTAGATTTATTTTACTTCATAGCCAACTGTTTTATTGTAAAAGAAACGAATGTGGGGGAAAGTTCAGCACGTGATCAATTTGCCAGTACTTGGAACTACATCATGCAAATGCAAACCCATAAATCAGTTACCAGATGTCTGCATTAATGCCAACTGAAACTGCTCTGACTAGTCAGAGAACTATGTTTTTGCCATGTGTTGGTATGATCCCCCAAGGAAAGATGACAGCAAAAGCAAATCTACTGCTAATAAATTTCAGTTCAACAGACAGAGTCCTTAATTCACAGGAAATAATGGCAACCTGCTACTCAAAAGAAAGTTGAATCCTGCTATAGAATGTACTGTTTTGTCCTTATGAAGGCTTTTCCCATTGCCAAGATGAAACCTCAGGCAACCCATTACAGCTCTGTGCTATTCAGAGCAGCAGCTGGCTCCTGGGAATACCTATCCAGTGATAGCTCTTACTAGGCAGGATATCCAGGATACCATCTTTTAGTAACATACAGGGTACCTTCTCAAATACTCACGTGTAATAATACCAAAGCTCTTTATATGTTGTCACAAGGTAAGATCTCTGTCCATTCTGTGTGTTCTTTTCCAAAGCAAACACATGAACATCCTTTTAAAATAAAAACATAAGTAATTTTGTTAGTTTTATTCAATGAACCAGTTTAAATCTTCAGAAGTTCCTACTTGGCATCAACTAAAGATTAGTAAATACTAGAGAACTATAAGCAGATCACTTTTCCAAGCTCAGTAGCATCTACTCTTAATTTAGAACATCATTCTGATTTCAGTTACACAGGTAAAACTCTGAAGCTTTTCTTTGCTGTGCATTAATGCAAACTGTTTTCTCTGTAAACTCTTGTTTTTCCTGATCAGTGGCAAGTGCATCTAAAGGGAGGAGGAACGATGTCCTGAAAGGAGCACCCTCATGGACATGATGGCAGTAAAGGCTTTATGGCAAGTATTCTTCAGACATGATGTTGTTTACATCCAAAAATGCAAATCTGAGAAGAAAACAGAAAAAAACTGCTGCCAAGCCAGTGAGAACCCATTTTGGAAAACAGGCTGTCAGGATTACTTAAATACCTGAAACAGCGTGGAGAAAAACACAGTACTTTCTTTTAAAATAGCAATCAATTTGAAAAGGATTAAACCGAAAACAGAGGATACCTTTCACACAATATTTATTTGGCTAATCACTTCTAATCATCTGAACTTGCTACTCAGATGCCACTGGAGAGTTGTATTGTTTGTATTTAGTCTCTGCCTCTTCTTTATCTCTTTTTCATCCTCATTTTTTTCCTCCTCTTTCCTCCAACTCAATTCTCACTACCTTCACATTCTCCTGCCCACCCTGACAGCTCGTTCCTCTTGAGAAGGAACAAATGTATCACTACAATGTTACCAAAAAGTGCTTTTACTGTTCGAAGTTAACACCACATATGAGCTCGTATGCTAGAACAGAACTAGTACTTCTTAGAGACACCTCTAGTGCAACATGACCTACAAAGACAAAAAAAATACTTGCTGTTTCAGGAGAGGGGAAGAAAAAGATCTTGCAAACTGATAAAGACTGCCCACAGCAATTTTAAATGATGTTCAGTCTTGAAAGTATATGAAGAGTAGAGACATTCGCCTAACACACAATATACCTCTCCACAGGTTTTTACATAATTAAAAGCTTCAGCCTGTCGAGAGAATATTTTCCAAACAGAGGATGGCATAGAGGGTTTGGACAATCTTGGTCTATAAACTGTAGGAAGAGGGTTTCTTTCATAGTGAGATGCTCGTTCTTCCACTTTCTTCAGTCTTTCTTGCCATTTTCTCTTCATTTCTCCTAAAGCAATTACAAACAGTCAAATCAGTATCAATTTCTCTTTGCAAGGCAATTTTAATTTTAATATATCCTGTACTCATCACTGCCTTTGATTATGGTTTTGTTGAATGTAATTTATTAATTAACTGGGAGTAGCCAATATTCCAAAATCAACACCCAGCCTTGCTATGATACTCATTTTAATATTAAATCTTTCTACACTGTTTTGAAAGTACAAGAGCTTCATATTAACACTATTAAAGATAAACACAAGAGAATAACCACAGTAAGAGAAGGCTTAGAAAGTTTCATTTTTGTCTACAGAATGGTATTACACTCCTCAAAAACTATACCAACTGTTGCCTGGGCACATAACATTAGTAAGGAGTGAATATTACTCTTTTTGCTTTAAGACTGGGGAGACAAATGAGATAATTAATTTGTAGTACTTGAGTTCATAAGAAGAGTTAAGACTTCAGTGACTCTAGCTCTGAGCTCTGTATCTCAAAGTAAAAGAACTGAAATCCAAAATGAGGGCTCCATTCTCCACTGCCAGCCTTTGCTATTGATCACTAATACTTTCACCTGCATTAAAAGCTCATGTACTTTTCACAGCTTTAAAAGAGCAATCTTACCTCTTTTCAAGTAATAGAACCATGCAGTAACTCTTGCTATCTTGCGACCTTTAAGCTTCTAGCTCCATAAAGTAATCCAAATGCTGTAGAGTAATGTGGTAAAGCATAAACACACAAGGGCAACACCTGCAAATCAGTAAAAAGCACCGCCAGGAAACTGTGAAACAGAGGAAGAGAGGCAAGAAGTAACAAACACGAAGGGGAATCTTCTTGTTTTGCCCAGCATAACCACTTGGTTCTCCTAACAAACCCCAGGTTGCTGTGAATGATAAAAATGAAACTTAGTGTACTCAAAAGTATTCAAACCTTTAACAAGCTGGATCCACATGGCGAATTTAAGTATTTAAATATTCTTGTGGGGCCCCGAAGCCCAAATTTTAGATCCTCTCATTTCCCCCTCCAAGTTTTCCATAGCAAAAGTTCCTGGACAGGTACATTTCTGCCCACTGTTCTAAGCCTGCCAATGTCTTGACAGTCAGTGCCTGTGTCAAGTCTAAGTAACAGAATGTTTTTTCTCTAACAGGGGTCAAACATCTCTATCGACCTTGTCCGTCTTCTGACCTGTGCATTTTCTTCACTTCCTTTCTATGCTCTTAGTTTCTTCTCTGGTAATGAAAAGCTAGATTATAGACAGCAATCAGCATTTCTCAGACGTGCTAACAAAACTTTCAGTTTCATTTTAGTGCTGTTGGCTGTAAATTAACTGGGTGCAAAAGACATCCCTACATCAGCACTTCCCCACAAGCTGACCATTAAAAAGCGAAAGCAAAGGAGAAGCCCCATAATTCTCTATTAAATTTTAAACTTTCTAGTTACATCAGGCCATATTTTTGCAGAAACACAGCTGGGAGGATACCTGAACCTGGGAGAAGGTTGATGACCCTTACTGTAAACTGAAACCTGTCATGGTTCTTGCAGTCCAAACACTTGGACTCTCAGCAGTCCAACACGTCAAGTCTTTTCAAGGTGACTTCAGTTTCTGTGTGAACTATAATACAACACATCTACTTAGAGCACATACAATTTACACTTACAGACCAGCCTTCTGAGTTCACTGGGAAATTCTCACTTCATCTCCCTCTCTTATGTCCCACCAGAAGTAAAGGCAGTACTTATTTTTGTTTGACTTGACAGAAAGAAATTTTGTCACCAACATGTTGGGACTTCAGCGTTACTGACTCAGCAGGATGACTGCATGGAGAACCTGGAAAAATGTCTCCTGAGCAATGACTTGAAGAACTTGTTATTTCATTTTCTCTATTTTATGGAAGACTACTTCTCTGTTTACTTCCCCTGATAATGACAAAACATATTATCCACACCTACTGACAACTGAAGCTGAGACATGCAAATCAACTGCCACTCAAAATAACATTACATTTGTTTCCTGGCTGGTGTGTATCATGCAACATAGTTCTATGGCAGAATTCATGGTCCTTGACACAAATAAATCTGAGATTTTCTCCCAGCTACTGATTCAGCCTTAGAAGACTACATTAATTAAATTCCTTAACGTTAGTGAAAATTAGTTTAGCTATCCTTACGTTGAGCTGACGAGTGGCATACTAACAAACACTACTTATCTTTCCTCAACGACAACAAGGAGCAACAGATTTTCCTCCTGCCCTCCTAATAGAGGAAGTGGCCTTGACAATTACAGAAACAGAATGGCTCAGGTTGTAAGGGACCACAGTGGGTCACCTGGTCCAACCTCCCTGCTCAAGCAGGGTCATCCTAAAACACATGGCACAGGACTGTGCCCAGTCCGTTCCTGAGTATCTGCAGTGGGGGAGGCTCCACAACCTCTCTGGACAATCTGTTCCAGTGTGCAATCTGTTCCTCAAAAAAAGACTGCAAGTGCAAAACTCAGTATATCAGACCTGGTGATAAGACCTCAAACAGTAGGTTAGTTCCTGTTATGAGAAGCTGGAATACATAATTTCCAATGTTATCTGACTTCTGCTAATGAAGGTCGATGTACAAATATGAAACTAGCTGACCTGAAAGTTTATGATGAAGCCAAAATCATCACTCAGCATCAAGAGCGCTGTGGTGCAAGGCCAGGGTGTGGGCAGCCAGGGACATTCACCATGCAGGCGGGCAAGAACCCTGCCTGAAGGGAAGGTCTGCCATTACAGGCCAGCTCACCCAAGGGGATCTTGCTCGCTGAGGTCTGGAGGGTCATTTAGTAATTGTCCCCAGAGATTACTCTAGCTGGCCATTTTCTTTACAAACCACCACTCCGTCAGAATCACAGAATATTCTGAGTTGGAAAGATCATGTAATCCAACTCCTGGCCCTGCACGCGACCATCTCCAAGAGTCACACCGTGTACCTGAGAACGTTGTCCAAATGTTTCTTGAGCTCTGTCAGGCTTGGTGTTGTAACCACTTCCCTGGGGAGCCTTTTCCAGTGCCCAACTACCCTCTGGGTGAAGAACCTTTTCCTAATACCCAACCTAAACCTCCCCTGACAGAGCTTCGGGCCATTCCCTTGCGTCCTGTCCCTGGTCACCACAGAGCAGAGATCAGTGCCTGCCCTTCCTCTTTCCCTCACGAGGAAGTTGTAACTGCAATGAGGTCTCCCCTCAGTCTCCTCTTCTCAAGGCTGAACAGACCAAGTGACCTCAGCCACTCCTCACACAGCTTCCCCTCAAGGGCCTTCACCATCTTCCCTGCCCTCCTTTGGCCGCTCTGTAATAGCTTTATGTCCTTCTTACATCGTGGTGCCCAAAACTGCACACAGTATTTAATATGAGGCCACACCAACACAGTATAAATGTACCAGAATGGCACATTTGTTTCAGCAGGCAGAGGAACTCAAGCAACAGCGCAAACCTGACGAGGTTTGGGTAACACCACTCACACCCAAGAGCTACAAGGGCAGCCATACCCGGCTCAGCCCTCAGAGCCCGCAGGGTGCGGTGGCTCAGTGTCCCCCCGCGGGGCCCGTCCCGGCGAACCCCGCCGGGAGAGCAGAGCACAGCAGAGCAGCCGCCCCGTGCCCCCTCAGCCTGGCCTCACACGCCTCCCTCCACGCCGGGAGCGGCCCGCACAGCGGGACCCACCTCCCCCGCGCCGCCGAGGCCGCTGCCGCCGGCACAGACTCACCGCCAGTCGCCCTTCGCTGCCGCCATTGGCGGGTCTGTCTGCCCCGGGCTGCCCGCCCTGCGCGGGGA
>VZRQ01010305.1:684177-717266 GCA_013397975.1 Machaerirhynchus nigripectus
GGGAGGTTGGACGAGGCTGTGGCTCTCCAGGTCCGCGTGGCCGCCCGCATCTCTCCCGGAGGAAGTCGGCTGCGGGGAGCAGGAGGGGGAGTCGCGTTTCGCCCGGGGCGGGCCCGGCTGAGAGCGCCTCTCTCCCGGCTGCCTGTGGGGCTCCCGGCCCCGCAGGCCCGGCGCTCGCTCGCTCGGTCGGTCGGTCGGTCGGTCGGTGGGTGGTGGGGGCGGATGACCCTAGGCCTTGCGCGCGGGCCAGGCGGGAGGGAGCGCCCGCGGTGCCATCCCAGCGCCCGCCGCTTCCCCCTGCCTGGGGGCAGAGCGCGGGGCCTCAGGTATTAGTTTTCGAGAAGCTTAAGGTAGCTAGTTTTTCCCTTTCAGCCTGTTTAGGAGCAGCTGCCGAAACAGAGAGGGAAAAGAAAGGGGGAAAAAAAAAGGCGCTTTAATTCTAAGCTGCTCTCTGGTATCCTTTTGGTAGACAATTAACTAACCGGAAACACAGGGTCAGAATCTGTATTTGGATCTTCCGAAACAAAGCGTGTTAAACCTTGTCTGTACCGACGAAAAGCGTGCTTGGGGCCCTGGCAGCCACTGTGAGTAACTTTTGATAGCATGTGAAAGGCGCTGCCCGAGGTGTGTTGTGTCCTGTCTGTTCCCTGCGGGGCTGAAGGATAGGGCTGGCCATAGAGAGTCTTTTACTCTCTAACTCAGTTCTCTGCTGTAGGTATCTGCTTGTCTGGTGGTAGGTTTCAAACTAACACATCATGTCCTCAGTGTTAAGGAACCAGATATGGCTGTTGCTTATAGCGGTGGTGATGGGGGTTAATAGGTGCAGGTGAATTAATAAGCAAGGGTCCCATCTACACTCGGAGTAATTCCAGCTGATTTTACAGCTCCATACTGAGTACCTAAAAGTCTGTTTGCTTTTGGAAGATCAGAATGCTGGCTCAGTGTCAGGGCTTTCCAACAACTACATCCAGACCAGAAGTAATGTGAAGAGCTGTCACAGTATGGGCCTGCTTCCATCGGTGGTAGCAGTATTTAGTAGGGGGATAATGTCACGCAGAAAATGTAACTGTCTATTTCAGGTGTTTTTTTGGTTTTTCATATAGTCAGCTTCTATATTTTCCTTACGTTATAAGTCAGATAATTATTGTTTAGCATTATACCTTCTAGAGTGGAAAATTTTTAATTTGCATGTCTGCATTAGTATCATAGTATGTCATGTATATGTTCGTGTACAAAAAATACCTCCTTTGAATGCTTGACATTTTGTCTTGCAGTCATGTGAGATGGAAAACTGCCCTTTTCTAATCTTTAAGGAGGTGTTTTACAATCCTGATGTCTGTTTTGACCATGTGTTTTAGTAGTGCTACAGTCATTGCTTTGTAGCAGCAGATATATACTGAACATGTGTTTTCTTCCGTGGTTTGCATATTTCAGGATCCAGTTGGTAACTAAAGACTAGCTATTTGCTTTCTTCCCTGTCTGAGAAGCTTTGGTATTATTTTTATCACCATACCATTTGTTTCACTTGTTGATTGTCATTTCAAAGAAATACTTCTTTAAAATGGAATCTGGTGGTTCTTATGGCAGTGATGACACATGATGATGTGAATTTATTTTCATTCAATCTAGGTCGAATAAGTAAATCCAGGTTGGAATGGAGTAAAAGGTTGTTTTATCTATTTTCCTATCAAAAGAAAAGCATTGGAGCAACTGCATTTATGTAGGGGAAAATATTTTTGCTCTTATTGCTGTACAGAGAGACACTGGTCATTTTTTGGTAGCTTGCAGAGCATAGCTTTGGACCTTTTTGAGCCACTTTATTTCTTACTACTTAGTGTATGTAAACATCATTGTAACATCATCTTTATATTTGCTGTCTCTGTGTCATATTTTTTAATTGTATTTTTTCAGATAAAATATTATAAAATAACCTTCTTAAAATCTACAGAATATCTTTTGCTAGATTGTAAAAATGCTGCCGCTCTTTTCAAGAACTTTTTAATATTTCCTCACAGTTGAAAGCTTGTCCTACCTAAGCTTTCAGAGGAAATAATATCAAAGAGCAGAATCAAAAATTTTAATAAATTTTTTAAGCACTGTCGTGATTTCTTCCCCCTGCACCTCCCCCCACCAGGATGAGATCATCCTCCACAGGGAAACGCATGGCATCACTGCATTACTTAAGCAAGATGAGGCAATTCTTAGTAGCCTGTTAAAATCAGCACTACCCTCTGGAGAGCATTGCTGAATGCTCTCCACCTGACCGGTGCTTTAGAGCACAAAATACCCTGCTGGTTCAAATGCCCCTTTGAGTGCCTAGCAACAAAAGAGAGATCTCTTTGTGCATGTCTTTTGTTCTTTAAGGAAGTGCAGGTGACTTGGTGCCTGAGGGTTCTCAGGAATTGATGGATATTAAAAGTGAGTTACAGATTCTGTTCTGAAGATAAAGCATGCAAATTTCAAATACTTAACCAGTGTTATAACCAGTTTTTCTAGACAATCCCTATAGCTTCTGTAAAGTCTCTCAGACAAGCTCCAATTGTGATGAAGTAGAGTGCAGTAAGCTCTAACACTTCATTAAACAATTGAAACTGTAGGCTGTGAACTAGGCCTGCAGGGGCCTTAGTAAGAAATATTTTTATGATATGGTATTACAAGTTGTGTTTTACGTTTTTCAGAAAGAAAGTACTATAGCTTGGTGTAATTGCAGGTTTTGCTGCCTACTTCCAATTTCATTGTTTCTTTGGCGCTGGATCAAGGACAGCAGCTCTAGAGCTTTAAATTTTAAGGTCGCAAAAGGGTCAAGGAGAGAAGTCTTAATTTTAGGTCGCTTAAATGTTGAAGATCTGTCTTAGTGTTTGCATACTGCTTTAACATTTATGTTGTAAGAAGCATTCAGTGCAGTTTGCTTAGTTAAGTCTGCTGCCGTTCAGCAGTTTGGTTGGAGCACACCTTATGTGAACCCAAGACAGCCTAATGAGCCACTTACCCTCCCTCATGATTCCAGGGGTTCATCTGTTGGCCAGAGAGTGTTAGCTTTCCCTGTACTTTGGCCGAGTCTTTCTCCAAGTAGCTGTTGGCAGCTGGCTCATCTGATAAGACAGAAGCTGGCCACAGCTCATGTAGGCACATATTTACTAGTTTACACTCTCTCCTTCGTGTACTTCAGTGGCACCGCAGAACTTCACAGTGCCCAACAGCTGGGATAAACACCTGGGATTTTAGCAGAAGTTGATTTGCATGCTGACATGGCTACACTGCTGTCAGTACACCTGCTAGGTGGTTTTGATAATAGAGTTGGCACATGATGCTGTGCTTTTTTATATGGTGTGGCTGTTTATTACTGTTAGACAAAGAACAAATGAAGGAAGTTAACCATTTCCCTGTCTCTTATTAATCCCAGCCACACTGAAGGGTTTGGGTTGTGCTCTTGCACAGAGTTCTTCTCCAGGAGAAGGAACAGTATGAGTTGCACCAGAATGGTGGGTTGGTCTGCTTGGATGTTTTCCTACAAATTTTGCTCAGGCTGAGAGCTTAGGAAAGCTGAGAACCAAAGCCAAGGATGATTGTAGTAGGGATGGTTGAAAACGTCAGAAGCTCCTGGAAGCTGGGCTGTGCTGGAGCAGGAGAACTTAACAGCATTCTTGTCAATGAAAGCTGTTCTTTCCAGTTCCTGGGGATCAGAAGTTTTGCTCTTCAGTGAGAGCTGGGTGCGCACACCAGTTGTCACTGTAGACTAGACTTTGCTGGCAATGCTGATGTTCCCTGCCACAGGGCATAGGGTTGGATCACTGTCATGCCACAGGTCACAGGTATTTGAATTGCCCTTTGGAGCTGCTTGCCTTTTTCTTCCCATAGGGTACTTTTAACGAATTAGACTTGGAAATTAGGATGAATGAATCTAGATCAAGGTCCTAGGCAGTCAAGTTCAGCATTGTAGATTTAGTACCTGCCCCGTGATACTGTCTCTAAAGTAAATTTCTAGAACATATTGATAGAATGTATTTTAGACATTTTATTTCTAAAATACCAAGTTTATTTAATAGTTTGGTAATTTGATTTTCAGGAAATTTCCTGTTTGCTGCATTACATAATACAGTTGTCAAGTCTGAAATAATTTGGTGAAGAAGAAGATCTAATTACATCAGTGCTCTGAAACAGTATTCAGAGTAACATTGAAGATCTTTTGAAGCCACTAAAAATGTAAGTAAATGTCTTCCTAGAAACAAGTAAAGAAAACAGGTTATATATAACCAAATTAGTTGGTTTGATGCATCAGTAATCGTTGCCACAAAAACGGGTGTTTGTGTTGTACTAACAAGAGTATAGATATGAAGTTGAGACTTAGTATAATAATAATACCATAATGTAAGATGGCAAATATAGTTTGCCCTAAAGAACCTAAGCCTTAAATAAGAATCTTCATAACATCTGGCCAGCAAATCTTGCTACTCGTTCTGGTTACTGACCTTACTTTCTTGAGGTCTCAGCACTTCTAAGCATGTATTACTTTGTCCTATGCGGTGATTTAAATTTATGATGCGTAATTGTTCTCTGAAACTTGAGTTTAAGATAAATTTTGGTAGTATGTTCCACGATTACACACAAAGTAACGATGGGGGGAGGTTTAATGATTTTAAATTGATTTCTGATTTGGCATCCATTACAATTTATTGTTCTGTGTTCTCATAAAAGTAAATAGCCCACAGCATAGTGTTCATTTCATCAACTGTTTAGAGTTATATTGTTGTGGTTTTATTTTATTGCAATTGTAATTGCCTTCACATTCACCAGTTGAAATGGGATGCAGTGATGTTTCATTTGAAATGGAATGTAGAGAAATGACTCATTTCTCAAACTACTTTGATCCAATCTCTAATCTATGTTAGTCTTTGCACATATCTAAAAACTTGTATTGCTTGATTTTGGTTCCTAATTTCTAATGCATGTGGGGACATTGTAATATTTTAAATATTGTTTTCAATTTGTTTGTGTCTTATCTTGCTTTTTGAAGGTCTTTTCAATGATTTGGGCACAGGGATCTGCAGACATTTTCCCAGAGTTCTTTTAGAAGGCAATAATTTAGAAAAACATTTCATGTTCTTCTTTCAAATATAAAATATATAGGGATTACTCAGAAATGCTATTTTTTTTTGCCTACTAATATCCTAGGCTAAGGTTATTCTGTGAACTGTCATAATACTTCTATTTTCTTGCATTTTCAAGCTGATAATTGAAAGCAATAATGACAGACATAGGAGATGGACCACATTTGGGGGAAGATCTGGCAGATGCAAAATCTATTCCAGGTTTTAAAGGGTAAGTGAGGTACTTTTGGTTTAAATCTTCAATTTAAGTCTTGAGGAATCTTGTGTTGTAATGGAAGGTAAGAGCCATAGAAGAAATTATGCTAAAAGGAAAAGTTTAAATTATCATAAATTGTAATAATCAGAAACAACTATTAGAGTTGTACTGACTTCGAAAATGCAGTGTGTGACAGAACAGGCCACATGCATGTACGAGGAACTAAAAAGCAAAACACTTGAGGTGCAGTTAGGCTTAGCTTAACAATATTATCAAGTGCTTAGCTCTTCTTGAGAAGAGACATCCATGTCACCCTAGGATAAACGTTCACTTCTTTCTATGCAGTGCTCCTAGAGCTGACCTGAGCCTGCAGAGGACAGCTCAGCTGCTTGAGCTGACCTGCTGTAGGGTTGTGTGTGGAAGCAGGAATGCAGGAGGAACTTAGGGAGTGGAAGGGAGGAAACGCAGTCCTGCCAGCTAGTTGTTACACTGCTCTAGCACTGTCATCAGGTTATGCTCTCTCTGGGAACTTAATTTGGTTCTTTTTAATATTTCAATGAAAAATTTGGTTTTAAGAGCATTATGGACCTTTTATTTGTAAAATACGGTATGATTACAGGCCCCAGTGTTGTAACAACTTACACTACACATGCTCAAACGAGAAAATCAGTACCAGCTTCAGCATCTGTGGACTGAGTAAAATTGACAGCTGTTGCAGAGTCATGAGTGGTGGGGGGATTAGTGTGCTCATTAATTGGTGTGCAGAATTACAGCTGCATGTAGAGTCTTGGTCTTTTGTCGTGGATGGAACGGATGTACTTCACTTGTAAGAGAGAAGAGGTGGCAATGTTTATTGATATAAAAGAGTGATTTAACAACCTTCAATAGTAGTTACTGCAGTGGTTTAACAAGATTCCATGGCAAGGAACACTTGATTATTTACAGCATAGAGGACAGTGTCAGATAAAACTGTCAGGGAGACCCTCCTGTTAAGACATTATGTTCAGAAAGAACAAAGGACTGCCCTGCATTCTAAACTCAGAGTGAAGTCTGGGTGCAGCTGGATTAAGACTTAGTCTTGGACTTGGTCAGTGGTTTATGCCTAAAGGATTATATGTGCACAATCAATCCTTTATATCAGTTAGCCAAGATTTTAAAGTTCAGCATGCTATCAATTACTTACCTAGAAGCTGTTGTGAGGAATCTCTCAGCCTTAAGGAGAAACCTAGAGAGGCGTCCCTGCTGGAGGGGAGATCCTGGTGGGCAGCCTGCTGTATGTGGAGTAAGATAAGTGACTTACAGTCATATTTGCATATGGGCTGTATTTTGGGATGGTGCATGCTCAGCTAGCCCTTAGATGTTGGAGAAGACTTACGGCTCTTAGCTATTGTATTAGCTATCTCCCCAAGGTCCAGCTTCATCCAGATGTAGCTATCAGGCTGGTGGCTATTGCTTAAGCAGAAAAGGAGCACACACCTGCCACATCTTTTTGGGTTTTGAATGTTTTTCTTGTGAAAATTCAATGATAATGACTTTTGGTTAGAATTCAGAATAGATTTGCTTTCTCAGAGCTAACCTTTCCTCCAGGTACATAGATTTCAAAAGATGATGGTAAAAAAACCCAACTGATTTCTTGTTGATACAGTAATTGGCATTCTTAAACTAAGTTTTCATATTCTCCTGTGCAGAGGCATTATAATTTTAAACACAGTTCTTCCTTGTTTCTCTTAGTTTTAGGCTTGTTGTAAGTTCCACAGAAGGTTACTACAAATGCAACCTTACCAGTTTCATTTGGCTTGCTAAAATAGCCTATTATTATCATTATTTTGAAAAAAGAGATAATTTTGTCTGGTCTAAATTTTGTCTGGTTTCTAAATTTTTGTTGATCTAAATTTTGTCTGGTTTCTATACAGAAAGAACCTACCTGCTAGCAAGTCTATGGACTCTGGAATTCTGCCAGACTACAGTTACAGAATGGATTATCCAGAGATGGGGGAATGTATAATAATAAACAATAAGAACTTCCACAGACATACTGGTACCGCTTTCAAGTTTTTTACTTTTTTCCTTCATTTAGATAAATTAGTGCTGGTATTCTTCAAAGTTAGATACGCAGACCAGTTTTGATTGCACTCCAAAATTAAGTCATGAGTGCGATTCATTTCAGTCCATTCTTCCAAATATGCATAGAGGGAATACATTAGGGTATAGCAGTAATGAGGAGGAAAATTGATCAGCAGTACAAGTCTGTCTTACCTTTTAGTCAGGATTTCTATTTTGCAAATGAAATTCTTCTTATGTCCTTAAATAGATAAGTAGATATAAAAATAAGATGTAGATAAATCTACAATACAGGTACAGAGGGTGGGAGATGGTGTGCACATGTAAGAGTGCAATGTTTTCTCTGTTAGAGTGAATCTGGAATAATGGAATATTTCAGACTGATACAAGTAAAAGTGAGAAAATAATTTGGCTCAATCAGACCATGCCATCTATATAACAGAAAAAAATAACACATTTCTCTTATGTATAGGGATGCCACCCCGTTCGGGTACAGATGCAGATGCTGCAAGTGTCAGAGAAGTTTTTATGAAGTTGGGATATAAAATAAAGATCAACAATGATCTTTCATCTGGGGACATTTTTAAACTATTGAAAAAGGGTAAGTTATTATATGTTTAGTGTGCATTAAGTCAACCATTGTTTCCAAATACATCTCTAGCCCTCACTTCTTTCTGGGTTCTTTTAGATGATATTTCACATCTTCTGGTGATTTATTGCTAAGGATGACATGTTAAGGATGACATCATAGTTTGTATGTTTATTCATCTTTGCTGTCTATTCATCTTTTGTGCCATGGCTGTTGTCTCTGTATCCTTTCTCATTTTCTAAAGAAGGCTGGAAAAAAGGCTGAAACTTAAATGCAGCCTAAATGTAAATGATTTATATTCTGACCCTGGGATCACTGAAGCTCTGTGAGTTAGAAGGAAAACTGCTAGATTGGGTAGAGGGGTTCTGTGCTAAATGCTTAGTGGTGTGGCCCAAAGAGGGGTTCTGATTGAGGGACCAGAACTGCAGGTGTGTGCACTGAATTTTCTTTTGGATGAACAACTCACATTTTGTTTATCTTGTGAAACAAAATACCCTTCTCTCAAGTGAGAGCTTTATACTGCTGTGTTAGTCCTGCTTTGTTTGGACTTGGCTACATCTAGACCCTTACATGAAATGGTGCCTGGAGGTATCAGTAGCCCTGGAACACAGGCCATTCTAGTTAACTGTTGGAAGGTTCTCTGCCATGACTGTGACTCATGTCCGCTAGTGCTCTCCCTGACTTTCCCAGGTCACACTTAAACAGTAAAAGTATTACAGTGATTATTTCCAACAGCAGTTAGCCTGCAGCAATCCTGGTCTTGGTTTTTGTGTTTGGTTTTGTTTGGTTTTTGTTGTTTTTTGGTGGTTTTTTTGGTTGGTTTGGTTTTTTTTTTTTTTTAATGAAAGTGTTTATGCCAGAAAATGTTCCCAGGCATGGTTAATTTACTAGTATTGTTGCAGCTGGTCTGTTGACAGTAGCTGAAAATGTGACTCTTCTAAATGCAGTGCTTGTCCATAAATTGTAGAAGTGCCTGAGTGTACATCACTTGAGTAAAGTTGAAGCAGTTAATTTCTTCAAGAACAGAAATTTAGTGTTTTGGTAAGCACTAAACAGTAAGACTCCAGATTTAGGGACTGTTTTAATTTTTCATGTACAAACTCTTGCATCTTTTTGAGTTACCACTCATAATTTCTTTTGGATCCTTTTTTTAAACCATGTTTGTATCTTTTCATAAATTTGAAAAAATCATCTTGGTCCTCAAGTACATTTCCCACAGTGTCAGGCAA
Source organism: Machaerirhynchus nigripectus (assembly GCA_013397975.1). Lineage (NCBI taxonomy): Eukaryota > Metazoa > Chordata > Aves > Passeriformes > Dicruridae > Machaerirhynchus > Machaerirhynchus nigripectus. The sequence continues at coordinate 693,361 of VZRQ01010305.1, forward strand.
CAAAAGACATTGGAGAATATAAATTCTATGCTATTCGTATACCCCAAGATGGAGGGCAAAAAAAAGTACAAATCTACAAACACTTTATATCAAGCTTAAATAACTGTAAGTACAAAATTAAGAGGATTCAAAAATCTTTCTAGACCTCACTACAGGGAAAAAGTGAGCGAGAGAAGTGTACTGCTAGTACCTAGGCAACAACTGTCATGCTACATTTAGTTCCCGTGTAGTCCAAGTAGTTGAATCATCCCCAAGTGGAAAGAGAGGTAGGACTTCTCCATTCTTTCCCAAAACTCAGGATGTTCCATCAGTCCAATCCCAGATCACAAGACTGACCATTATTGCATGAATGAGGTGTGTGATTCAGGCTTTGAGACACTGTGGGAATACCCTTTTTGGCTCCTTACAGTATTCCTGGCCTAGTTCTATGACCATGTCTTGCAATGGGTAGGGTTGGCCCTTGATTTGGGGTTTCCTGTGCCCAACCTCCTGAAGTAAAGCAGGCAGGCGGCTTCTGTTCGGACGTGAAAACTCTTTGGAGGTTTCTAAACATGCCAATTAGTTCTTAAAGACTTCTGTGACATAGGAAGGATCAAATGTTCAAAATTTTTAGGGAATATGGGAAGTTAAAATAATTCTCTTTTTGCTTTCAAGTTTCTGAAGAAGATCACAGCAAGCGAAGCAGTTTTGTATGCGTGTTGCTAAGCCATGGCGACGAAGGAGTGATCTATGGTACAGATGGGCCTCTTGAACTGAAAGCACTAACAAGCCTTTTCAGAGGTGACAGATGCAGAAGTTTAGCAGGAAAACCCAAGCTCTTTTTCATTCAGGTGATGTACAGCTGAACAATGATCATCCAATCAGCCAGATAGTTAAAAAAATACCATTTCCCACTAATTATTAGTGCAAAAAGTTAAAACCTTTCTAAAGGATTTGAATGTAATTACTCCCAAAGTAAGATTCTCTTCAGGTCTAAAGTAGCACAATTTTCCCTATTAGGTAGGCAGTATTTTAATATATTATCAGTATTATATATATATATATATATATCAGTATTTAATATATATATCAGTATTATAATAGCTGACATTGCACTAATTCTATGTATTAAATAAAATCTTAGGCAATATTTTAATGAGTTTCTGAGTGCACTTGTGAATGAATATCTATTTTACCCAAGCTGTGCAGCTGATTTAAATAAACGTTACTGCTTTTCTTTTGAGTCTGTATAAAGGAAATGTGACACATAAAGTCTCGTTATTTTTGCAGTTTTTTAATCATGATACTATAATTTTTAAAACACAAAAGATCAATATTTTTATAATGATCACTGCTTTTATTTTGTTATTTTAATATTATTTTCCATTCTTCCTTCCACCAAATAGGCTTGTAGAGGGACAGAATTAGATTCTGGTATAGAGACAGACAGCGGATCAGAAGAAACAATGTGCCAGAAAATACCTGTAGAAGCAGACTTCCTGTATGCCTATTCTACAGCTCCAGGTGAGAGACTGTATCCATGTCAGCCTGTACTCATGCTATACATGACAGTCTGGAGTTGGAGCCAGTCCGTGGGTGACTGCACTTGTATGGAATGTCCCTTTGGTCAGTTTGGGTCAGCTGTCCTGGCTGTGTCCCCTCACAGGATCTTGCCCCTTCCCAGCCCCTTGGATGGGGGAATGTTGGGGAGGCAACGCTGCTCAGCAGTAGCCAAAACACTGGGGTGTTATCAGCACCTTTCCAGCTACCAGTGCAAAGCACAGCACTAGAGGGCTGCTGTGGGAAAATGGACTCCTGCTCAGCCAGACCCAATACACTCTTTCATACATAGTTACTTCCCTCAATCGCTTTTTTTACCTTGATTTGATTTCTTTTTGAGGTAGTTGCTATTATCAGTTCCTACAAAACCCCTACCAAACCCTCAATGTATCCTTCTCACTAACAAACCCTCAAATGTTCATCTGCTGGAAATTTAGTTAATTGGAGCTGTGCAAATAAGTTACAGCAAGAGGAAAAGATATTATTCTAAGAGAACAAAACAGTCAGACATGCAGAAGTGGATGATGAACACCAGCATATTATTTGTCTATCAACTGTATTTGCATTGCATCCTTAAGCAAAATTGGTAGTGGCAGAGCTCGTCATATGTGCTTTATGTTTCCACTTAGCAGAAGTAGGTTCAGTCTTTAATTCTGCACATATTCCTGAAGCTAGTGACACTGAAAACCATTTTCTGCCTGTACTGTCACCTCTCCTTTGTATTTGTGTACTCCATGAAAAATAGTGATTAATGACTAAGTTTGCTGCAGCAGAAGACAGTTTTCCTGCCTTTCGATTTGCTTCGTACTTAAGGCTTTCTTAGATTATAGAAGATGACAGGATTAGGAAAAATTTTGAGTTAGAATTTGTGGAGAGTATAAAGTCTGAATGTTGTTGGTTGGTGGTTTTGAGCTTTTATTTTAAAACCTTGATTGCTATTGGAAACAATGCATTTTTCCCCTGATTGCTGACCTGGCCTGTATCACAGGGTGCTCCATCTGACCACTTTGATGTTGCTCTCTTCCACAGGCTATTACTCCTGGAGGAATTCAGCTGAAGGCTCATGGTTTATTCAGTCACTGTGTAAAATGCTGAAGGAACATGCAAGGAAACTTGAACTCATGCAGATTTTAACTCGTGTAAATCGCAGAGTGGCAGAGTATGAGTCCTGCTCAACCGTACAAGGTTTTAATGCAAAGAAACAGATTCCATGTATTGTCTCTATGCTCACCAAAGAATTTTATTTCCCTTCCTAAAATAATTTTTCAGTTCATGTTTTTATCTGCATTTTATATGCAATATTAGTACAAAATACCACTTTTAAATCTGAATAACTGTTCAGTACTGTGTGTGGCACAATGAAGTGTCTTGATGGTAGATATATGTCTGTTGTTAAAGTAAAACATAGTATGGCTGTGTTAGAAATGCAAACCTGAGTAGCTGAAGCAGATTTGCAAGTAGTGCTCTGAGTATCACAAAAAATGAGGAAGGGGAGACTGAAGGAAGATCAGATCGTTTATTGGAGCTTTTTGGTGCTACATTTCACTTTGCTGAAGGGGCAGAGAAAAGAAATAGTTCTTGTAAATAGTTTGGTTTCATATCTTAGAAAGAAGATTCAGAATGTCAGTGATGGTAATATGATAGTAGTGTCATCATACATTTCTTAACTCAAGTTCTTACAGTTTAGGTTATAAATTAACCTAAACTGTTTTTACACTTTTGGGCGTAAACTTTGGAAAACAGCCATTTCATATTTTTGCATACAATTACAAAGCATGTTTAGAGTACAGTCAGTTTTTCCTGATAATTTAATAACTTTGTGTATGGAATATTATATAAAGCAATTACATCAACATGGTAGCTGTTTCAAAATAAATTTTGTGTTCTGACCTTGAAGCTGAGTGCCCAAGGGATCAGTCTTGCAAAATGTCTTCTTCTGCAGCTCCCTAAAGGTGGAGCTGTTGGTGCATATTTGAGGCTAAAAGAACTAGTGCAAAAAGAAGTCTGAGTTCTGAACAGTCTGCTTTCCTCTTTTTGGCCTTAAATAAGAGTGGGTTTGCTCTGTGCGTACCACATGTAATCTGTGTGAAAACCTAGATTTGTGGTACTGGAGAAATTTCACTTCCTAACACCAACTTCCATTGAGTTAATTACAAACTTTAGCTGAAATACGTTAGCAAATAGTAAATTGATTTCTCTTGACTCTGAATTTTGTGAAACAGACTTTTACAAAATTGCAAAACATTTTTGCTGATATTTCAGATTTCTTGTAGCAGTCTTTTTAAGATCAGTGGAAGACAGAATATTAAATTACTATAGGTGCTTGCTAAACAAGACTTGAAACTCTTTTAAAATTGTATAGCAAAAACAATGTTGGCAAATGGATGCTCCCTTCTGGAGGCACTTGGTACTTGGCTTTTTTAATTAAATACTGTTTCCTAAATTGTATCATGCTTTTCAATGTGTCATTTGTTTAGGATCCGATAGCTTTTGCAGATTATTTTAGCTTTATTTATATCCTTTTTTCCTCAAATTACTATTGTCCTTTTTCTCCCCCATCTGCCTTACCACCTGAAGTTGAAAAGAAGCCACTTTAAAGCATTGTATGCCATTGTACAGCTGGGTAATAAGAGCAGGGTAGTGATTGAGACTTGGGAAATGCAGGTTCAAAAGGGATGCAGAGGAGGCAGTTTTAAGCATTGTACATGAGTTCCCTGATGACTGCTTGCTGGATAGGAGCAATCTTGTCTCTCTCTTGTAGAAATCTTCTGTGAGAGAGCGTTGGTCTATTTTAACTCATTGAAATTTCAGTTCTGGGCAGATTATTGCCCATGCTTCTGCTGAAAAATTAAATAGGCCCCTTCTTGCGGGTTGTGAATTAAAACAAGCATTTGCAAGGTTATATGTTGTAAATGACTGACAGGACTTCTCTTAATCTGCTTCAAAGTAATGAGGCATAGGGATGTTCCTTCAGTTCTTAGTTATTTTGCTATGAAAACTCCTGTCACAGAGTTTGCTCTTCCCTTAGGTTTAGTAAGTTCTGGTCTTGATTCGTCTTGGTCCTTTAAAGGAAAGTGGTTGTACAGCTTTTCCAGTAGTCTTTAAAATAGAGCAAAACAAAACCAAAGCTAGGCTACAATGAGTAGCCCGTTGGGGGAATGAGGCCTGCAGCATGAGGTACACTGGCATATGTGGGAGGGGGATTTCCCGAGGTATGCCACGAGCTATGTGCTGGAGGGATCACAGTGGCCGTGATGGCCTGGTGGTGGGGGTGATGGGTTATCATTCATCTTACCTTAGCTCTGCAATTGGCCAGATGGACGAGGGAGTGATTCTGCATGGTCCACCCCCGGGCATGACCCACAGCCTTTGTAGTCTCTCTCTCTCTCTGTAACTCACTCTGTATCTCTCTTTTATATATATAGCATGGCTGCCCCAGCCCACTGCTCATTATGACAATAACAGGATACTTGACTACAGTCTCACCTTCACTTCTCCCAAAAGTATTTTAAATCCTCCATGGCAGAGGATGAGAATGTGACCACCATGCAGACACGGTGGGCTTGTTCCTCCTCCCTAAAACAGGGACATCTCTGGTAAGATTTCTGCCTGCACCAGAGCATGCCTAGAAACACTTGTACATACTGCTGTACTCCCAGATAATGTATGTCTAGTGAATTTATCAGTGGCAATCTAACAAGAATCTGTTACATTGCCTGTTGCTCCAAAAAACTGCACTATTTGTTAACGTGTGGTTGTGAATGAGACCAGCCTTAGAGTGTAGCCCACATTGTGCATCTGAGATCTTACTGAACGCAGACAGACTTACAGTGCTGAACTGGTTATAATCAGAAATTAAACCTAGCCCCACCCAGCCCCTCTGATCTCTGAGGACTAGTTGGAAAGCAAGGCAGTTTATTTTCTGCCAAACTTCTATACCCTAAACACCAATCATTTAGTAGAGGTAGTGCTTAGGAAGTGAGGTGTTCCCGTCAAGTCCTTTCAGGACAAGAGCTGCATTTTACTCCCAAGTCATTAGATTCCTTCACAATGCCAAGGAGGCATCTAGGTACTTCTAACTGAGGGGTGGTGTTCCAGTCTGTTGGACTTGCTTGTAGAGACAGAGCCTGCTGAAGAAGGCAGAGGGAAAAGTGATAACATCCTTTTTTTCTCATGTCTTATTTGTCCTATTTTTCTCATGTCTTTCCCAAGCACTTACTCTGTTTATAATAATCTTCCATTCCACTGCCTCTTGCCCAAATTCGACCTTTTGACTGGATCCCATTTTCCTAATTATCTATGAGCTCGCTAGCTCACCAGACCTCCTTGCCAAACCAAGTCAGGTGAAAGGCTGGGTGAAAACACTTTCATGGAAGTGAATATACTACCCTGGTGGGAACAGTTCATCTCTTTCACAAGGGAGACCTTCATGCCAAGTGTGGCTGCAGTTTCCAAGCTGAGCTGGAAACCAAACACCTGTTTTCACCTGAAGATCTGTGACTACCTGGATCATCAGATAAATTGTGTCCAGAAGGCTTTAAGAAGTCTGACATGAGTATTTTGCTGACTTGAAAAGCCAACAGAACCACAAACTTTTCAAAAATCAATTACAAAGTTAAAAAAGATAGCATATGAGATTACCTAACAATTTTTACTGTTTTCTGGTAAAACTAGAAAAAAACCTCAAAAAACAACCAAACAAAAACCAAACCAATAAAACCAATTTCTTTTTTCTTCTTTGAATAAACACCCTAAATGTTAAGCAATGGAAGGAGGAACAAAGTAAAAGACCCAGGCTGAAACTGGGGAGACAACTCATGCTGTCTGTTTTACAGCAGGTCAAATACTCCGTTCTGGCTAAGCAAATCCTTATTTTGAATGCAGTCAGTCTGCCTTCTTCCTGTAACAACCTCTGAGAGTACCTGCTAGACCAAGTACTAGGTCTCTTTCTATACATGATGCATTCATTGCTCTTAGAAGTTTATATGGTTTCTCCTTAAATTTTAAACCGGATTAGTATACATGCACTGGATTACTATACAATCACATGTAATTTATATTTTTAACTATATATCAAGTTAGTTATTTTTTGCTAAAGCCAGGCAGTATACATATAAAATCACATCTAGTGGTTAGAAGTATTAGAAGTATGTATAATAACAGCTAAATTAAGACTTGTCACCTCATATTCTATAGGGAATGTTACTCATTACCAGGAAAAACTATCTTTCAGCTGTATATTTCCTCCTGCTCTTGATTGCAGACAGCAGAACAGTCACAGAAGATCTCTGGCTTTTTGAGGGACCAGGGTCAGAAGTAAACTACTGCTTCATCACCACCGGGTGTCACTGCAGATAGTACAATAATCTCCAAAACTCACATTAATGAGTCATTCAAAATGAAATCCAAATGCCTGCTGAGTGAAGCAACCCTTTCACAGCTATCAGGGTTGTTTGCTGTCTGCCAGCTCGTGTGTTTATTACATCCTAGGACTTGCATCCCAAAGTATGCGAGAACATCACATTGCTGCTTCCCAAGAAAGCCACCCTGTCTTACTGCATATCAGAGTAAACAAGAATTGGCTGATTTTGAGGCAAAAAGGGTTGTTTTTGCTGCCCTAGACCTACACAGAGAATACATCCAGCTATGGAGCATGTTCCCCTGCAGATGCCTGTCATACCACTGATAATCTTGTAATGTTTAATAAAAAAAATCCACAGCATCCCCCAAAACAGGTTTCTGTCTTTAAACAAATGACTGGTGCAATAGCTTGCTTTGCCCGCATCATGAAGTCAGTGGAAACAGAGAGAAGAAAGCCTTTTAAACTCCTAATTTTAATGTTATGTCTTAAAATCAAATTCTGAAGTTCAGATTTTCCTGGATGATCACAAACCGAAAAATTAGGACCTGGCTTTTGCAAACAAATGAAACAATGTTCTTTTCCTTCCTAGAGATCAAGATGTTCTGTCATGAAGACAGTTGCATAATTAGAGTGCCTCAAAAGAAAACAATGTGCACAGTAGTCATTTCCCAAAAGTGATTTTGCCCGTGATGCCAAAGGACTGGTGATGGTGCTCTGCCTTTGCCCACTGCGCACAAGACCAGAATATTTCTATCCAGTTGAACATGGTGTGCTTTACAGGGACTTAGGTAATGAAATTCCATAGGATGGGGTGTGTAGAAGACCAACCTAGATGACCTAATAGGTCCTCCTGGCTTCAAATTGTATACAGAAAGGTACCATGCAAATCTGTCTCGTGACCTCTGACAGATGACCAGTAACAGGTTTTCCAGAATATGCATAAAGCAGTAGTAATATTATCTGTGTGGTTTTAGAGTATCTGTTGCAAAGATGTACCAACCACAGCACTCCAGGACCATTAAAAGAATACTGGTTCTACTCATTTAACCACAAGACCTTTACAAAGAGTAGTGGAAACAACCATCACTGTGCAATTTATGATCAGCATAAAAACATGATTCATAGTAAACAGTAACAGGGTGATTTAAATTTGCAAGGTCCTTCTTAACGAAGACAAGCATTTCCTCTTTCTGTCTACTTCTGATACTGAACACAGAACGTTTTGTGTTCCCTTTTATTTCATTCAGCTAAAAGCCACTTCCTCAAATGCACAGCCCATACCTCTCCTGCATGATACAATGCCACAAGGCTGATTGAAGGCAGGAGTAACCTTCCCTGCATAGAGTGCTTCTCCTGCTGAGCCTCTTCACTCTTCTTTGCCTCCCCATCCTCAGCTGGCTCCCCATGCTCAGCACATTCCCACCTTGCCTCAGCTGAGGCTATGACCTTTCTGGATGAGGGATGACCTTTAGGTGATGGGGATGCTGCTGCTGCTGCAGGAGGTCCTGAGCCTGGACATGCACTCCTGAGATTGTGGCTTCCCCACCTGACATCTGATCCCATTGCCTGTACTGCTGGTAAGAGTGGACCACGCAGGTGTAGCTTTCTTCATTCAGCCTGCCCATTATTAAGACCTCAGGAAGCCAATAAATAACCCCAAGTGGGCTTTGAGCTCTCTGCCCTTCAGGCTTGATGTTTAAAGCCAAGAGTCCATAATTCTTGGTTAACCTTTTCTTTCCCAGGATGGAATCTATGTAAGAATGTATGCACTATTATGATAAAATTGTCTCCTGAGATCTATGGAAGATGGGAGAAGCATCAGAAGGATCCATCTTTACCGAGTCTCTAGCAGCACGACAGGAGCTCTGCCTTATGTTTGGTAGCTTCTGCTTGCTGAGATTCTGCTGAGTGAAAGCACAGACTCACAGAATGTGTTGGGTTGGAAGGAGCCTTAGAGACTGTCTACTTTTAACACCCCCTGCCACAGGCATGGGCAGCTTCCACCAGACTACGTTGCTCAAAGCCCCATCCAACCTGGCCTTGAACTTCCAGGGATGGCACATCCATAGCTTCTCTGGGCAGTAGAGAATTTCTTCCTATTATCTAATCTAAACCTACCCTCTTTCAGTTTGAAGCCATTTCCCCTTGTCCTATAACTACATGCCCTTGTAAAAAGTCCCTCTCCAGCTTTTTTAGAACACCTGAGGTATTAAATGGCTGCAGTAGGGTCGTGCCAGAGCCTTCCCTCTACCAGGTCCAGTGGTCACCAACCTGGTCCCTCCAGGAGGGTCCAGGGTGACCAACCCACATCCAAAGGCAAAATGAAAACCAGATTCTTCCACCCCTTCCACTAGTTCCCATATTTTATGCCTGCATGTGATGTATAAGCCTCCCTGGCCAGCACCCTGCTCTAGTGGGGCTTCCTTGCAGACCACCTCTAAGGGCCAGTGCTGCACAGGGCTCAGTGGCCCGCAGGACTCCAAGTTTCTCTAGGGAAGCCCAAAGGGTGGCACTCACTTTTCTAAGTAAGTCACAAAAGAAGAGTGGGGGTTTGGCTCACACTTAAATCAGTTCAAAAACAACAGGTGGCTTAGCTGTCCAAAGTGACTTGGCTCTGTTATGGTGACAGAACAACAGCCTGAGCAGCAGGGAGGGACAGCAACAGGGCAAGCAATAGCATCTGTGTCTCCAGTCACCAGCTGGGTGCTGCAAGGGCTGTATCCCCTCAGGGCCAGGCACAGGCTGGGTGAGCTAGGGAGACCCTGCTGGAGAATATGGAATGCAGGCTTTACCTGTTGGGCCATGTCAACACAGGCACATTTTGATCAGCTTTTCTCAAGGGTACCACTGTGGGAGGCAGGGGGGAGACAAGAAGGACAGCAGTGAGGTGGGAGACCTGAGCAGGAGGTGAGAAGGTGGCACCTCTACCTGGGGCCTTGAACTACTGACCAGCAGCTCTGGAAACCTCTGGGAGAGAGGAGGCTTTGCAGCAGTGTATCAGCTACTCTGAGTCTTTTAACTTGGATGTTGACCTCAGGAATGTAATCAGAGAGCTGATTATAAATAGTTGTGCAGTTGTTAATGAGACTAAAATGTGCTGCCACAGGCGGTTGGAAGCAAAGGGTTACTCCAGTGTCTGCTCAAGTTGCTGTACCTCTGTCATCTATGGCTGCACAGCAAGTCTGAAAAAGGGAAGTGCTAAAAAAATACCCAAAAAAATGGTCCCAGGGAGAGGGGAAAAGAGGAAGCAGCCTGGCTTACAAAACTGGGGGTGAGGGACAAGGGGGAAGAGGCCAGGGAGCAGAGAAAATTAAGAAGGGGGGAGGACACTCCCTGTGAGGGATCCCAGTCCAGGCAGGGGCCAGGCTTACCTTAGAGCTAAAACATAACAATAACCTGCAATAAAAAAGACTAAACCAGCAAAACCCAAAAGCAATGGCATGCCCTAAATATCAGAAGTAAAAACCTCCAGGTAAACCATCAATGCTAATTGTGTTCAGGCAGCAGTATTTAATGGAACATGGCAGAAACAGAGGGAAAAGGAGGTAGGGAAGGAGAAGTGCAAGCTGTGGGTGACCCAGCAGCTTGAGGCACCTGCTCTAGCTGAGAGTTGTGCCCAGCATTGTGAGACAGGCACAAAATGTACCCAGGAACAGCTGATTCTATCAGCCATGAGTTTGAGCAGTAGTTGCTGCCAGACCTGTGCTGCCTCAGACAGTTGAGGAAAGCTCCAGGAAATCTCCCTGGAAAGGCCCAAACTTTACAACCTCAAAGACTCTGGGGTCATCATCCCTGGAGGTGTTCAAGAAAAGATTGGACATCATGCTTAGAGCTATGGTCTAGTTGACAAGTTGGTAATAAGTCAATAATTGGACTTGATGATCTTAAATGTCTGTTCCAACCTAAATGATTCTGTGATTCTGTGACTTCACAAGCAAAGGAAACAGCAGGCAGCACCAGTGGGGCAGAAAAGGAGGCAAGGAAATTATGCCAGGCAGTGCAGAAAGAGACCTGCTGTGGGTTTTTCTGAAGTTAGTGTAGAAGAATTTTAAGGAGTAATTGGAGAGATGGCAGGGGCTGTGCAGGATTCTGCTCTAGAGCATCATTCATATGGGGTGGCAGCTGAGAAGAAAGTGGAGGAGCGCTTGCTGGGCAGTGGGGCAAGGATGGCTTTGGTGGGCATGTGGTCCAGGAAAAGCCTTGAAAACAGACAAGCACGCTATGTCAAAAAACCGTGTTCAGAGAGGAAAAGTGAAGCAGCAGAGAGATGCAAGAGGACTAGAGCGATGACCAGCGGTGGGCTGGGAAAACCCCAGTACAGCCACCTCCAGGAAGCTCTCCGTGGGAAAACCACGTGCGGAAGGCCCAGCAAAGCACTGGCGGCGGCCAAGATGTGGAGCTCTTGAGCAAGAGTTGTAGCTGTGAGGATGCCCTGCAAACGCTGGGTCACGGATCCTCTGCAGGCAAGCGTGTAGGGTAAAGTGAGCTCTGCTGGTGTCCATCGCAGGCCGCTTCCACGTTTGGACAGGTGCTGAGGTCTCCCTGTGCTGTTTCCCTGCCAGCTCACAGCGCAGGCAGACTGATAGAGAGAGAAATTATTCAGGATGGATTGCCCTGGAAGTTCCAGATTTCACTCTGTCCTGCCTCTGAGTTCAACCTGGTTTTCGGTTTGACAGGATAATGGATCAGCAGCACAGGGGATGGAATGGAGTTTGTGTCTGTGAATGGAGAAATCCCTGAGGAGAGGTGAATCAGGACAAAAGGAGGAGATAAGTATGGAGTGTTCCTCATTCACTGCTGAAAGTTGGAGTATTTGGGAGAAAACCAGCTCATCTCTGAAATTCATAGATGGGAGAATTTTGCTGAGAGAAGCAGAAAAAGAGGTGTTATAAAGGATTAAAAAGAGTGCTCTGAGAGATACTAGAAAGCACATTACTTTCTCCCCCTTACTTCAAAACAAAACAGTAGTTATCAGCCTTGCCCTAGTGACTGAAACGCATACTGCAACTGAAGGCTGTCTTATAACAACACCTGAGTGCCTGCACAAGTGACAGCACCAACATTCACAGGTGTCAAGCTCTACAAACCCATTTAAATCAATACAATATTCCCACTGATACGGTCTTTCCAAGTTCTGGCTGAAGCTGTGTCCCTATGGCTGGATTTCAGCATCCCCTGGTGTGAATTTTTAGAACTTGGTGTTACCAGGTTGTAACACTATGGGAGGCAGAACAAAAAGCAATCCATAACCTAAAGAGATAATAACTTGGGTATGTTTCTTACCCAGGGTCTACACAGAGTGAGAAAGCAAACAGTCTTTACTGACATAAGATACAGCAATAGAACTAGAAAAACCCCTAACCCTATGAAGAGAGAAACTTCAGTTGTCGAATTTCCTGTGGCTTTATGCTTCCTGTTTATGTTCCTTTCATGCCACACATACGAAGGGGTGAGCTCTCATAAGGGCTTTTTGGGTGCCCGTGGCTATGGCAAATGACTCCTGTGCGTGTTTCTTCACTGGGAAGAAGGTGAGTGACAGCTGCTGTGGGTAATTTGTTCTTGCACTGATCATCATGGGCATCTACAGCGCCCCAGAGATTAGCAGGGTGTTGAAACCTGTGTGCAGCCGAGCAGAATGAAAGCAGCGCAAAGACATCATGACCTTCTAGGACTCCTTCATTTTAGTGATGGAGGTGGTTTAAAAAGAATCTACATCTCACAGGACCGACAATAACCTCACTAAACTTGCCACTATCTTGCATTCAGGTTGCAAGTATGAAGCTTTGGGGAGATTAGCTGGGAGCCAGTTCACTCACTGGCCTTACTTTGGATTTGAGCTCTAAGCCATGTCCCTTGTTGGGACACCTGCAGTTGAATCATGACAGCAAGGGAAAAAAGCCGTGGTGGTATCACACTTAAGCTGGGAAATGAGATTCCAGCGTGGACATACGTGTAGATGTGGCACTGAGCAACGAGATATTTCTGTGCAAGGGCCCTGCAAAACATTGGAGCAAAATGCCACAAACCTCTGCAACCCAAAGACAAAAGCTGAAAAAGTGTAAAAGTACAGGGGCAAGCTTCCTCTGCCTCAGGCTTCTTTTTTCAACTGTGTCCTGATCTCTCCATAACTGCAAGAGATAAGGTATCTGTAGTGGAGTTCACCATTTACCTCCTTTCTAAAACAGAGGATTGTTTGTTTTGCCATCTTGAAAAATATTACAAAACACTCCAAACACTGATTGCAGGCATAAGTCAACAGCACTGCGGGTGCCGCCCATTTCCAGACTGCTTTTGCTCCACGTCCCGGAGGCGTATATGGGAGACAGTAGCACAGCCACAGCCAAACTCTGCAACTCAGCTTGCTGAAGTCTCCTGGGGATTTTGGTTGGGAAATGGGAAAACTGAAACTCGGATCTAATGAGATAAAGTGAGATCCTGAACGGGCGCTGGGGGGGATGGGAGAAAAGATGTTTTAAGGCACAGGCAGCCCTGCCAGCCTCACTGGCACGGTGTTGGGCAGCGAGGAGGGGCCTTACCTGAGGTCTTACCTGCCCGCTCCTACTGACTGCTGTGGTACCTGGCAGTGCATCAAGCTCTGCTGTCTTACAGAAGTTTAACTTCCATCAGGGATTAGCTGGCTTTGGCCTGGTTAAATCAAGACAGCCATGTCGGATCAGGTGGGCTGGGGTATGCATTCACTATTCCGTGTTTTCCACAAACATGGAATAACAAAGGCAGGTGGACAGCAGTCCTGTGATAACGGACACACAGTGAGCCCTCCAAGCCCCATGGGTTTTGTCCTTTAGGTATTTCCTTCAAGTTAGTAAAATAACCAGCCTTAGTGTGCAAGCAACAGCATTGAAGTTCTGGCACAAAGTGGGAGATGAGGCTCTGAAGAGCAACCTTACAGCACTGGGCTTTTAGAGAGAGGTCATGTTTTCACCAGAACCACTAACAAAGGGGGACAAAGGGGCATTTTGAGCAACCTGTCTTTTTTACCATTCTCATGTCTTCAGCTCATCAGGACTACCACAACTACTGCATCAAAAGCAGCGTGGCCAGCAGGTCAGTGGAGGTGACTCTGCCCCTCTATTCCACTCTGGTGAGACCCCACATGGAGTATTGAGTCCAGCTCTGAGGTCTTCAGCACAGGAAGGACATGAACCTGTTGGAGTGAATCTATAGGAGTGAATCTATTGAAGGGCCACCAGGATGTTTAGAGAGATGGTGCACTTCTCCTATGAGGAAAGGCTGAGAGAATTGGGGTTGTTCAGCCTGGAGGAGAGAAGGCTTCAGGGTGACCTAACTGAGGCCTTCCAGTACCTGAAGGGTACCTACAGGACAGATGGAGAGAAACTTTTTACAAGGACATGTAATGACAGGACAAGAGGGAATGGCTTCAAACTGAAAGAGCGTCAGTTTAGATTAGGTGGTATGAAGAAATTCTTTACAGTGAGGGTGGTGAGGCCCTGGAACAGGTTGCCCTGAGCAGTTGTGGATGCTCCCTCCCTGGAAGTGTTCGAGGCCAGATTGGATAGGGCTCTGAGCAATCTGATCTAGTGAAAGATGTCCCTGCCCATGGCAAGGGTGTTGGAACTAGATGTTCTTTAAGGTATCTTCCAACTCAAGCCATTCTACTGATTCTATGAATCCAGACTCTGTGGCTTTAGGAGAAAAAAACAACAGTGTATCTTGATTGATTTGGGTTGGTATTATACCTTAGCTGTGCTGTCAAGCTGAGGGACAGGAAAGCAATAGTATAGCTGAAGTACGTGAGTAATCAGATGTGATGATAGGCCATGCAGTGAAGCTCTTCTCAGAGCTGTCTTCCATGTCTGCTCCCTTTTGCACATGAAACCATTTAATGCAGTGGTATTTGGCTCTGGCCAAGGGAGAGAAGTCATTGACTGGACTGGCTGCGACTTCTCAACTGGTGAAGTGAAATGCTGCTGAGAGCGCCAGGTGCTAAAAGTCACACTGCTTCGGATGACTGGTCATGGACCAGCACCAGCAGACAAGCAAGTACTTGCAGATGAGCCAGAATGTTCTTAAGGAACAAGATTCCCCAGGTTGGGAAGAGAGGGGAGAGAATGTGATGAAAACCTTAAATACACAGTTCAGTCAGAAAAGAGTTGGGAAGCCTGCACAAACACTACAAGCAGATCTGCTAACAGCTTTTGTGTAATGTTCTCTGCAACTGTTCCACAAACTATTTACAACAGGTTTATGTGCATTAAGTTTTGGCTTACCAAGCAATGAAACACTAGCCTTCCTTTGAAGCTGATTGGGAACTATTAACACCTGCTTATCAGACTTTTACATATCTAGCCCAAGGTATAATTTTACAAGGCTTTCCCACACAGAGAACTCTTGACTCTTCAGCCAGATCCACTCCGCAAGTGAAACGGCAGTGCAGGAGGAAAAGAAATGCAGTGAAATTATACATAATTGCTTTTTCTCCACCTCTATTATACAGGGAGCAGGTGAGTCAGCATTCCCACGGAACTACTTTACTGTGAAAGAAGGAACTCTGCCTCAGCCTGGTAGCTGTTTACTCTTGCCTCTGCTTTTGGTATCTGCATGCTAAAACTTTCCTGCAGGGTTGGTTACTGCTTATAAGCATCATAACATGCATACCTGTGGAGTACTCCTTTCATCAGAAGGAGGATTTGCCACCCCACATGTAATTACTGAAAGCAAGGTGCGCGTAGTAACCACAAGCACCTGACTTGTATTTTTCAAAATAGTCCCGCTATTGTGATGTACTACTGAAATCCAATTGGGTTCATGGGTCCAGGCATCATGCCATGACTTACAGAGCTAAGGAAACAAGCCTTCTCCTAGCTTTAAATTGCCTAAATTCTTGTTTCTGGTTGTTGCTGAGTTATTTGAAAGACTAAAAACGCAAGCACAAATTAATTGTGCTACTGGAGAACCACCATCCAAAGCAATATCATTTCTTGTAGCACTGTACGAGAGCAGGGTTCCTGAGACTGAGATGCGTTTGTACCAGACACTGTAGCACTAAGAAGAGACAGCTGCTATCTCTGGGAACTTATCATCCACATGGACATAAAAGAGAGAAATAGGAGTAATGAGGAAACCTCACAGAAGGCAGGTAAGACTAGTAAGGTAACTTAAATTTCCTGAGTCTGAGCTGGCACTGACTCCACTAGCCTACCTTAAGAACCAGTCCCTCTGAAGATCAAGGTTGATTGATCTACTGGTTATTTTTTAATTTAGCATTTTAGCCCAGCCTATTCAAAGCTCCCCTGCACAGCAATGGTCTTTTATCTGTCTGCCTCTCTCTGATCTGCGCCTGGGAAGTCAGCAGGTAGGGTGCATCACGAGCCTTGCTTCTGCATTGCATGTCACTAATTAAAGAAGCCATTCAAAATAAAGCTCCTACTCATGTTCTCTATTAATAGCCAAGAGCTTTCCTCCTCCCTTCCCCTCCCACAACCTCTTTCTTTTAAAGTGATAAAGCAACCCTGTCCAGGGTTTTGAGATCCCTTGCGCTCAAATACCAACTCAGCATCTTTCCAGCTGCATTACAGCAGTTCTCTGAAGAACTCAAGGCAGTTTCCTCAAAAATATGCCACATAACACCCCAGTAACCCTATCAAGATCCCAGTAGCAACGGAAGATTCTGGGAATAGATTACTTAAAATTGATGTCAGCTTTTACTGTGCCATGAAAGGTTTCTTGTTCAGACCCTGACACTGATTATCCACTTGCTTCTGAAAGCCTCAGTTACGTGGGTTTAGCAAACCTGAGAGCAGGGCAACGGCCAGAATGGCAGAAATGACTTGTCAAAAAAGAAGTGCAGTGAGATGGGCTGCAGGATAGATGAGTAATGGACGATCTGCACTCCAGAAACAGCTCAGCAGGGCCAGCTGCTGCCTTTCAGAAAATTAACTTGATGGACTTGACAAGCTAGCACTGAAGGTGCAGCACAGGAGCTCAGCTTCAGCTAGACCACTGCATCCAGAAGATGCTGCATCTGCTCCTGCTTTGAGAGGATGGTCAGTTGGATCTGCAGAGGTTATGGAGAAGAACTCTGGAGATCAGTGTTGCCAGGCCACATACATGAAGGCAGTCATCAGAAAGGACTTGTTATCCAAAAATTGTTCTTTTGTTAATAATTAAACACTGATTAGGAAAGGTGAAAGAACGAAAGCTTTAAAGAAGGTGGTGAGTTGGAAATGGATTTGTGACTTATAGTGACCATTTTAACTTCAGATAGAAAAGCCTTAAATTAACTGTTTATAATTGGGTCCCTCTTTGTATTCTCTTTTTGTGGTCATGTTGGGTGGTGTTGCAGTGTGAGCTGGGGAGTGCACCAAGGAGGAAAGGCTGGAGCTATATTTAAATAGCCTCCCAAACATGCAGCATAAGAGGCTTCTGCAGGGTCAGACAAGCTGGGGGGCACACAGAGAATTGCCTGTTTTGTCAGCAGGAAACCCCCTGAGGAGGACCCCCCTTTTTGGCACCTTCACCACTGAGAGGTCAGTGAGGTGGCCACGTCCCAGCACCTCCTGCCTCTCCTCCTGACATGGGCAACGGTCCCTGACGACCCCCACTGCCCAGCAAAGGGGTGCACTGGCATGGACCATGAGAAGTATGGATGGGAGCTGGGATGCTGGTTTGTCCATGTGGGCACATCTGCCAGGGGATGCCCAGGGCAGTCTGGGGAAAGTCCCATGGGTGGGTTGGCTCCCTCTGTCCTCCTGTCCTCCAGTTTTGGAGGGGAGGAAAACTCCCCTATCACGGGGTAGAACCTTTCTCCCCACAAAGGCATGGGACCATGACAGGATTTAAGGAAGAGTATCATCTGCTTCAGGGAGTGCTTGATGGGAGAATGTGCCTGGTTAACATTTCTGCAACAAATATCCCTGGGAGGTCTTCTTTTTATGTGAAAATCCACTACAAACAGGAAGGTGGAAAGAGAAAAGTGTCTTTCCCCTCAACAAAGAGAATTGAGCTTTTTTTTTAACAATAAATACGTTTTTAATTAATAAATCAAAGCATGTGTTTACACATGATATGAAGCAAAGATCTTAATATCTGATTATTATCCTGAAGAAACATATTCATTCTGCTTTGTCAAGCCAGTAGGCAACATATCACTTATCCTTATATTCTACCTCAGTTTCACTGGGAAAATTGCCATAAAAGCTTCCACTTCAGTGAAACACTCAGTTAAAGCAGAGCTAAGCAGGATCACTTTCAGGTATGATCTGCTGAAGCAGCCTGGCTCCCACCCAGGCCTTCTCTGCCAAAGTCCAGTCCTGAAATGTCAAGATGCTGTAAGTGTTTTTAAAGTACTTCTTCCCTCCCTGAATTTTGCTGCGAGGGCCAAGAGATGTGAGTAACCAAAATCATCTCAGAATGCTGCTAAGCAAATTCCTGGTTCCCTTTCTTCTCTCCTAGTAAATAAAATGAATTGTGTAGAGCTGAGCTGGCAGAGCGATGGGCTGAAGTACTGCAGCCAAATAAAAGCAGTGACAAGTAACATGAACAAGCACTTTAGTCCTCGATAGTATTTTTCTGTTGTCTTATAATTGTTTGGGGCTCAGGAGACAGGCTCTTCCCACCTACCTGTCCTCCTGCAGCAGCTTCACAAAGGTGTGACTTTATCCAGCCCTTAGCAAATTCAGCCAGAAAGAGCCAAGAGATAAAATAGTAACCTCTGACAGACATCTATTCTACTAAGAAATTGTTATCCCTTCCCAATCATATTGGTCTGGCTTCAGCCACATCTTTGTGAAGACACTTGGCTTTTCTGAAAGTGTAAGAGGCTTTGAATTGCAACGGAAAAGTTTTATTTTGCAGTTTAGAGAAGCTACTGTTTAGAGATCTGGTCTGATCAGCTAGATTTTTCCATCTGGAACAGTTTTCTTTAATTATTTCTTCAATTATTACCAATAAAAACAAAGCAACACTCCCACCATCTCATTTCTTACCAATCAGAAGAACAGCACAGCTGGAATATAAGAGCTGGGAAGTACTCACTAATTTAGACACCCTGCTAAGCCTCTCATGGGTAGGTGTTCCTGCTGGCACAGCCCAATCAAAACCAAAGAAAATACCCCATGGATGGATTTGCTCTGAAGCACGTTCAGGAAATTCCCTCTTTGTGCTGCGTGAATAGCACTGGGGTGGTGCTGCCGACACTCAGTCCTGCTGCTGGCCAGGGCTCCCTGCTGCTGGCCAGGGCTCCCTGCTGCAGCTGGCCAGGAGGGCCTCAGCCTGGGCTTCTGTCACTGGAGGTGACACGGCTGCGCCCTGCCGGGAATGGGCAGGGGCCTGAATCCTACAGGAGCAGTCTGAGGGAGCTACACACTACCCTGCAGCTATTAGAGTGGGAGAAAAAAGGGGGAAAGACCACCAGAAGTTTGAGTTAAGGAACCTGGACTAAATGAAGGCAAAGAAGGAGGGGTGGGAGGCTCTCACCATCCACACTCCTGTTGTGCACGTAAACTTCAGATGCATGAAGGCTCTCCCTGAACTGTAGAGGAATTGCTCATGTCCTTTTATTTAAGGGCCTATTTGCTCAACTGGGACTTAAGTGAGTTAATTTTTTTCCCTCCAGAGGTTGGATAAGGAAGAAGAGACCCAGCTGTATCTCCACGGTTCTAGCAACAAGCTTCAGTTTCTATGAATGTTAAAATGAGCATAAACACTTCTAGAACACTGCAGAAACACCAAAGCCCAGACAGTCCTTTTGTTCACAACAGTGTACACACAAAGTAAATGAAACAAAAAAACCCCAAACAACCCTCCAGCAAATGAAACTGATTTCAGAGGACAAATTAATTAGAACTTCTTAAAAGGTTAATCAACACTTTTCCATTATACTTTGGGTGATTATTTGTGTTACAGTAATATGCAAATACTTTAAATTCTTAGCTCTAAAAAGCTCATGGGCTTTTTGTTTGTCTGTTTTTCACTTTTTTAATAAGAAAGGTGTCATTACTATCTAGTATCTAAAAATATCAGTGCTGAAGATTACATCAGCATCGGAATGTTTTTCACAGAATGAATTAAAACTGAAAATAAATTTAACTGTGCATCACATTTAAAAATGGGTGTAGGCACTCAGGAAGATGTGGGTAATAATATTAAAGTAAGAATTATAAGACTATTGCAATTGATTTATTTTCTTGATACTGGCCTGTAATGTAAATTCGCTTTCCTACTTTAATGTATCAGAAAAATAATCAGGTCAGCTGTAGGTGAGTAAGTAAGCTTGAGTCCCAGCTCCGTGAGAAAATTCAACTAATCCAATTCTACATATGTCCAAATGCCTGTGACAGTGATTTTAAGAATCAAAATGATGGTATAGTCAGCTCCACACAAAGACAGGGTAAAACCCACAACAAAAGCAGCAGAAAGGGAAGGTATCATAAATGTTATTAAGCTTTTCAAAAATATTATTAAACTTAAAAAAATATATATATGTCTGGCATATTTATTTGCCTTCTGGAACCTAAGGGATTCCCAGTTTGAAGGTTTTTTTCTCACAGAAGTTAACTCCAGGCCAGAAAAGTGACTCATTTGTGAAGGAAAGGCAGGATGCTAGTGGAAACAACTGATTCCAGTAGCTGGGTTCCTAAGGAAGGTGATTAAAAGAGTAAGTTGCAAAATTTTCCAGTTCTGCAGAGGAAAAGCTGTGGATACATGATACATGATAACAGCTTCTGGTTAATTTTTCTGAGGTTTGTTTTGTCACGTCTTACTGAAAGAGCAAAGTCACAAGAGGTAAAGTCTCTTTTTGGATGGAATGAGTCACTGCTGAAAGTTAAGTTTAGAGAACAAAAGCTGCCCATTCCCATTACCTTTCAGCAT
Organism: Machaerirhynchus nigripectus; assembly: GCA_013397975.1. Lineage (NCBI taxonomy): Eukaryota > Metazoa > Chordata > Aves > Passeriformes > Dicruridae > Machaerirhynchus > Machaerirhynchus nigripectus. The sequence goes on from VZRQ01010305.1 coordinate 714,113, forward strand.
TAAAAAAAGGAATCACAACAGAAGATTTAACTTCTGAATTAACTTCTGATTTTGTGGTGCTAGGAGACATGGAGGGAAAGGCCTTTGTCAATGTGCAGAATGCATCAAGATCCTTGAATGTGCTCCACTGAGATCAGGTGAAGGTGGTAGGAAGAAATGGCAAGAGCGAGCTGCAAATTCTGCCCAATGGCTTGGCTAGTGTTTCTCAGGGAAGCCAACTTTTCTTAAACCAAAACCAACCACTGTAATTCATGGCAGTGCCACTTTGTGAACAGTGTCCTCTGAGTGAGACATTAAATTACTAAATTTTTTCTACACAGTATTTGCTGATACATAAACTACAGTATTTATCACAGCCGACTCAGCCTGCAAACAAAAGCACACACTAGAAACAATAACAGCTACTGAGTATTGCAAAAGCCAGCCCGTGTTGCTCTACTCTTTGCTCTCAGGGAAGTGTTGGAGTAGCATTCCTTCCTTGAACCATTTGCAGGCATTCTAGTCAGGACTTTTTGAAGGATGCCAAAGAGCTTCTAGCCTCTAGAAATTTGTGGCTTTGGGGGTGCTTGAGGCAGAGTTGGTGCCTTTACATTTAATAGACCTCATGGGGTTTTTTTCTTCTGTGAATGTGTACAGGTGCTTCTTTGGGATCCCCTGTGAACTAGTGGCATCTCGAAGGAGGATGTCCTACTGTTTAATTACCTACTGCACGAAGATCCACCTCCTTCTGTTCTCTTTAAATTGGCCACCTGCTAGTTTCACTCGATGCTCTCTAGTTCTTATATTAGAAAAGAAAGCAAATAATCCACCCCTGCTCCTCTCTACTCATGATTGTCTATTCTCTCTGGTCTGACTGTTTTCTGTTGTTTATCACTTCTCCATCCTATATAATCTTGGTCACTTAAATCCTTGAATCACTCTAATATCAGAGTGGCTCCACATTTTTCTTTATGTTTGTTGCTCTTCTCTGGTTCTTTGCCATTTCTGTTACACATGGGCCAGAGCAATCGTCAGGAGGCATGTTGCAGCCCTCCCCATTCTGTTCTTTGTGTTCTATCCTGCCATCTTCCACCAGCTTTGCGACAGTTTCTGAGTGCTGAACCAATTCTTCAACGAGTTATTGCAACTGTTAGATCTTATTTCTGAGTGGGAACAAGTTGGTGAGTAATTTCTCACTTTCAGTCAGTTTACTGCTCTCTAACCAAACCTGGCCATAGTAAACTTCTCCAACCTGGTCAGAGGGCATTAACACCCTAGTGTTATCCTAGTTAGACCTTAAGTCTATGAAAATTTGGCTTTAGTTGCTGGAGTTTGCTGATTTTGCTGCTTCTTTTGTCATGGAGTTCATAGGCCCTTTCCCTATAGCCACAGCCTAGTCTGACCCTCCTATACAAGCTGTGGCCTGTCACTACCATGTCCTGCTGGTTATTTCCTTTCCCCGCACATCTATTCAGTCAGCATGCCAATTCAAAGCCAGGTGTCCCATGTCCCTCATTCTCATTCCACTGTGGCTTCATGGAAACCAGTCTCTTCTGGAAGTATCTTGGAGTATCAGCCATGTGAGTAGGACCTTCCTCGATTCTCTTGTACACCTGCTGTGGGAACCTGTGTCCCTCCACATCAGTGTGGACCTCTCCTTACTGCTGGGAGTGTTTCTAGAGAAGTTTAGAAGGAGATGCTTGATTTTACTGTCCTACCTGGCACTCTATGTCTTGCTTCCCAAACCTCTTCCTTGACCTTTCCTACTTCACTGGTGCACATGTGGACCACAGCCACCTTCTAGGCCACGGTGGTTTTTTGGGAGGTGGTAGATTGCTAACATCCATGGGTCTCTGCCAACTGAAATTATTTTGTGATTATATTCTCAGTGCAAGGAATGCCTTTTCAAAACAGGAGATCTCATCACCCACAAGGGTGGACTCTCTATACCATTGCTAGCTCGGTGTCCTCTGCCTGTCCAGGGATGCTGCCACAGAGAGTCCTCAGAGCACACAGCACCTGGAGAACAGCTCCCTCTCCATTTGCTGTACAGCTGGAGAGCACACGGCTCCTTAACCACTCCCCTGTGCTACTCCCTGCACACTCCCCGTGTCCCAGCACTTCTCCCACTGCCGCCAGCTGTGCACCATGCAGCCACACAGGGAGCTGCACCGCTTGCCTGCCTGAATACACGTGTGTACGTGCACACAGCACATGCACAGATATGTGTGCATGTGAGAGAGAGGCATACACCTGTCTGTCTCCATATACAGCCTTTTGAAACTATGACATTTCATATCTCCTCCAGCTTCCAAGTGCTCTTTTCCTTTATCATTTATGGCTAAGGCTAGGAATGGTGAATTACAACCTCTCCTCAGTCAGTTTTATTTACTGTAGTTTGAATCGCGATCATCAAAATCCTGTCGACAGCTTTGGTCTCTCCGTTGACTCCGTAACTAACAGCAGTTTGTAAAATCTGTTGAAATCCAAGAGCTCTCTCTTGATGTAAGCCAGCTGCTTGAGCCTCGCTGGGTGCAAAACGATCTGATCTGTAATCTGTAATTTCTCGTTGTGGAACTACGACATTGTCCTTTTCCAAAGGCAGTGACAGCCCTAGCATGCGCGTGTACCAGACCGAAACCAGGACTCCCACCTCAGCAAGAAGGGCTAGAGATGCAGGGAGCGATTCAGTCGCTGCTGGTTGATCTGAGCGGCAGCGATTCCTCTCTGGTGGCCGGGAAAACCTGCTTTGAGCCCTGGGTTTGTGCCTCCCAGAGCAGTTTTCCCTCGCTCCTCGCTCCCTGGGGCTGGCTCCAGCTCTCGGTGCAGCCCTGCGGGACCGGCGCGTGTTGCGGGAGGCCGGGGATCAGCGGGAGCCCGTGCCGGGCGGGGGGGCGGTGGCGGAGCCCCGCGCTGTGCCGTGCCCCGGCGCTGTGCTGTGCTGTGCCNCCAAGCGCCGGCGGCCTCGCCGCTTCCTCTCCTTGTTTTGCTTTCGATCTGGCCCTCTCTCCGCCCGGGCGGAGGCACTGAACTTTTAGTTTTGCTCCCGCGATTATTCAGCGCCTGTTTTCATTTCCATTTCGTGTCCCCTGGCAACGGCGGTAACCTTGAGGAATTATATAAGGGCCGCGAAAACGGGCCGGCAAGGTAATTTTGAATTGTTTTCTATTTTTGC
>VZRQ01010305.1:717822-853924 GCA_013397975.1 Machaerirhynchus nigripectus
CGCAACCCGCGGGGCCGGGGAGAGAGCCGGGGCCGCGGCCACCCCGGGATCCCACCCTCCTGAGGGCACGGCAGCGGCAGTGCGGAGCGAGGAGATGGAGCGGGCGGGGGGCGATCGGGCCGCGGCGGGCGGGTTCCGCGGGAGCGGCGGAAGGAGGAAGTGGCGCGGCCGCTCGGTTCCCTGCTGGAACAGCCTCTCGTGCGGGCCCGGCGGCGCGGCCGCCTTTGCAGGCGCTGTCCTGCCCCCCGCCAGCAATCGCAGGGCCAAGCGCTGGACCTCTAACCCCAGAGGGAAGTTAGGAACCAGGATTTTCTTTGTGCTCAGTACGCAGGGCCAAATTTCAAGCGTCTTGCGATGTCTGGGATCAAAGTCGCAAGTACCTGAAGGTTTGGATCCTTCGGCCCTGGTTCCCAGAGGTACTTAGGTCTTTAACTCCCGTTTTGATTAGTGTGAGCTCCTGAACAGCAGTCCGGATTAGTGTGAGCTCCTAAGCAGCAGTCCGTGTCTTAGCTTAACTTACTTAGACACAGAGCTCAGATAAAGGAATTCCGGAGTGCAGAGCTTTCCTTCCGGTTAGTGTACACTTGTAATTTATAGCCCAGCGTGCTAAGGTCTTGCAGACAGCATTCTCTTGAAGTATGAGCAGTTGTAAATGATGATCTCTGTTTCTGGAGAGGAAATACAACATGTTTAAGTTAACAGTTATTTTATTTAAGTCTTAGCAACCTTTGCAGAGTGCATGTGTTACTACCGTAAAAAGAGTGTTGAGTGGAGCAGCAACATTTAAATTCACCCTAATAGAGACGGTTACACAAAAGCAGCAGAATTGATCTGTGAGGCAGGTGGTTTGTCTGAATCTCAGTCTTTCCTTGCCACCAGTCCCTTCGGGTGCATCAGTGTCCTCCTCTGGCCCCGTTGGTAACATGCCACCAGGGAATTACTTCATGTGCCCGTTTCTTTTTGCTGGTAAACCACGGTGGAAGGAGCGAGAGCTCCAACTCCTTAGGCACAGTATCACTTCATTGTGGTCATGTGCCACACTGCAGCACTTCAGTGAGGTAGAGGCATGGCAGGATGTCAGCCTGCTGAGCCCTGTGTTATCTCTCTGAGGTTGGGGTTTCTGGTTGGCAGATGCAGGTAGAGCAGTCAGTCAGTCATTATTATTGTTTGGCACATATATTAGCACTGCCACCCAGTTACTTGCTGATGACAGAAGTGACAGTTTTTAGGAGATGTCAAGTCAGTCTCTAGAGAAGAGCTGTTCACCACGCTGTGTGGAAACGGGTAGCCAAGAGGTATGAGAAGTAACGTGCAGGCTGTTGGGAAGGGCGGTTAAAGGCCCCATTCTCCACTGAGCAAAGGTCTTTGATGTCTGGGACCAAGTGGAGTTAGAGGCAGTTTTAATACAGAGTCAAGAAAGTTATGAAGAAAAAAGAGTGCTAAGATTCAAGAGAAAATAAAAATATTTTTGGAATAAATATAGTCTACTTTAGAAGAATAGGCTTTATGTAACTGAATTTTCAGCCGGGCTATGTATGCCTTCAATGAAAACATGTACTTACATATACTGTATATATATTAATAGATGTTTAAAAATCAAACAGTGGGAAAAAGCTGGTGGATGAATAATGTAAAGTTTGCCATGACACATTCTCTCTTGAAGTGGTGCATCAGCTCCATGGCGTTAAAACATCTCCATGATGGAATACTTGGAATATCAAAAACTTTGTGAATGCATAGAGAGGACAGAGTAGCTTGCATGTGCATGATGTGGGAAACTTTCTGTTAAAGAGGAAATAACTGTTTGGGGAAGTAACACAGGGTCTCATGGCTTGATATTCTAGGCCTGTATAGGAAGAGCAGAGAGATTAGGGCTATATGACTGACTGCCCAGCCTTGATGTTGATAATAACTGTCATATATTAAGGGCGTAGAGAAGCTCCAAGAGTAGGAAATAATATTATTAATGGGAGGCCTCAGTTGCCCCCACGTAGATGGTGTTGTGGTCCAACATGAAATTTGTCCAGGTGCCAAAAAAAACCTACTTTCTGGGTGTAGCTTGTACAGATTCTCTGGGGGTAACAACCTGGACAAGGTACTGGCCAGCAAGAATTATGTTCAAAATTTTGCATTCAAGATCCCATCCAGCTCTGACATGACAGTGGTCATAATGTCCTTAAACTCGATATTGTTTCAGGAGCAGCAAAGGCAAGAGTTGTTGTGGCAGTGTTTAATCTTCCAAAGTAGATCTTCATATAATGAGGAAAGAAATTAATCAAATGGTGAGACGCAGCCAAAAGTGTAAAATAATTTCAAGTGTTATGTAATTCTTCAAAGACACGAATAGTAAAGGCTCAAAGCAATTGTATGTCATCTGTCAAAAATACCGAAAAAGCTGAGCAGGCCAGCAAGCAAAGTAAAGCTTCTCAGTACAGGTAAAAAGACGTCTTTCAAATGTTTTGTCTTCAAATGGGAAAGGTGGAAAAGAACATAAAATCTGTGTCAAACACAGTAAGGTAGGCCAAAGAGTCATGCTGCTAACGGCATGAAAACAATTAAAAAATACTCTTTGAATTACATCAAACCCAGGAAGCCTGCTGATAAGTTATCCATGCATAGGAGGAGTGCCCAAGGAAGTTAAAGTCAGCGGAAGAGTGAAACAAATTCTCTGAGCCTTGTTTCACTGAGAAAGAGTTTAAGGAGATTCTCTTGCAAGAGGCTTTCTATTTTTTTGAGGAGTGAACGTGTTGGGGAATTTTTCCCTAAGTGAGGTGTCTGTGAGAGAGGGCATGAGAACAAACCATTGCGAAGGGTGAAGTAGACGGCAGGAGGTGATACTTCTTGCAGAGTTTTAAAACTACCTAAATGGACAGTTGCTGATATGATGCCTCTTGTGTGTAACTCCCTGAGTAGGCCTGCCTTGGTGCTTTAGAAATAGAATGTAACAAATGAGCTGTCAGTTTTTCAGGGTTTCTGTGGAGACTGAGAACTCAAGGATGGGCATTTTTGGCTGGTTGGTTGTTTGCCGGGAATTGGTGAATGGGACTAGTGATTTCGGGTATAAAATGTGAAACAGTGACAAAGACTAGGCCTGACTTTTGTTGCCGAGGAGTAGTGTGTCATGACTATTCTAACGTTCTCTAAAGGTATTGCTGAGCTGTTGTCTGGTTGATACAGTCCTTACTAAAGCAGGGCCAGTTTCAAGGTGGGATCAGTTTACTTCGGGCTGTGCAGTCATAGCCAGTTTGCTCAGTGAAAGGAGGTTGTACCCCTCACCCCAAGTCTGCCCAGGGCCAATGCCGTTCAAGGGATGGAGGAAGGGATAGGTGGGGATGTGGCACGTTTGCTTGTTGTATTAAGTCATTTGGAGCATGAAAATCCCAAAGGCTGAACCACAAAGTCTGCAGAAGAATCTTATTTTGAAAGTCTGGATGTAAGTTTGCAGATGAAGTTCAGTACAGACCAATTTCAGTGTAATGCACATGGAAGGGATTGCAATCCTAAATTTCTGTACACAAAAATAAAGTGTGAACTGAATTTCTACTCAGGAAAAAATCATACAACATATATAACCCAATGAAAAAATAAGCTCTATGCCAAGATGTGGCTAATAAAGGACAGGAAAGGTTAGGAATTATTAGGAAGGAGTTAAAAAAAGAAATAGAAAACACCATCATGCCACTACAAATCTATGTTGCTCCCCTCTCCTGATTCAGGAAGTAGTGAAAGTTGCTGAGCTACAGAGGAAGATGTCAAAGAGGATCAAGGGTATGAAGGAGCTTTTGTGAAAGAGTAAGTAGCTTGGAAAAGAAGTGACTGAAGGGACCATGGGGATATTCTTTAAAATCATTAGTGTCATTAGAGGAAAGTGAAGAGGTAAGGTAAATGACACCCAAATAAAACAATTGGGAGGCAACTTCAAAACAACAGATGTTTGTCCTGCAGTATGTAAATTGGGGTGCTCACAGCCCCTGTATGTATGTCAGGAGTTTACTTGGGTTCACGAGTGATTAGGCAGTCTCTGGGAGAGAAAGTTGCTGTGCAACTTAGCAGTCAGGACAGTTCAGTATCAAATTTTGGGCACTGACTGCTGACAGAGAATTACTGCAGATGCTGATCAAGAGTTGTTGCTGGAAACTGCTAAAACTTCCACTGAGAAACATAAGCTACAGTCCATTTGCAGATAACAGGGAGAAGCAAGGCCACGTATTGCCCTTTGTTATGTGAAACTTGTAACATAAGATTTTATCAAACTTCCAGGAAAAAAAAAGTCTGTGACGATCCTGTTTAATTTGGGCTTACTACCCTAGCCCTTGTTAACCTGACACCAGTTACAGTCAGGTTAAGTGTATCCTGTATGCATTTAACATCGCATTGGAGCAGTACCCCTGCAAAATTCCTCTGACAATTGCAGGATTAGAACCTCAGCTTGTATTTTGTGCATCATATATTGAAAGTCGTGGTCTGTTTCCAGGTAAAGATACAAAACTAATCCCGTGTCACTCTTGCTTATCTCTCTGTCTCATTTGTAAAGATTGCTCTTTTGAAACTCGATTCTTCAAAGGCCTACAAGGATTGTGATATTGAGGGCATAAACCATAAGGCACTGTTTACAGAAGTTTTATTGTAGCTTGTGCTGCTGCAAACTGTGATTAGTGCAAAACATTTTCTGGATCGTCCTTTGAGATCTCAAGTGCAAAACAAAACAACAAATAAGTGAGCTGAAAAGATTCTGGGTACAGTAAATGAGAGGAACAGATTTGTTAAGCAGCATATTCTTCATGTATGAATAACGTTATGCAAAAAATTATTTGCTGTAATTAAATGATTTCCTCTTGGGGTTTTTTGGTTTTGTTTTGGTTTGTTTTTTTTCAGAAGTTTTATTGGAACTGTATGAAGGTTCTTCCTTGTATTGACTATGCGTAAGCTCTTGTGTTAAGATTAAAATAGCCACTAAGAAGAACTGAAATCAACAGTTAACAGTTAGTGGAAGGGAATCCATGTTAACAGTTTAGAGTTTAATGTCAGCCTATATGTATGTAAATATATATATATGCATATATACATATCTATGTATCTACATATATATAAATACATAAAATTAAGATACTTTGTATATAGCATAAAAAACACATTGTACAGCACATACTTCTTATTGATAAACTGTGAAAAAGTTTTAAAACTTGCTCTTATGGTTAGTGCTGGATATGTTTTCAATTTCTTGGAAGCTTATGTAAAATTTCTGGGTTTTTGAGTGATCTAGAGAAGAAAGAAAGAAGTGGTAAGCAGTACAGTAATGTTTGGTTTCTTAATTTGTAATATATTGCAAGCCCAGCTTTCTGTATGCTGGAAATCTTCTGACTCCTTTGTTTGCTTGGGAGCAGACTGCATTAAATCAAGTACAGCAGCCTTTAGGACAAGGCAAACATTTTATCTTGTTGCAGCTTGGACACACATCCAGGAGCAAATCTGCCTGCATGTGGCATGTTGTTTCACCCCAGGTGCAGAATTTAAATTTTAACTCTTAAGTTATTTTAACATTCAGTTGTTGCTATATAGGTTGCTATCTTTCAAGATGAGCTTGGAAGTAATAACTTTCATATTCCAGTCTATTAAAGAGTAGGGCAGGTTGCTGTTTGATGGTTTTTCAGCTAACCTTTACAGGCTTGGTTTGTAGCTCCCAGTATACTTCTGGTGTTAGGAATGGCATTAAGGTGTGTCAAAACTGTGTAAATTTGTCCCTTGTTTTGAACTGCACGTGACACTGGATGTTGTCTAACCATTTCCCTTTTGCTGTAAAATTATTTTAAGCACGTTTTAAAGACTTAGATACTTAACATTATTACAGCTCAAAAGAAGGAAGGGTTGCTTATGCATTTGGTTTTGAAAAGTGTGACCTGTGGTTGAGTCCTGCTTTCTGATACGTATGGAGGGATATATGCAACTTGAAGGGCCTGATAAGTGCACAGAAGACAAAGTCCATACTGTACTATTTCTGTTGATATTGAATATTGCTTGACAGCATTCCAAGCAAGCCTCTTACAGATTTATCTAAGCAAGATAATGCCTTTGTTGTTTAATAAATTAAGGCAGCAATAAGTTTAGCTCTTTATGTGCATTTCATGCATATATGTATAACACATTTGGTGCGTGATGTGGGCTTTTGTGCATTTGGTGTACTGGCTGCTCTTTTAAGGCATTTTGTGGAATCCTGTATATGGACATTATATGCAACTGAGACATGAATCGAGTGGAAAATACTGAAGTACTGAATTTAATTGGATGAGGCATATAAATCTGTAAAATCAAAACTAAACAGCCCCACCCCAAAACACTTTCCAAAGTTGTGACAGCATCTTAAAAAGTTTATCTAAAATAAAAATAATTCTGCAATAGGAAAACAGGCAGGATAGGAGAGTAGTGTTTTTCAATTACTGAAAGCTTGCCTGCAGCATTTGAAATCCCAACAGTGTTACATGAAAAAGATGAAAGCAAAACTTGAGGATAAAATTGAAACCAAATATAAACAAAAGTGAAACCGACTCCGTTGGTTTTCATTTCCCAATTGGCAAAAATGAAAGAATAAACAAGAGGAAAGAAGCATGAGAGCTGAACTTGAAAAATTGATTCAGTTTTACCATTTATTTAATCTGTCATCTAAATTTGACTGCTGCATGGCAGCACTCCCTTAGCAAACTACACAACAGAGGGTAGGGGGCTGCACTCCTGGTTTATCCAGGTACCACTTTTTACAGCCAGAGGTTTGGGCAATGGCCCTGCAATATGGGAAGTGGCATCTTCTTCAGTCACGGAGTGCTGTTTTGAAATGCTGTGGCAAACACGTACACAAAGTACAGTGGAAGTGATGACATCCAGGATGATGAAAGGGAGTCAGTCATTCAACTGGCCAGAGCACTTGAGCTTTAGTCGTGTTGAGATTCGAGTTGCTAATAGGATCGGGTATAAAATGCATGGTGGGCTTTTTTTTGCATCCCACCTTTGGGGTCATCCACTTAGATCTGGGGCAGATCAACAGCAACCAAAAGATGTAATCCGGTATCAGCTTTGCTGATGGCATGAAATGACTGTGAATGGTTTCACTCAATTTCCACAGATCAGTCAACAGCTAGAATGTACTTTGTGACCTTGAGAACTATCTGGTGAATTAGTCAAAAGATGGCCAAACATTGGATGGCTGTGTAATCTCAAATGAATGTCCTTCTTCTATTTCGAGATGCATGCTTTAGGGCTGTATTGAAAAAAAGTTTGGGTGTTGACGAGAAGCTTGGAGAATCTCTACTCTGCTAAAGCTGTACTGGGGTGAAATGAAGGACTTTAATTCCAGAGGTCTAATTCTCACAGATTTGAACACATTGCATTCAGGCATATAAAAACTAAGTTCTTTGGATGCCAGAACAGTTCTGGAGATTTGAGATTGATGAGGAAAGCCAAGGAAGCCTAGTTTTGTTTAGTTTAATAATATTTGTGTATCTTAGATGAGAAATGAAGATGAGTTGTCTCACTGTAGCTCAGTAGTATTTTAGGAAACTTCCGAGATAGAAATAGCTGCTGCAGATCACAAAGTGAGGCTGTCTAATTGCTGTTGATCTGTGGTCAACACAAAAACTTTAAATTAAAAGCACATTTTGTAACCAATCTATTAACTGTTCGTTTCCTGTATGTCCTGTGGCAGAGGAAAGAGTAGCATTTCTAGAAAAAGGAACATGATATCATATCATTTCAACAAGCCTAAGTACAAGCATTTAAAACTTAGTTCACTTCAAGTGCAAGCCTTTCAAATGTGTGTACATGTCTCCAGTGTCAAGCAATATCTTTGTAATAACTAATTCAATTTATTTTTTGTGCTCCACACATCTGCTTCTTTCATGGTGCTATTTTTGTAACTGTAAATAAATTCATGTGACAGACATGTTTCCAGCTCACAGTGTGGGTGATTCAGAGGATCCCAGCCCCCAAGTCTGTGCCTGCTGTGATCTGTCTGTACAGAAAGTGTCTTTAAGTAAGCATGAGAGTGTTTTTTACAAATCTGAAGTAGTGTATACTTTTCTTGAATACCTTTTCTTATAAGTAAAGGAGAAATTGCTTTGCTGAAAGGGCTGGGTCTGCTTCTCGGTGAGGTTAGGCAGAGGTGGTTCATGTCTTTTGCTGCCGGATCTGGGTGCTGTGCTAGCAATTAGAAGTTTGGGTAGCAAAGGTGTAGTTGTGGGTTAGCGATTAACTTCCGTGATAGAAACTGCCCTTGCCAGACAATAAAATGAAAGCTTTAAGCAAATATTAAATCGCACTTCAGTGTCGTGTACAAATAGTTCTTGCTGTGTGTTGCAGAACAGTATGTTATACAAACAAAGGTAGCTGTGAGAAGCAAGCCAAATCCAAGCAAGGTGGATTACATCAGGTGCAGGTCATGGCCGGTGAATGTGAAAACTCTTCCTTGAACACATTTCTCAATGTTTGTTATCTGGAATAATTTTTTTCTGCATCCCTGAGTGCCTCTAAAATGTCATTGTCTTCTTGCAATCCTGTCTGAGCCTCACAAGCCATCAGTGTGGGAACAATGAGATTAAGCACTTTTCTTTTACAATGGCTTTTCTAATTTATAGCACCCCATAAAACACTCATCCTGTACTTAGGCAAAGGAATGTTAGGCAGGACACTGAGATAAAGACTGCCCAGGCTTTAAAAGGTACTCTCACAGTTTAAGATCCTGATCTTGCAGGTATGCGCATGCATAATTTTCCACTGCTTTCAGTGGGACCCATGTAGTAAAAGTGCTTGTTCAAAGTTTTAGGGATGTCTCCTGTGAACCTAGTCGGAGCTTGTGAGAATGCAGTGGTCTAGCAGAACCGTGCATCAGTGAAGTGATTCTTTATAATTGTTTGAGCTTTAATAGCCTTCTAGTTTTCACCAGGCTGGAAAATTCTGTATGTATCAGGTGTCAAATGCTGAGTTTTCTGGCAGCTTTAAAGAACACACAGAGTTTGGCTTCCATGGATTCCAACTGACACAGCTAAGCAGCAGCAGCAATTACGTGCGGGTATTCAGGAGTGGATTCGCATGGGAGGGCTTAATTCCAGAATAAAATTGATTATTTTGAGGATAACTGCTCCTCAATGCAAGGAATTAATTACTCCCTGACAACCATGCCAGCAAATCTCTTGTTGTAAACAAGCCCCTCCCAAACTTGTCTGAATGAAGTACAGGAAAGTCACCACCTCTCTTCTAGGCAACATTTGAGAGAAAAATATTTAGAAATCCCAGATACTGAGGACAAATCATGGTCAGTCATCAGATGTAACACAAACCTTAGTAAGAAAACAAATCAGGTATTGGACTGATTATTAATAATCAATTTATGGCTACTTTTGAGACTCTTAGAGGAGGTGGCAAAGAAAGTCTTCTGTAGTTACGTGTTGTAGACTGTCTCTTGTACAGATGTGTTGTCATCCTGATGCCACCAGAATCTGCTGTCTTTCATCTTCACTACCTGAGAAACAAATGAAAGAAACCCCCAGGAAACAAAGTATTCTTTTAAAGCTGGAACTAAAGCAATCATTTTGTATTGTCACCAGACTTGCAGACATCGATGTGTGTGCAGATGATCATCGTGGCAAGGATACTGCAGAGATGATCTTTAGCAATCTGTTAAAAGCCTGGCCCAAAATTCCAGCTGATATAGGTTGCTGCAATGCCAGAGAAGTGAATGTGCTCAGCCACAGGCATTGTGTTCTTCAAGTGTCATGACAGTGTTCAACACAGGAGCCAGCGCAAGGGAAATTTCTTTGTGGGTATTGAGAGGCTGAAGCCTTGCTTCATTATGGCTAAGTCCAGAAGCAAAAAAGAGAGCAACCTTCTGGATTTATTGTATTAAAATAAGATGGCTTTTCTTCAGTGAACTTCTCGTCTACAAATCCAAGGGCTAACTTTAATGAGGCCTTAGATCAGTGCAAAATAACAACTCATGTCTTTGCTACTGAGGGAGAATAGGCTCTGCATGGAAACCAAAGAGTCTGTTTTGATGTGTAACGTCTGAATCCCAGCCAGGGCATGTTAACACCCTTTGGGTGGAACAGAAATGCTGTAGGGCTGATGAAACATACTCTATATACAGTATGAGTTCTCACTGTACATTTTCCTGAGCATGTTTAACATGCAGTCTGTAATGCGGATTTCAGTACGTTTGAGTTATTTTTGCCTTTGCTTTCTTCGGTTTTTGTTTTGTTTTCAGGCAAAGTCAGGTTGGTTGTTTTTTGCCCTCTGTCCCTTGAAGATAAAAGGGCTTTTCTTCATTCTATTTTTATGTATCTTTCTTGGGTACAGCAGCAGGAGAGGAGCGCATGCTGGATGCTATCACCAAAACCTTAGGAAAGAGCAGGAAAAATACTGCCATTGCTACAATGTGGATCAAGTGTTACAGCCAACACAGGAGTTGGGTCTGTGGAGCAGTAGGCCATGGCAAATACTTCAAGGGAGCTCACAGCAAGAAGTGCTTAGTGAGAAGCAAATCTGCCAGTGATGTTTCCCCCATCCCTCTCAGTTCAGTGGGGCATCACTGGCAGAATAATGGTAAGGAAAAAAGAGGCACCATTACATGCAATTAAAAGACCAGAGAGGGTAGGTTTTGCTTCCTAACTAGCTATGAATCCAGAAATTTTGTTACTGGTTTTTATGGGGTTTGTTGCTTTGTATCTGTTTTCTAAGCGAGGATTTAATTTTGAACCTGTAACACTTGTACCTCTAAGAATGGCAATTCCCACTTTTCCTCATTTACTACTCTTTATTGAGGTGTTTTGCTGTTGGTTCCAAAAAATGTTATGGATATTTGCATAATTTGGGGTTATCAGAAAGAAGGCATGTTCTGCAGCACCTGTGGTAAGATTCTCCTCCACCTCATGGCAGATGGAAAATGTACCAGGCAGAGGTTTTGTCTCCCTACAGACTGCGGGCAGGGGGATTTCAGGTGTCCACAGTTGAAGCAGCTGAGTAAAGTGCACTTCTGTTGTCCTTTCAGTGTCAATCTCACATTTCTGAAGTATTTCTGAGCAGGTGAGTCTAACAGGTTTTCTTACCTGGGAAAAGGCTCTATCCCTCTGACAAGTTTGACTTCTGAGTAGGGCTTTGCTCAGAGTACAAATGGTTAAATCTTTGAAAGTGGTATTCACAGCAGAATAGCTGAAGAAGGTGGTCATATATGCAAAATCCTATATGAAGGCAGAGTTCAGTCTGTGACCAAAGAGCAGAATTTTGCTCCAAGTACTGTTCTTTAAAAAAAGATCATGTTTCCTTGTACTTGGAACAGTCTTGGCACAGACACAGACACAGAACCCAGTTCTCTGAATCCTAAAATTAGTGTATGGTCTCATTTCAGCATATCTCTTTGGTCACACGGGATGATTGATGCGTTTCTTAACTGCATCAGCCTTAGCAAACAAAGGGAATAGTTTACAAGTTTATCAGCAAAGCCCGAGTAAAGATAACTTGGCAAAAAAATAATATTGCCGGTTCTGTATTTGCAGAGAAAAGATAAATCTATACCATGCAATATTCTGCACATTCTCTGAGAAACAGATGTTTTTCCACAGCTTTGAGCAAAGGCTGCGACCTACATCACAAATGTGCCTCCAAGATCTTATCCCACCCTAACTTTCCACAACCATTAATAATATTTCCATATACTGACAAATCTTTTAACTAGGTACTTTGTGATAGGGAAAGAACTGCTTTTCTGGCTTTTTTTTTTTTTGGTTCCACAGAAATATACTTCTAAGAAAGTACCCACAGGCATAGAGCAGCTTCTGTTTTTGGGATAACCTTTGTGCCTTTTCAGTTATCCAGATGCTGCCAGAGTGAAACTGAAGGAAAGAGAACATCGTGTACTGCTCAGATGTAATGCCTGCCATGCCATTGCTTTCACTTTCTGTCTACAGCTGCTATAATTCTAGTGAAGAGCTCTTCATTCTCAAAGGTTACACTTTCTGTATGGCAGGGGTGTTATCTCTGTCAAGGAAAAAACAAGTTAGACTTACTAGAATGTACTAGTGGAGAGTAGGGAGGACTACAAGCTCTTTATCAAACATTATGGAGTGAAAATATGTGTATATGCAGATTGCAACCAGTTTATAGCTTGTTGGGGAGTAGCCTTCACCATGTTCTTGAAGTTTCTAGTTGCAGAAAATAGGCTGAACTGGTCCTGGTCCTGACTGACCACAGGACTAGCATGAATAGTGCAGTAACTAATGCTTTGAAGAAGATCAAAATAATCCTTCCATAAACTGTGGTGGCAGCCCATCCATGGGCCATGGTTCTGGTATGGGAATGGGTCTTCACAGGCTCCCAGTGGCCTCCCCCTCCATGCCAGTGAGTTGGGGCTGATGTCTTGCCCACTCACCGCTGGTTTCGGAATAATTTTTTTGATGTCTTAATGTTCACTGATACATTTAAGCTTGCACCCCCAAAACAGCAAATGCGCCTGACTGTGACCCGCTCTAATACTGAGACAGGTGGGAAAAATAGATCAAGAAAAGGGAAATTATATTTATGGAGCTACCAGTCAATACATTTGTAGGTGGCATGGTTAAAAATACTGGTTTTTGAAGACTGCCTGTCTTACTAAGAATGTCTTACTAAGAATTGTAAAGTGATATCCTAGCAGTTAGTCCTACTTACAGTGTCTAAATGAGGTCCTCTTTTCAGATAGGGCAGAAAAATGCTTTCTGAGGTCCCATCTGCAGTTGACTGCGTTTCTTGGTAATTATTCTTCCTTTCCTCCGCTATGAGACAGTGATAAACCAGAAGAAAAAACAAACAGGAGTTATTTTCAATATAATGCGGGAAAGACTCCAAAGCTGGGTCTCTGGGAGTATTAAGTATTTTCCTGTGTTCTCTGCAAAGAGGTGCTGGGGTTCAGTACTATCCAGATTTAAAGCTGTTGTCTAAAAGCACAGGAACAGTTTTGGATTAAGGGGTTCCTCCCTGTCCTTCCCACCTTCTCCTTCCCACTCCTATGCCAGAGTGCGTTCCTCAGGTTGTGCTGTCATGTGTGCCTTTGCGCAGGATGGGAGCCATGGTCCAGGTTCAAACAGATGAAAGGGACCTTGCAGAAAGAGGTGTTGCTTGTAAGTCTGCTGAGTTCCTGGACTTCTTCAGAAAGCTGCCTATGCAAAGAGCAGTGTTAGCATGCAGCAAAACTGGGGTGGGACTGAAGGGTGATGGAGTGATGGAGTACGAGGTGCTTCTTTGCCAGTGGTGGAGCTGGTGCTGCTCCTTCCCTCTGCAGCCCCAGCTGGCTCTTCTCCTCTCCCTGGCTGCCTCCATCTGTGGTCTCTGCAGGGTGGAGGAAAATGGTGTCAAGTGACCCAAGGCAGTCATTAAGCCATTTTCCTCCTGGTTAACCAGAGTATGAAGGTTCAGGCAGGCAAAAGTAACCAGGCTTCTGGAGAGGTTTGCTTAGGCCAGTGGATGGGTACGCACAGCTCAGAAGATCATGGCAGTGGTGAAGCCAGCGGGAACTCGATGCCTTGGCAGCTCTGAAAATACTGTTAGACGTGCACTTGTCCCCGGTGCAAAAATACCAATGGCTGCATGTAGCTTCTTCTAGGTGTGAATGTGCAGGGGAAGTGCAACATTAAGGCTGACCAGGAGTGGGAGGTTGGTGTGTAAGTGGTTTTAGTTTTAAAGCCTACTCCAGATTATAAATGTTGATATTTTGTTCTGCTTAAAAAGATCGACGGTTTCTGCTTTTTTTCTTCCATCTGGGTAAACAGGGGAGAGAGGCTGCCAAGAAACTTGACATGCCTGCTGTTTTGTAGGGCTCACCTTAGTTTCTGACTTTGTAGGTTTGTTTTATATTTTATATATTCTGTTGGATGGTGAAGCTGGCGTGGTGTTAGGCAATGGCCCCTGAACCTTTACATGCTTTTGCTGCCTATTTTGGAGTATATCAAAGGTCTTTACAGACTATAATTATTCTCAGTGTCGGGTGAGTGAGTCTGTACTCACTGATGGATGGACTCCAGGTTCTCCCACCTGGAGCCAGTGGAATAAGGCTTCAAGTGCACCCAGCAATGCCATTTATGGACAGACAGGAGCTACTTTTAAGGTAACACAGAAGCTGATGTTTCTTTCTGTCCAAATAAATCATGCATTTGACATCTCTGGATGGAGATATGACACCTTCATTTCCCACAGGCAATTACTCAGTAGAGTTGACTTAGCACCATTGTGGTCAGTGCTGTCCTAAGGCAGACAGGTCTGGGAATGTCTTCTGAAGACATCCAGCTTTATTTTTGGCAGCATGTGCTCTTAAAGGAGCATAGGGTAAAGGTTGTGTTTTGATGAGCAGAAGCACGGGTGTACTTGCTCCTCTGTGAAGGACATAACTCCAGAAGATGCCCACTGTTCCCTCCAGCTGAGCATTATTGTAGGATTATTTTTGGCTGGGTTTGAATTTACTTTCAGATGAACAGGTCTGGGGAGCCGCTCCTCCCTTCTCACAAGCCAAACTTCTCTCATGATTACCTTGGATTAATTTGTCTTGGTGTGGGTGATGGATGTGAAGGTGTGTGCTGACAGCTGCAGTTCCTAATCCCAGAGGAATCCCAGGGTGCCAGAAAGGAGATGAGCACCTCTCTGCAGCATCTGCAGGGGAGCAGCGGGGGAAGCCCCCAGGGATGTGGGAGGGAAGAGACAGGCTGGCTCAACTCTGCCATTTTGGGCAAGACTGGCTTCCTTGTAGTAGAGATTGAGGGCAGCTTTCTTGTTTCCCGAAATGTATTGCTTTTGCACAAACCAGCTTCTGTTTCTTCCCTGTTGCCTGTCCCAAGTGGGATTAGTTGCTGCTGCTTTCAAGATGACTTTTCTGCCTTCTGTCTAATTTGTTCATTCAGATGGGCTTGAAATTTGTCTTGGGGGCTCCAGAAGACAAGAGGAGTCCAACTGCTAAGTGGGAACACTCATATTGAATGTTGAATCTGATGCACCGTGTTTCCAGGAATTGTCTCAATGTCCATGCATACTTAAAGATATCTTACAAAGAAATGCATCTGTTGCAGATAATTGTTTCTTCCTTGTCAGACAAATAAAAATTTACTCATGTTTTTAGTACGTTGCCATTTGCATTTTTCAGCTTTGACTCAAACTGTAGTAGGGGAAGATGGTAGAGATCTCCTGTACACATTCTGCAACCTGGATGAGGATTGTTGGTGCCAAGGGGAGGGTGGTGCAGTGGCACAGAAGGCTGTTTGCCACCAACCTGGGGGCTGAGAAGACTGTACCCGCTTCATCCTCGCCCAGAAAACAGCTTGCCTCTTACATGGAGAGGGGATATGCACAAGGCCTTATTCCTTCCTGGGCTGGCTATTTTTTCTTATCTGAAGAGAACCTGAAAGGGAGCTGAGCAGTTGCAACCGTTTTCTGAGCTATTCTAGAAATTTGTAGTTACTGCAACAGGCTGCAGCTGAAGCACAAGTGACCAGCTCCACACAGCAGTAAACAAAATACCAATACATTTGCTAAGAGATTAGTGTGAGCATGGCTGCTGGTAAATTCTCTGAACACATCAAAGAACCTTATTGTTACATTCAGGTTTTAATTCCTTATTAGTTTCAGGAAATACATGTCCTCAGAGCAATGAGAGGAAACTTAAAACGTTTTTCTTCCTCTATGTGCTGGGTGTGGGCTTGGTACTGCCTAATTGTTAGTCTGTCCCATGCCTATACTCCCATAGGAAGAGAGAACAAACCCATTTACATTTGTGCCATTGCTGTGTGCTTTCAAATTTTTCTTTTTCCTCTTTTATTTTTAAGATCAAAGGTGACAAGAATAGTGGAGCAGAGAAGTTAAGAATGATGCAGAGAACACAGATGTGAAGAGCAAAAGAGAGAGGAAGGAGCTGAGCCCGGTGCAGAGGGGGCAAGGAGAAGCAGCAGCCTAAATGCAAGTACTTGAGTGTGGAAATTACGGGTTCCAGGCTGCTTAACAGGCATTTAATGTGTTGCTGTAATCTGCATTGAGTGCCAGTTGGTGCTTTCAAAAGGGTGCCTAAGATAGGTTAATGTTTTTAAAATTTTCTGCCTCGGGTTCCAGACTTTGGACTCTTATGTCAATAATTTACAGCTCTAAACAGGGAAGTGGCATCAAGGTCACGTGTGCGTGTGTGAGAGAGAGAGAGAGAAAAAGAAGCCTGTTTGAGTATAAACTGAATAATAAAAGGTGGCATAGTGCAGCTGAGGGGTGTGTGAAGCACTCTTCATAGCTGAACAGCACTGAAATGTAAAACAACAGCTAAAAAAATCAGAGATTGATCAGAGAAAGCTGGAGGGAGGGGGTCAAACTACTCAGCCACAACCAAAGTGGTCTGCTAAATTGCTGTGATCTAAAATGTATTTTTATTAATTCTAGTCAAGTTCGTGGGACTGAAAAAGCCACTTGAAAGCCCTTTTGTTAGCAGGAGCATCATTTTAGCTAGTACAATGATGCCTCCTGCGTGTGAATTTTTTTCGTTACATTTTTTTTTTTCCTGGCAAAAAAAGGTCTTGAGCAAATGCAGATATGTGGACCAAAAAGAGGTATTTCCAAGACAGTAATTGTTTTTCTTTGTGACCTCTGGTATCCCACCTGTATCAGCAGACAAGCTTTTGCCAGTATCCTGTATGTTCTTCAGGTGAAGGTTTTCCTAACCCAAGTGTACCGGAAGAGTATTTTTTGCCATAAAGAAGACTTTATCATCTCAGTTGCTCTTAGGGGAGGCTTGCACACAGATCCAAAATAATGATTATATTTACAATTGTTCAGTGCCTGCAAAGCTTTAATAAGTGTACTGTGCAGAGGTGGAGGAGCTGCCTGGGGGTTCTGCCTGCCAAACAAGTAACCTTGTCCCTTGTTCCCTGCAGCTCCTTCCCAAGTGGGTGACAATGCCTGTCGAAAGGATGCGGATGCGGCCCTGGCTGGAAGAACAAATTAACTCCAACAGAATACCGGGGCTGAAATGGATAAATAAGGTAAGGGGGGGTGTGCATGCATGTGCTGAAAGGGAACTTGATAGCCGTGGCTGAGGTCTGCATAGGTAAATCAGCTCATTCCTGGTTTTCAAAGGGGTGACGTGGGGAGGAAGGGCAAAGCTGAATGCTTCCTGCTGAACCTGTTCCTCCGGCCTCGCCTGCCAGATCTGAAGCGTCCTGCTTTAGTCTGGTGGATTTGTGGCTCATTTGAAAGCATTTTTCAACTCTTTGTTGTTGAAGTGAGTGTTTTTGGAGACTGTGCTTGGACTTTTTTTTTTTAACCTAGGAACACATTGTTCGACAAGTAGCATCACAAGGATGTGATCAAAATGGTCTCCTGAGGTGGAAGGCTATGTTCTGTGTTAGACTCTTGAGTTGAAGCAGCAATCTCCTGTTTCAGACTTGTGTGACTTCTTTGATACTTCTCAGCCTGGGAGAAAACAGGATAACTTTTCCTCTGCCAGACTCAAACCTAATATTCCTGGTCCTGAGCTCTTACTAGGTGCTCAAGACACTTTGAGATTACAAGCGTGAACTCAGAAATGTCAGTGCCCAATTTGAATTTATTGTGATTGGTTGAGTAAAACCTAGGAGTGTATTTGAGACTTTGACTAGTAATAAATTCTGGAAATGTTGCATGCTTACTGCACAATGCAGGAGAGTAATTCACCACACAGAAAAGCATGAAACTGTTCTTGCTACAGAGGCTACTTTATTATCAGAATGGGTGGAAATGCACAAAATCAGGTGCAGAAACATAGGAACTGCCTCTCTGGTTAAGTAACTAACCCAAATAGTCTGGTATCCTCCCTATAGCAGTAGTACTTGTGGTACTATGGTGCTCATTTTTAGAGTAGAGGAATAACAATTGAAATTACTACTTTTTTTTTTAGCTTTCAAAGCTAGAAATGCTCATGACTATGAAATTATAAGGAGCACTTTAAATTTCAGCTATGAATCTTGTTTCTCAGGAACTTCCTGCATCAGTGACTCTCACATGCTGTGGCTGGGTAAATAAATACTGCTTTATCCATTCCCTAGTTAGCTGCCCTGTGAATTTGAGTAGGTCCTTGCTCTTGGATAATGGAGTCACAGCTGAAGAGGAGGAGACCGGTTTTTACTGTTGTCTGTGTAATTTGAGTCTCATGTTCGGGTCCCTCTACTGGAATATCTCTATTTTGGTGTTAGGTTTCCTGCTGACAGTCCATGTCTGCTGTCCTTTGCTGGGCGTTCCTGCCTAATTAATGCCTTGAGGTTTATTAAACTCTGATTCCCCACTTCTACCCTCTGATTTGGCATCAGTCTGGATTGCATTTAGGATGCTCAACAAGGTATATGCACACCTGAGCATTTCTGTGTAAAAATGTTTAAACATTCATTCTAACAAGGCATCATTAAACCAAAAAGACTTCTATTTTTATTGTGAATCCTGACCATAAACAAAGCCATGCATGGAATTAATGATACAGTGTCATGTGTATCACAACCTGTTCTATACCACAGAATCAGCTTTGGAGGCTCTAGGATTTTGGGACTTGTATATTTTAATCAGAGTTTGGTAAAGGACAGTTGACAGTTTAGAAAAGAAGGTGTGTCAGATTATCAAGAGAATGAAACTCGTGTGTGTGCAGAGCTTTTAAGGAAATAAAATTTAAATATGAAAGAAATTATTACCATTCTGGGTTGACATTGACTGGCTGTTCTTGGGGATTTTTTCCAAACTGAGGAAAGAATTAAACCTCTCTCAGTTAGCAATGACAAATCAGGTACAGCTGGCACGTAATTCTTTCCCCTACTGTCAGTTCATCATTATACCTCCAGAACAAACCGGTCCTTATAGGCCTTAAAAAATAAATACTTGTGTATCTCTCTGGTGAAAATGTTATCCTGCTGAGTGGCATGAAGGAGGAAGGGAATTTCTTTACCTCCCCAGAGAGAAAAAACTGGGAGGTGTTAAGGAAATGACATAGCTGAGAGTAGAGGTGATGTAAGGAGGGGGATTATGAGAGGTCAGTCTTCCTCGGATCTGGGAAAGGAAATTAGAATGGAAACATTCTGAGTAGCTGTAACAGAGAGGCAACCTGCTGCTTTGATGGATGTGTGGAGTATTGCCTTGGAGATGGGTGCTCCTGTTTAAGATCTGTCCTGTGACGTTGTAGCTAGTGTGCGGTCTCATGCTCAAACATTTGCTCCAAGCATTTTGCAATGCTAGAGTTCCAAGTGATCACAGATCACAGAACATTCTGAGCTGGAAGGGACCCACAAGGATCATCAAGTCTAACTCTTAAGTGAATGGCCCACGCGGGGGTTGAAACCACAACCTTGGCATTAGTAGCACCATGCTCTAACCAGCTGAGGTTTGATCTACTTTCCTTTTCATGCCTATTTCTAAGAATGTCACAGCTTTTCCCTTTTGGTGTTCCCTCTGGAGTTTGGTAGCAATTCCTGTTACACTGAAAAATTTTTGTGGGTTGTGTTTTTAACTCTAGG
This sequence comes from Machaerirhynchus nigripectus, assembly GCA_013397975.1. NCBI lineage: Eukaryota > Metazoa > Chordata > Aves > Passeriformes > Dicruridae > Machaerirhynchus > Machaerirhynchus nigripectus. Next base: position 737,328 of record VZRQ01010305.1, read on the forward strand.
TGAGGCTAATTTTTTAACAGAAACATGGGACTCCTACACTTAAGTCCAGTGATGGATTGCTGTACCAGTCAGCACATGGCTTTCCAAGTCTGAGAGAAAGCACTGATGAGCCCTTTCCTGTTAAGGTCATTTTTAGGCAGCATTGACTGAAGAAGAATATAGGTAATGTTTGATAACGTGTAAAATAAAGAAGTAGTATTTAAATAGAAAATAGCCAGGTAAACTAGAGCAGAACACTCAACTATATGGTATTGATGTAATTGGCAGTCTTTGCAGGATTTCAGGGAAGATTAGATATTTGATAGTCAGTAAGAAAATTCGTATTTTCTATGTAGGTGTGTCAATTTATATATGTATTATAAAATTATAATACACATAGCTTCTGTGATTTTGTTATTTGTGTTATAATTTGGTATAATTCCTGTGCTTTAAGACATCTGGACTGGGAAGAACTTTCTGTAATGAACTGTAATGTACAGAAGCACTCTAAGGACCACTTAGACTGCTGTTGAGTGTCTTTGCATCTTCTTTTGAAACAGTGAATACAGTTGATGATGACAGGATGCTATATCTGGAGTTTTGTTCAGTCTGCTAGGTTTTGAATTATCATATGGTCTATTTTAATCTGGTCTATTCCTAAAGTTCTTGTTGATAGAAACCGTTTTGTATGGAAGTACGATTTTTTTTTTTTCTTCCCATGCTTCTTATAGTCTATGGAAGAGTAAAGGCAGGGAAGCTTATTCTAGCTCTGATGAATAAAGTAGTGTTGTGGACCACAAATAGTGGGTTTGAGGCTTTCTTTGGACTGCTTTGAGTTGGGGAAAGAGGTATCTCCGTTGATGATTTACGTATACGTAGCGGGAAGAGTAAAGAGGCAACAGACACATGAGAGAAGTGATAGAACTGCATTAAGAGGAAGATTTGAGAGTGTGAGGACTTGAGGGGAATGAGGAACATGTTAAATCAGTGCTTTCACCAAATTAAAGATGAAGCCAAGTGAGAAGGGAAGAATGCAATTCTGAACAAGTGAATGTGTCAGAAAGGATTAAAGACAAGAGTTGAAGGACAAAACACAGGCTCAGAAGAAGAAAAGATCACATGGGAAGGAAAGGAAATAAACCTAGCCTTGTCATGAGTGAAATATTAACCAGGCAGACAAGAAAGAGAAGTGGTTGTTGGGGGAAGGGGAAGGGTGAAGGATTCATCTCACCTGACCAGATATCTACAATGCAGTCATTTAAATGAGAGCTGCCGGTCTAGAGTTATTTGTAGTCAGTAGAGAGAAATAGGCTTTTTTAGGGTGAAATTCAACCAGAATAGCTCAGGTGGCTGCTGCAGGAGGAGGGTGGATTTTGCCCTGGAAGTACTTTTCTCTTCACAGACTGATAATTCAATCTAAACCTGCAGTGGCAGAGTTTATAGTGCAAGATGTCTGCATGTGAAGCCAGATAAGAAGTATGCTTCCCAACAGGGGAGAAAAAACAAGTGTTGTGGAACAAGCTCCGTTTGTATGGCTTTGCAGAAAAGAGCATGAAGAGTTCTGAAGCAGCCCTGTAGGTCAGGACAAAGGAATTCATTACCATGTTGTGTGACATAAAAGTACATCTGATCCAGCATCCTTTTGGCCCAGTATCCTGTGTGCTAAGGGCTTGTGGAAGGAGTGTAGGAAACGTGCTTTTCAAGCTCTGAAAGCCATTGGGCCCCCAGAGCTGGAGCTACATCCTCAAACTATGATCTTAAATAGTCGCTGGATCTTCCATGATCCCTTGGGGAATCAGTTTATACTGATACCATGTAAGGCATGTCCTGATTTATCTGTGTGTTTATGAAAAAAAAAAAGACATTTTAAAAGCCTTCCTTTGCATTTCTTTAAGTGCACTTCTCTTTGGTCTGAAGTTTCTGAACTAAAATGTGTTCAGGTATCTTCAATGCACTTCTTCACATGAGTGTCTGGTGTTTTTATCCCCACTGGAGAGATGTCTACAGTTGATATATTCTTATGTCTGTTTGCTTGGCATACAAATTTGCAAGATCTCTTTTCTTCACTATGCTAGTGTTTACTGGCTGAATTCTAAATCCCTTGGTTTTGCTCTGTTCCTATGGTTGTTTAGTTTCAGATATATTTTTTCCTAATCATAAAAGTGTGCTGACAAAACTATCCTTTGTCTGAAAGTTCAGAAATGTGTAGTACTGCATGTTTTTTCCATGTGTCAGCTTGGAAAGCTGCCAGGCTCATCTTCCATGAAGTGGTTTCTGAGTATTTCATATACTTGGACTGTATTCTGCTTTTGGTGACGCCAGTGGATATTTTCCTGTTGATTTCAGTGACAGTGACACTGGGCTAGAAGGGAGCATAACACTTGGAGATGCTGAAACTGTGCTTATAAATGAGTGACCTAAAGTCATCAGAAAATCCCTCAAGTCTATCAGTGTTGGCATTTCCTGTTTGTTTTCCCTTCCAGGAGAAGAAGATTTTTCAAATTCCCTGGATGCACGCCGCAAGACATGGATGGGATGTTGAAAAAGATGCTCCCTTATTTAGAAACTGGGCAATTCACACAGGTATTGGAACTCTCTTTTTGCAGGACAGATTTTCACATTGTTTTCCCTTTTAAAGTTACATTTTCCTTCTTTCTTGTCTTTGCTTTTACTAGCATGGAGAGTGAATTTAAGTTTCCAGATTTGTGGGAGGCTGAGCGCTTTATTGAAGGCCTACAATACTCTCCAGGTTTATTGAAGTGCCATAACTCACTTGCATTGAGGAACACAGTAAAACTTAATTGATTTAAATGTTAACAACATTGGGTTCAAAACTGTCCGGAGTAGAGCACAGTCAGCACTTTGTACACATAGGCTCTTAGGCTTTTTATGCCTTTCTATGGATTTGAGCCAGACATAATAAAGGTAAATGCTGTGCAAGCTTTTCCATGTTTTTATGGAGTCACATCTGATCTGCAGTGCCCTGGGTCTTTCTTGAGCACAAACTGTTCATCATCTGTTCTAGAAATGTGCATGAGAATGAGATCATAGCACTCTCTTGCAACCTCAGCTATTGTTTGAATGCTTGTCATGGGAACCAAAGGCTGATACCTTGAAGCTAACCTACGCTCTTATTAATTTGCCTTAGGTTTTCAATCACTTGTCACATGTGCCTAACTTTCTTTTCTTGCTTAGGAAAATACCAGTCAGGAGTAGATAAACCTGATCCAAAGACATGGAAGGCAAACTTCCGTTGTGCTATGAACTCCCTGCCTGACATAGAAGAAGTGAAGGACAAAAGTATAAAGAAAGGAAACAATGCCTTCAGGGTGTACCGGATGCTGCCGTTATCTGAAAGACCTTCCAAAAAAGGTAGAGGGGAGAGCTTGTCAACATGAAATGCTGTTGAGGGCATTGTGTTGAGAAAAACACCTACTGCAAGTAGCTCAGTGTGCAACATGCCACCAATGCAAGCTGTACATGGTGCCCTGGCTGGCTGGGAAATGAGTGGAACTTAGGAACAGCTGTATGAAAAATGGGCTACATTCAGAAAAGAGTATCAATGACATGTGATACCCCCAAGTTGTTGATACTTGTCTGTTAAAGCTATTGGAGTTGTGTTCAGAACCTATTCCCACGTCTCCTTCAGTCGAGGAATATGATTAAGGGCTATTAGAGGTCAACGCATTTAACTCAGTAGGGGTCATTCAGAATATGGTGGCAGACATTTGGTATCTTTTTTCAAGGAAGGGTACAATTAAACTGGCTTTGTCTTAAGCTGAGTGAGAGCAGTACACTCTGCTCAGAACATTAAACCATGAAGCCATGTTGTTAGTTACAAAGACCATGAAAAACCAGCCCCCAGAGCACAATAATGGTAAAATGGGAAACTGTCTGAATCCCCAAATTTAGGGATTAAATCTCCTGCCTGCCAGGAGGAGACCTAACCAACAGGTCAATCTCATGAATATTTGGTTTCTTTTGAAGTAGAAACATTGGTTTATTTATGGCTCATTAGCTTTCTTATGGCTTCCTTACTGGTTTATGCAGAAGAACAATGGTTTCCTTAGTCCTCTGATATCCCGTGTTGTCTAGGATTTTGGATGAAAAGATAACCTGCAAACCAAACACAGAGTGTTCCTCTGAAATCCTATTCAGTTCACCAGTAGCTCACTTTCTGTAGATTGAGAAGTGAAAGGGAGATCTTCAGTTTAAGGTCAGCGTGACTGGAAATGATGAACCATGGCATTTTGGGGGCAGAATCATACTGTGAAAGGGAGATCAGTGTGCAAAAGGTAGAATATTTGTTTTGAAACTCTTTCCAGTCTCTTGTCAAAAGTGTATCTTGTATGTTTAGGCACATTCCCCCGGACCATAACATGTCCCTTGGCAATAGATTCGTGTAGGAACCACAAAAGCTCATCTTTAAAGCTGAGATTCTGGGAATGGGGGCTGCAGCAAGAGAAGATTCTGCAGAAAGTTCAGTTACTGTAAAACTCTGACACAGTTTGGGCCTCATATATATTTTCACATACCCTTTTTTTGTGGCATGTGGCTAAATTTATGTGTGGGAGCAAAAGAATTTGGCTGCAAACATTTCTAATTTTCAGTGGTATTGTGTAGTAGAGATGGGAGAAACTCCTGGGACATGTCTGTGCTAACAGTGGGGTAGAGCTGAGCTTGCACCAGCAAGTCTGAGCTTCTACATCAGGTCAGAGCAGGGGCAGCAACGCTGGGGTCTGCCAAGGCACATGACATTTTGTGAGGGTCACATGCTGTGTGGTTTTCTGGATTCCCAAGTCCAGCATGATTGCATAAACCACTTTTGCGTGAATTGTAATATGTATTTCCCTACCAGGTTGCAACTATTTACAAAAATATTGGTTGAAGTTTATTGTGATCTCTTTTCACATTGAATCAGTTAAAAATCTCCCTTTTCCTAGAGCTACAGAGAAAATGTCAGAAATGTGATGAGACATACATTTTGATTTTTTCCCTTTAAGAGTATTTTTCTTCCCCATCCTTTTTCTTAACAGACCTTGTCTTTTGTCATTCTTCCATACTTTTCACTTTGATTTTTTGACTGCCATTGCTTTCCTTGGTCTCATAGTGGTTCTCTTTTGTAGCCTTTAAAAACAGAAACACAAAGCCAAAGCATTCAAGGTGAATTTTTTGCTGCCCAGGCCTGAAGGGAAGGGTACAATTAAGCAAAATGTGTTCTCCCTTTACTAGAAAGTCCTGCCATTTTGAGGCACACTTTGGGGCTATTTGTTGGTGAATATAGAAAGTATGAAGGATAACTCATGGCACATGGGACTTTATGAAATCTTTCTTCTGTTGTTGCAGGAAAAAAAACGAAGTCTGAGAAGGATGACAAATTCAAACAAATTAAGGTAAGAAGTGGCTGTTTGATAGTGCAATAGCTTGTGAACACGATCTGTTGCAAATATTTTTTAATAGCCCCAACAGTATATTGTGGTGGGTACTTGCGAATGCTTGTGGTTTGGTTAAGTAACTACAGTTACCCGGGATGTTTGGGGTTGTTTTTTTTGAAATGTGAAAGCTGTTAAAGCTGTGACTTACGTCATCAATGAACACAGCCCTTGTGTTACAATGCCTGGAGGTTGGAAAACTGGCAGTCTCAGCAATGTATTTGCCATTTGTTTGTCTTTGTAAGGAGAAATACAGTAATTACGGAAGGAATGCTTCTGAACAATAGAGATACCTTTCGGAGCAATCAATTTCTGTGTGTAAGGCATTGGAAGTTCATTTTCGTTTAGGCAGGGGTCAGAGCTGCACCTTGTGCTCATGTTTTGTCAGTTAGAAGGCCTCAACTGTAAAGCTCCTCAGTCGCAGCCTGAGATTTCTGTTTGTTCAGAGCATGGACCCAGACTGACGTCTGCTGTCCCTGTGGAGCATGGTGTTTCCTAGCTTTCACACCTCTGCTAAGGGTCTCTGCAAGTTAGTCAGTATCACACACCAACAGGATTTAGTCCACCTTCAAATTTTAAAAGAAAAGCAAATCTCAGAGATTGCAGGCTCTCAACTTTCAGTAGAACTGGTGTCCTTGGGCTGTGTGTAGCAGCTGTGTCTACAGTGGAAGGGCAGCTTGGTCCCCTTCTGCTCACTTGTGAAGAGCTATGCCACCCACTCCTGGGTTCAGGTTCTGCAGCCCCTGGCCAGGAGGTTCTCTGGGCCAGGTGAACCCAGAAATGTGGGGAAGAGTCCTCCACTGAAATTGGGTGTTGAAGGCAGGTGCTGCCCCAGCAGTTGTGACTTGTGGAGTTACATGTCAGAACGCTATGACTTTTAAATTGTCTTAAAGGAACCACTTTTTAACTATCCTGTTTGGATCATACAGCCAGGTGTGGTTGTTATAAAGTGACTCTGATGGTAGCTGATGTTCAGAGGGAGCCAGTAAAACTGCTTTGGTCAGAGCAGAGCAGTGTGCCAGCACATACACCTACCTACCAGTGATACCTACTGTTAGTTCTTGTAGCTCTGAGCTGGGGCCAGGTGGTACTCTTTATTCTGACAGATGTGTGCAGTGGCTAGCCTGGATTTTAAAAGAGGTGCTCTTTCCATACTCAACCACTGTTAGGCTGACTGTTGAATGTTGAAGGCTGTAGTAGTGAAGAAGGGTGGTAGGTGAATTAAAGCAAATGCACATTTTGAGCATGAAAGCTGCTTATAATTGCTTTGCTTGGTGATGTGAATTCCTGAGATCCGAGTTGCATGTTTTGAATTGAACACCTTACAGTTACCCTGAAAAATCTTTTAGTGGAGCCCAGTGGGAGGCTACTCCACGATTTGCCTGGCAACTACAAAGGGGTGATAGCAGCAGAGGGAGAAGCGGAGAATCTGAGCACAGATCTGCAAAGGGACTTCAGCATAGCAAAAGCCTTGCAGTGAGCTTCCCATTGTTGCCACTGGTGGACCCTATGAGCACCCACAGCAATTGCTGGTGGGTTGAGCTTGAGCAGGGTGCTCAGGGCACTCAGTGCTTGTCCCTGTGGATGTGAGAGTCTTGGACCTTACCAAATCCCTGCTCCACATTAGCAAAGGTGCAAGCAAGTCTCCCACCACACAGATAGGTCTCATATCACTGGGCTTTTGGGCAAGTAGAGTCTGTCATTATAATTCATCAAATTCATGTAAAAATGAACTCTCAGTAATGGGAAAGAAACGGAAATATCAGAGCAGCCCAGATAAAACCAGTCTCTTTCTTTTGAAACAAGGGACTGAACTGAGGCCTAATTTCTACTTTTTCCTAGATATATCCTTTTGACCAGGCAGCTCCACATTGAGAGACATTTTTAAAATCTTAGTGACAGTTTTAAAATCTTTGAAACATTAGCTTTCCCCAGGCATTTAGCTTAAGCTAGACATCTGGACACGGAAAACTTAGGTGATGTAACACCAACTGTGCCAGTATCCAAGTCTCTCTGGATCTGGCACCATCACCTGAGTTCCAAGATGTGTATTTATTTCTGGAGCTTGAAAGGGGCTAATAAATAAACTTCTCTGTAGTCAGCCTCAGTAGTGTTGAGCAAGTGCTGCATGCACAGTGTTTCCATGGGGGCTGCTGTGTTTGCTGTGCTGCACAACACCAGATACTCAGGGCTCCAGTGTGCAGCCCTAACCTATCTCTGTGGTCATGATCCTCAGTGGATCAATAGCAGCTAATTTTATCTTTTCCAGCTCTCCAAGTCTTTGACCTGTGGGCCAGCAGAACTGGTGCAGCTCCTCAAAGACGTAGTTGCCATTAACACTTAACTTTGCACCCTTCTGATGTGCTAGGGTGCATGTTTGCTTTGCTTTAGTGTCTGGGAAGGTGCTTGTGTTAAAGTGACAGTTCTTTCTGAGTAGATCACAATCACAGCATGTGACATCCAGAAAAAACCTGTCACCATGCCCCCAGTAGTTTGTCCCAAAGATAACAGTTCATATGGTTAGCACTGGGATGGGCTGGCACCACAGGTCCTGAGGCTCACCTTTGCCCTGCCTTTGATGAAATGCTTTAGAGTAGTGAAAATGAGCATGGCATGGACAGCTCTGCACCTCTCTGCAGGTGTCTCTGGGGGAGAACTTGCAGCCTTTCAGGGCTGGCAGAGTAAGAACAAAAGACTTTAGACATTGTAACCAATAAACCTGTAAGAGTCAATGCCAGGCAGAAAGCTGCACGTGTAGAACAATCCTTTTAAAAGAAAGCCTGAGTTTATGGAATTAATTTTTTTGGTGTCTACTCTGAAGGGATTTTTTTAGATTCCTGAGTGTACCAGGCGTACAGAGATGCATCTTGTGGAAAGCTCAGTCTGTGTAGAACAGGTGGTGTTTTGCCAATGCTCTTGCCCTGTGGTAATGTTTATGACGTGATCTAAAAGGCTGTATTTAGTGTAAACACTTTGGTTTGCTTTCAGGCTTACTGTAGAGAAGAATTAAGGCTAGAATTTAGTAATTGCTGTAGAGAAACTAAGGCTTCCTTTCAGAGAGTGCAAAGAGATAGAGCTTATTTGGAAGGGACTGAGGATGAGTATTAAACAGACTACCGTTTTAAAGCAGTGTTTTTGCCTTGTTTGTTTCAAATGTTAATCTCTTGTAGTAAATAGCTTACTACTTCCTTGCTCTCAGAAGGCTTACTCTAAATTTGAAAATAAAAAAGAGCTTTCGTTTCAAAGCACAAGATTTGGAAATGAAGTCGTCTCTGGCTTCTCAGGGAAATACTCATTCTAAGACAGTGTCTTGCAGAGAGCAGGGGGTATATGGCAGGCAGAAGTGATGGGATTTATTACCGTCTCAGAACAAAGAGATGAACTGCCTCCTAAAATAAAGCAATGCTGACCCAACTGTACTGTTTTCATTCTAGCAAGAGCCAGTTGAATCTTCTTTTGGGATTAATGGGCTAAATGATGTCACTTCTGACTATTTCCTGTCCTCCAGTATAAAAAATGAAGTTGACAGTACAGTGAACTTTGTAGGTAAGTACTCCTATGCTTTTTTTACGCACACAGGTGACTTCAAAAACCCTTTTGATCTGCCAGACTTATCTTTCCATCATCATTTTGCACTTCAGGGAATGCCACAGTTGCAGCCAGGTAGACCCATTTTTCAGTAGCCTGGGCCATGCAAGATTGTGGTTGCAGGTCAGCCCCACCACCTTGCAGAGACAGTGAGCAGTGCTGTGACAGTGTGGTGGTTGCCTTGAGAGTAAAGCACTTACAGGCATTCTAAGTTGGCTTTTCATGATGTGTACTTATTCCACAGGGTAGTCCTCAGCCATGAGGAGGCTGTAGCCAGTGTCATGTGGGAGTTAAACTGCAGTCAGATGGCAGTTTCCTATTGTTTAAAGCAGAGGCTTGTATAGAATACCATTTTATTTGGGAGTTCAAAGCAGCAGGCAAAATGTAGAAACTTGGTTCTTTTTACTGACACCTCAGTAGCAGAGATAGTTTTTAACATCACTGAACTAACAAAATGGATCATCGAAGACTGTATTTAGAAACCAGTACATAAGAAACTAGCTTTCATCTCAGCACGTGGATAATTGGTCCTCAGTAGAATAATTGGACTGGGTTTTGACAGCTGTTTTTTGGCTGAGGTTGTCATTGCAGCAAGAGCTCCTAGTAATGTGACCCACATACCATTTTGTCTAGAATTCCACTTTTAAATATGACAAATATGTTAGTATTCTCCTTGGAGAGTTGGCAGAAATTGTGTGCAGTGACTATTTTTGATCCCCATTTCGTAGGTCACAGGGCTTTGCATAGTCATTCCCCTGAAGTACTTGTGTGGGTGAGGAGTTTGTGAGTAGTTCTGCTCTCTTTATGGCAGTTCATTTAATCAGCTGTTGCAATGTAAGAGTATTAGAGCATGCTTGTTGCTCCTCCTGCTATAACTTGAAGGAGTAGCACCGTAGTGCTGCTAGTCAGGGTTGGGTAGGGAGCTGTCATTCAGTGTTTTTTAATTACTGAGATGGGCTGCTTATTCAGATTGGAGAAAGAAGCAGTTATTTAGGATTGCAGAAAGGATTTTAATGTAAATAGGGAGGAAAAGGTAAATTAGAATTGTTCTTCAGAAAGATGGGAAGTCAGGAAGAGGGGATGAAAGAAGACAAACAGCACCCTGCAGAGTTTCTAACATACATGCAGCTCACTGGAAGCTGTGGCATATTGCCCAAGTGAGCAGTAGTTTTTGCTGTGCATTTTATCTCTCAGGGTGGGTAAGAATTTGTCAGGTATTGAGGAAAAAGATAAAAGAGTGCAGATGGCCTGCTCATACCCTGAGTGGGTTGTGCAATATGGGTCTCTCCCAGATAAAAAGTTAACTGTGTGTGCTCTTGCACCACTCTCACCACACTCAGTAAAAAGCTGGTTGTTTCAGAACCAGGAAAGGTGAAATAAAGGGGAAACGAAATGTCTGAAACATAATTGTAGTAATTGTTGTGATTCAACTTTTAAAAAGTCTATCCACTATGTATGTAATTTTCTTTATGCTGGCATTGTTTCTTAAAATACACATCTAAGTTTTGGAGATTTTCCAGTGGTTACCTGGCACTTCACAAAGCAAAATAATATGCTGCTTTTCCCTGAGAAAAATACCTGTCACTTTTCTTTTTCAAAAAGCCCTGTCTAAAGATAGTATGCAGGAATGGATTGTGTGTAGAGACATGTGCATTCATGTTTATTTATCTTAGTTCATGCAGGAATAGATGCTGTCTTTTGACTTTTTCAAATTTAATAATTCGTATACTCCGGTTACTTCACCTTAAGAATTGCATTGCCTACATTGCCTACATGTTTTTCCCCTCATGGGTCAAGAAAAAAATGGACTTTGAACAACACAGCATTGTGTTTGTACAGAATTTAGCATTATGTTCCTTTTGAAGCTTTATGTTCAGTGAAAGAGTATCTGTAGTCTTTCTCTTGGATAACCATGGTTTCAGGTTAGCCATCCTTTGAGATGGCTCCATCCCTGTGCATTCTTCTGATCTAACTCATGGCTTTCAGTTCTGTGCTGGATTAATGCATTTGTCATGTGTTCATACTGATGGGATTAAAGGAGGAGTTGTACAAGACAGAGGAAATTCTGTCAAGCAGCTTCAGAGAAGTGAGATTCTGGCTTTCACCATACTTTTGCTTTGCTCAGTAGCTTCTTGGTACTTCGATTTGTCAACCTTTTTCAAAAGGTTGTTGTGTAGAATAACTAATGTCTGCAAAGCATTTCAGGACACTTGGAAAGCGTCCGTAATTGCTTCACTTTGTAGAAAAAAGTAACACTCCTTTGATACTAAATTTCATGTGCTCTTTTAGTATTAAATATCATCTGCCTGGGGGAATAGGAAACCCCTCTGTTAATAACTAACCAAACTGTAGCTTTCTGTCACAGACCCGGGGGATTACAACTGTGTTTTCTACATACCATCGCTGGCATTGCGAGGGTCAGTGAGAATCGGCATCTAACTGGAGCAGAAACTTTTCATAGATTCATGTCATATGTACATCGGAGTCCCACAGTGTTTTGCTTGACCCCGTGGCCAGGTTTTTGCATGCCAGTTCTGGTCTTCTGTTGTATATTTTACATGAGAGCATTCAGAGTTCATGGGATGTTGGCAGCTTGCTCTTTGAGGATCACAGATTTCCTTTAGAACTCCCGCTGAAACTTACACCTGTTGAAAGCAGGTGCTGGGCATGGAAAAAGTGCTGAGACTATTGAAGACTCAGTCAGATATCAAGCAGGCTCCAAGGACAGGCTCTTAGAGATTCAACAGGGTCGAGATGCTATCAGTAATCAGTTTTTTTTGTTTCTAACCCCAAGTTGTAGGACAGCCGCACCTTGATGGCAGCAGTGAGGAGCAGGTGATAGTTGCCAACCCTCCTGATGTTTGTCAGGTAGTAGAGGTGACAACAGAAAGTGATGAACAGCCCCTCAGCATGAGCCAGCTGTACCCTCTACAGATCTCCCCTGTCTCATCCTATGCAGGTAAGCAACTTGGCATTTCTTTACACTCCTTTTTCTGGAAATGTTTGGAAGACGCTGGGGGAAAGAGGGCTCTTCCAGGGTAGCTAACAAAGATTCAGGAATGCATACTCATCTGCCTTCTGAATTGTTAATGAAACTCAAAAAGTGCACAGTCTTCTGCTCATTTCCTTGAGAAACAAGTTGACAGATCTGAGTTTGGAAATGTGAGCTGCAGGTTTTAGCCTGTGAGTAATGGAAAAAGAACTTTTTTAGATATAATACAAAGGTCTTCTATAGAGGGTGATTTTTAGTGGTACAAATGACATGCCCCCTGCCTTACTAAAGATTAAAGGTCTTTTTTGCTTTATGTTTACTCAGTGTCTAGCACAGTGTGCAATGCTAAAGGCTGCACTAAGGGTACATATGCAGATACGGAGCTGAGGGCCCGGGGGGAGTGGATCTGTCTTGCTGCAGACTAGAACAGCCATGTAGTGACTGATAACAAGTGATCTTGCAAGCAGCAGAGCTGTGGACATCTGGCTTCCAACGTCTGCCTCCCATCTGGATTCTCTGATACCTAAAAAGAGGATGAGATAACAGGCTTCCCCCTACCCCTAGTGAGGGTGGTTATGGTTTCTCTTTTCATCTGGCCCCTTATTTTCATATAACTGTTAGGAAGTTAAGAGTCTTTGGCACTCATTTATTCCTTATCCAAGTCTTACAGGGTGTTCAGAAGTTTTTAGGGGAGAACAGACACAAATGTACGTATGGACATGCTATATAGAGTCCCCACAATCATACTGGCCTTATTTTGTAGGAAGCAGCACAAAGCCACATTTGAAAGTAGAAAAAGTTTCAGATCCAGCCTGTCATTTCTGTTTTAACATGGTGCTAATTTGCAAGCCTTAGGAGACTGGGTAGAAACACAAATGTCATCTTTTAAGGCAAATTTAGGTATAAATTGTTCTCCATGCATTTTGTTATTCTATACATGGTTTTGCCTTTGACTTATTAGACTGAAATTACTTCCAGACACATTTTTATAAAGTATGTATTTAGTAATTTTTATCTTTGGGACTAAGTGAATAGTATGATGTTCTTCTGGATAGTCTCCACTGTTAATCTCACACATGTTGATAAATGATTATGCTTCCCAATGTGTTTAGTCTGCAATGACCAAAGCATTCAGAAGACCTTTGCAAAGCATAAGGCAGGGAGATATGAGAGTGCTTAAATTTATTAGCAGCAGAGAGACAAGGGCCTTTGAAACATTTTTCCTCTTTACAAATTTGTCTTGGAAAACTTTTCTATCTACACAAACATGATGATGATGCAATATTTTAACTTCAGCTATAGGATTTAAATTCTTGACATGCAAACAGAAGTCACTGTCTTGGTCTGGAAGTCATGGTGGTTTCTTGGACTGGAATGATAGATAGAGAAGGGTGGTCTGGTGACCAGCTTGACATGAGCAAATCATGACCTGCCTGCCCTAAGGTCATTGCAACCATAAGGAAATGCATAATGAAATGCATAAGGAAAATGAAGGATGATTGAAGTACTTCTGCTACCCCCTTATGCTGTCTTAGTACCTTGGTGGCCTTCAGCTGTCCTTAATGTATACCCGGACCTGCCAGCCCAAAACTCAGATAAGAGAATTTCATGCCGCTGGCACACTTTTGAGTGCCTCTTAAGGCAGCTCTTGATGATCCTGGATACTGTAGCTAGAGGCCAGTAAGAGGTGGAGTACTGCAAGGGTCCGTCCTGGGACAAGTCTTATTTAATAAATCAGTGAGTAGAAGATATGTTGGAGACGTGTTTGTGAACTTGATAGGTGACCCCAAATAGGGCACACCAATCGATATGTTTGAGGACAGAGCCATCATCCAGAGAGTCCTGGAGAGATTGCAGGAATGGGTCAGCAGAAACCTTATGAATTTTAGTAAGGGCACATGTGAAGTCCTGTGCATAGGAAGGAAGAGCTCTTTGCAGCAGTAGCAGCTGGGACTGATGGTATGGAGAGCAGCTCTGCAGAAGGGTGGGTAGGCATTGAGCTGAGCATCAGACACTAAAGCACCTCAGCCACGGAGAAGGCCACCAGTTTTCAGGAGCACGGCCAGTAGATCTAGGGAAGTGATTACCCATCTCTACTCAGGACTAGTTGCACCACTTTGAAAGTAATGCATCCAGTCTTGAGCTCCCCAGTCCAAGAAACTTAAAACAAACTGGAGCAAGTGCAGAGGAGGGCTGCGCAGGGTATGGGCTCTCACTCTGTGAGAAGATAGAGGGACTGGGGCTTGTTCAGCCTGGAGAAGAGATGGGTTTGAGGACTTCATAGCAGCTGCCTCTACCGCAAGGATGTTCCCGAGAAGGCAGAGCCAGGCTCTTCACAGCTGTACATGGTAGGAGGATGAGAAACAGCAGGCTAAATTGAAACAAGGAAACTCGGTCCAGCTGGATATAAGAAAAAATATCACCTGTTTCACCACAAGGACAGTCAGTCAGTGGAGCAGGATACTCAGAAAGATTGTGCTGCCTCTGTCCTCAGAAGTCTTCAGGACCTGTAGGGATAAGGTCCCCAGCAACCTGATTTAGTCCTGTAGCTGGCTCTGCTTTGAGCAGGAGGTTGGGCCGTAGACCTCCTGAGGTCCCTTCCAGCCTGAATTCTTCTGTGAACTGCTTTTTTTTTTTAAGGATGTATTTGCCCTTGAGGTCGGAGTGAGGACAGGAGTCTGTGTTAGAACCCTGAAATTTCTAGGACACTCTTGTGACTACTTCTGCTTTGTCTTGCTCCACACAGACCTGTATAGAACCACAGGAACCTTGGCCCTGTGCTTGTGGGTTTGCTCTGTCAGGTGCTCCTGGCTGAATGGCAGGAAAGAGTATGACCATAACAGCTGTGCCGGAACAGTTAGTTGAGCTCTTCTAAAACAACAACCAGAAAAAGTAGCCAGATATATCAGCTGTCCTACATAAATCTGGTTTATTTCAAAACACCTTTGGTTCCTTTCAGAGGATACTCAGGCAAATGATGTGAGTCACCCATGTGAGTTTTTTCATATTTCCACTGGTGTCTATGAAGTCCACTGTTTTTTAGTACCGAGGCTGTTGTCAACCACCTGTTGTGTTTGACACTGATTCAAATACCCTTCTTGATAGAAATAGCCTCTCTAACTTTCCATGCCTGAGTGGCCAGCTTCCTTGGCTTTGCTAACTATAGTGCTATCTCTTGCTCAGCATTTTGTTATGTATAAACACCAAGGATGGATTCCTTTTCAGTTGCATCACTGTTTTTGTTGCGACATGCTTCTTCGTGTTAAGGACTATCTGTTACTTGTCTCTGTGTGGATTCCTTCTATTGATTCTATCTTCACGGCCGTTTCTTCTTTGTGTGAATTATTTTCTTCCTCTCCTCCCCCCAGTATGGCTTAATTAGCCAGCTTAGTCACATTGGCACATCTTTCTCTGCCTGGGTCAGTGAATGCGAAGCCCTGCAGTGCATTAACTTCACAGGGCATTGCAGTTAGATTTAATGTTTTGGACTGTTCCTCTGCTTGCTGCACACTGCGGTGGAGACTCTGGTGCAGGAGAGGTGCTGGCTTTGGAAGTAGCAGTCTGGAGTAGCTGGGCTGGGGTAGAAGGACTTTGGGTACAGTTTAGATCCTGGGTACAGTGCTGAAAGTGAAATCCAAGAGAGTGATTCAGCCCATTGGTTTACAGCCTTCTGCCTAAACCTAATGCTTAGCCAAGCCTTGAGAGAATGGCAAGGTACTGCCAGTCTCTCTGAAGATGTGCAGGGGCACAATCCACAAGGCATGATCCATGCACTCCTAGCATTCATGTTATGTCCAGTGCAGAACATGAGGTTGGTCTCTGGGAAGGCAGGGTTGCAGGGGCTGTGCAAAGCAGTTTGCATGGACTAAAATGCGTAACAGTGCTGAAAGTGAAAACTGGGGCTTCAGAGCTCTCTTGCCTGCTATGATAATTTATCACATCATTCCTTGAGTTGTGTGATTTCTGTGTTCCTTGTGGATGAGCTGTATCTGTGCAGCCCTGCTGCAGGGCTTGGAGTGTTGGTATCCTGATAGATGCCTAGGGTTATCCTCCCAGGAAACAGGACACAGTGGTTCAAAACCCCACAAGCTGAAGGGAACCTGCAATCCAGGCCTCCACTGGATTGGTTTGGGCAATCAGTGGCTGTGCTGAAGGCAGCAGCCATCGCTGCAGACTGAAAAGGGGGGTTTGTGCCTTGTCTCAGATGTATCTGAGGCACAGCAGTCTCAATTACCCACCACGCCTGACCCTCAGACAGTAGGAGACCTGTCTTCAGACACATGTAGGCTTGAAAATATAGTAAAAATTCCTGGATTTCAGGCTCTTCTGCAAGGGAGGGATGCAGCTGCAGAAGGATCCTGTCAGCCTGCATCAGGCTGTCCCACTGGAACTGTGCCCCTGTATTTGTGCTCTGGTTGAAGTGCTGGGGGTGAGGAAGGCCATGTGCAGTGGGGGCAGGTGATGGGGCTGGAGACTGTAGTACTGCTGCTTGCTCAAGGTGTGGGTGAGGGGTTGAGAAATAGGCTGGGGAGTGGTAGCAAAAGCAAAACTATACCAACTGTACCAGAGTATATCAACAGTAATAAAGCTCCAGAAGTGACAACAAGCCCTTGAGGTGGCAGGCTGAGATAACAGTTCATGAAACAAAACCACGTTTATCTCCTCTAGGATGCAGTTGTTACTGATTTTGCAGGGAGATAAAGATTTGGACAGAACTTTGTCCATTGCAGGGCCTGGAGCAGCCAGAGGGGCAAGGGAGAGGGGGCATCTCCTGCTTGCTGGAGATTCTGCCCAGAAAGCACAAACCTACTTCTTCCCTCTCCATTGCTGTCTGTTCCAGGAAATAGTCATGTTAACCGTGATAACCATGTGAATTTACCCCAGTTGTTCAAGGCAGCTGTGCTGTCTAGCCCTGCTGTGGCAGGGTCTCCATGCTTCTCCATTGTTTTCTGGTTGTTTGATTGGACTCTGTTTGCTTCCACTTGTTGGACATACATCAGGCTTCTTGAGCTGGAATTTGTTACTATAGATAGAATAGCACGAGTTTCATTTTTGTTTCTATTTTGTTTAACAGAAAGTGAAACAACTGACAGCGTTCCGAGCGATGAAGAAAATGCAGAGGTAAGTGCTTTCTGGATTTTTAGCAGTTTGGACCAAGGTCTCAAGATCCATGTCCTGAGATATTTTTCCCCCTTCTCCGTTTGCAACTCAGTCTACCAGTGGAATATTCATTTTCATAATAGCTGGGGGAGAAAAGAGACCAGGAATGTTCAGGGGATACAGGCATTTGGATGATTGTCACAGAATTTATATCTCTACAAATGCATTTCTCCTCATCTGTCCAACCTACAAGATCAATTTGCATAATAAGATGTTCTGCAAAGCCATCAGCAGTGCCAGCTAGTTTGTTAATATGATGCATTGACGTTGCTGGGTAGCAAGTATTTTATCTGGGTTGAAAGCTCGCTCACTTTGTTTTCCTTAAATGGCACCTGAATTCCTATAACTGGAGGAGATGCTTACACATGTGACTGAAAGGAAGCTTGAATGTTTGAGGTATGTGGGGCAGAAAGCTTTACTGAGCAGTCAGTTGGGTATTGCTGGGTGAAAGGAATCCATGGGGAAAATAACCTGAGCTACATGTATCCAAAAACACCACTTGCCTTTTATTTTGGGGCTGCCAGCAAGTGACCAGACCTACCGATCTCCATGTGTACTTAGAGGCAAGGGAAGCTCACTGAAGGCTCTTGGATGCCCTGTGCTCCAGCTGCATTTTTACATAAGGCCTTTTGCAAAGCTCTCTCCTGCCGTGTCCCCCACTGAAATCTCTCTGAATCCTCCTTCTTTGAGGACTACCTTGGAGGCTGTGCATCCGTATAACGACACGGCTGACCCACCCGGTCTCTCATGCTTTGGCTGGGGTGGAACACATATGTAGACTGCAAGTAGTGGTTCCACAGACCTCCTTTGACAGAACATGCCATTGCAGCATCTGTGGTGGGCAAACAACTGGATGCTCGTCTTCCCTTGGTGAACTTCTCCCCTGTGATGAGGGATGCACTGTCAAGTGACAGCAGCCTTACCTGTATTGCTAGTTTGGATAGTGTTGGGTCTCTGCGCCTGCCTCTTGGCAGGAAGATGCTCTCTCTGGTAACAGAGAAGACACTACGATTTGGAGTTCTAAATGTCCATTTTTATCTCTGGCATTCTGGGAATAAGGCCTTTATTTTCCATTCAGAAGAGCAGGTGCCTCTTGAGTGCTGGAGAGCCAGCAGGAGTTAAGCACATGACTTCAGAAAAGGAGAAATGGCAGAGAGCAAAGACATTCCTAGTCAGTGGCTAGAGGCTCAGACTCTTAGAGATGGGGTAATTCCTGTGCACTTTGGGGATATTTCTATCTTCATCTTGTTACTTGGAGTACTTCAGAAAGGTTGCGTTCACTCATACGGTCTTCCCTTCTTTCTTCCCCCATTTCTAGGGACGACTTCATTGGCAGAAAAAAAACATTGAAGGCAAACAGTATCTCAGCAATCTAGGAATGAGGAACACTTCCCATATGCTTCCCGGCATGGCAACTTTTGTAGCCAACAAGCCTGACCTCCAAGTCACCGTCAAAGAAGAAAGCTGCCCACTGCCTTACAATAGCTCCTGGCCTCCTTTCCCAGACATCCCTCTGCCACAAGTAGTGTCCACAGCCTCCACAAGCAGCAGCCAGCCAGACCGTGAGACACGGGCCAGCGTCATCAAGAAAACATCAGACATCACCCAGTCGAGAGTCAAGAGCTGCTAAGCCTTTGACAGTGTGGTTTTTTAGCTTTGTTTTGTTTGGTTTTGTATTTTACGTTTCTCTAAAAGAGTTTCATCCCTTGACGCACACGAGACAAATCCGAAGGTGAAGCCTTGGCAATATAGAACATTGCTGTGTCCGACTCCAGTGCCGGAGTGTGTTTAACTCAGGACTCCAGCCGTCAGTATGTATACCTGAACCCGTGTTTCCAAGGTTGCTACATAGGAAAACAACCCAAGAACTTTGGCCCACTTGCAGGTTCCAGTGTTTCATAAGAGGACCAACTGACCACAAGGGAAGTGGTGCTGCTGCGCTTCTTGCTGTCAAGGCTGTGATGGAACTGAAAGCCTCAGAATGGGAGAGAAAATGTGAACTAGCTGGAATATTTTTAAATAAAGAAAAATCTATTGTGAATATTGTACATAGTGCAGTACTAGCAAAGTTGCAGTCTGCTTCTGCACCTTATTAAGAAAGCACTTACAAAAGGCCTTTTATTACCTTGCTCTACTTAATGGCACATTGAAGGTCCCTCTCCACCTGTATTCTTTTCCAAGGCTATTCTTGCTAAAGTGTCTTTAAAGAATAGAGGAAAGGAAAGGAAGTTAAAACTTTCCATGTGGATTTCATACATTCTGAGACTGCTTTCATCATGTTTGTTTCTAATCTGCTATGCTTGAATGCCGCGTGGTACAATAGAAAAAAGAAAAGAAACTTATTACAGAGATATTATGCAAATTCCCAGATTTAAAAAAGAAGAAAAATACTCTAATTCTAACCAGAGCAAGCTTTTTTATTTTTTATACAGGGGAATATTTTATTCAAAGTAAAATTCTAAAGTGAATATAATTTTTTTTAATCTTTTCTACAGCAAAATTTATAATTTTAAGATTCAGTCCTTGGTTATCAGCAGTTATGACATCCTTGTGGCACATTTTTTTTTAATTTTGTAAAGGTGAAATAGCTTTTATGAGCTCATGTAGCAATCAGATTATCCTGTGGATTGATAATAAATATGGTATATAGTTAAATTTTTAATAATCCTCTTGTTTGTCTCTCATTTTTAATCTTTCAGAAGCCCCAGATGGCATGGGTTTGATAGGTGAATGTGACCTCTCAGAGTGAGCAATTAGCCTAAGCTGCCTTTACAGTTTCTGGAGCATCTGTCCAACAGGATGGGAAGTACCGTGCTTGAGGCAGCTTGAGGTGGAAAGAGCAACTAGATCTTAAAGGTGACTTACTCAAGTTTGGCCTGGAATGTAGAGATTGGGAGCTGGGGCACCTCTTCAGCTATTATTCCATGGCTGGGCTTTGAACAAGTCACCTCATGGAAGGCATCTTGTCATAAATCCATTCCCCAGCCAGTGCAAGCTCAGCTGTACTTTCCCCATTCCTCATAGATCTCCATGTGGCTTGCTTGCAGTTTTCCTTGTCCGGCAAAATCTCTTTTGCAGTTTCAACCAATTAATGGAATGAATCAGAAATCAAATATGTATTGTCCTGGGCTTTTGACATTACTACATGATGGCAAGGTCTGATTCCTGGAAAGCTGTAGAGTATCTAAGTAAGGGTGCACAATGACTTGCATGGTTGTGGTGGTGGGCAGGCTGTGTCCATTGCAAAGTGCTGCGCACTTTGGGCTGGCACGGCAGAAGTTGAGAGCATTCACCCTCTTGCAGCTTTTTAAGCTCCTGGATGTGACACAGACTGATTCAGGTATGTAAAACGTGGACACAGAGTGCCCTTCAGATGTGATTACCATTCTCATACCAGCCTGACAGGTGTGTGAGCTGAGAGCAGTGTATATTGGGCTGATGAGCAATAGCATGCACAAAAATGGCTGTGTCACAGGGAGATGTGCTAGCTGGCCTTTGAAAAGTGAAAGTAAACAGAAGAACTTTGCTGTGTTCTTAATCTGATCCTACAGTTCCAAATTTCATCACAGGTCCGTGTGAAACTTGTGGTTTTGTCACCCACAGCCCAGTGGCCTGGGAAGACAAGGTCAGAGCTTTGGTTAGAGTTGGGAGGAAGAGGAATGCCCACGCAGTATTTGGAGTGGGACTAAAAACTTGCAAGGGTAAAACTATGTATGTAAACTTCCTAGTTTCTGTCCCTTTCATTTGGTCATGCATTTACCTTTCCAGTGGCTCCGGTGCTGGGGCTGAGGGCAAAAACCAGGGCTGAGGGAAAGAGAAAGCTTAGTTCTGTGTAGCTGGGAAGTATCATGCAATATAAACAAAGTGCTGGCATTCATCTCTTCTGAGGATTATTTCGTCTGTACTCAGTCTCTTGCCCCTGGCCTGGGTTTAGCATTGAGGGTTTAGGTCAAGGGAAAGCCCAGAGGTAGAGTTGGGTACAGGCTCTGAAGCATCTTAGGAAGTAAACAGAGCTGACTCCAGGCTTCTGCTCTCCTGGAGGCAGAGCTGCTATTTCACCTCCACAATGGCTTGCTCTCTCCTCACCGTTCGTATCGGCGATGTGAACCGCGGGCACATCTCTGCAGGCCTTCAGGCAAGCAGCCGTGTTCTTCCTGTGCACTTCGTACTGTGAGGGACAGTGGGCTTTCCTCCTTCCTAGGAGCAGTTTGAACTCCCTGCCCCTCACCCATGGCACTGAGGAGGCATCTCAGAGGCCTTGTGCCATCCTTGAAGGCCCGTCTTAACGTCTGACCTTGCACAAGTGCTCCCTGACCTCACACGAGTGCTCCCTGACCTCAGTCCTGGGTGTCCACCTGAGAGGGTACACATTTGCCCTTTATGATGAAACATTTTTAATTTCTCAGTTTCCAAGGCTCACTCTGGTGCCAGGCCTACATGGAGCCCGACCCCCAACAGGGCTGCCAGGGCAGAGTGAGAGAGCTGAGCTGCCTTTTCTGTGTGTCCTGCCTGACTTGCCCTCAGCAAGCCTGGCTGGTCACTGGGGTGAGGAGAAGGTTGCCCAAGGGCTACCCAGGGTATACAAATGCTTGTTTGCATAATAAGCTACCACTTGCCAGGAGAAGGATTTGTTGCTCTTAGCATCATCTATCTGAAACTTAGGAGTAGGCAGCAGGGAAAGGCAGGCACCTGCAGCTTAAGCCATGAGTTAAGCTTTACTTAGCTCAAGAAAGTTACACAGTCACACCTCACCTCTGGTCATTCCATGTGAGAGTCGACACCAGCATGCAGATGGCCGGGCAACTTGGCTTGCTCTCCCCTTGATCCTGTAGGAGGGCAGCTGAGCTGCAAAACCGCTGACCCTCACCCCACTCCAGCAGCTGAGCAGTGGGAGACACACCCTCCCCACAACCCTCCTTGGGAACAGTGTGTATGCTTGGCAAATTCGCCTCGTCCCAGGGCTTATATGTGAAGCATTAATTGAAGCATTTCCAAGAGGTATCCAGGCATGGGAGTTACAGTATGTATCCATAACACTGATCCATCAAAGAGACTATACACCTTGCAAAGACAGTGATGCCTCTGCAACGTGCTCAGGCCAAAGGCACTGCGGGGTCATGTAATGCAACAGAGGGTTTCTTTGGGCTGGGACATCAGACGTGCATTCTGAAATTGAGGGTTCAATTGCATTTGTTACCCGTGCTTGGAAAACTGCACAAAGTCATAAAAAACATCCAGCCTTTCATAGCGTAACTGCCAGTTCGGTTCTGAGACACTGGGAACCAGGTGCTGCCTGTCCATTAGCACTGCAAGCAACACCGAGTGAATCTCGTAGTGCAATTCTGTGATGTGCTCAGCCAGCAAGCCTGATTCCTGCAGGAATCTCTGATGGGAGGCTGGGAGGGAGATAAGGGCCAGGCTCTCCCTGCGCAGCTACCACAAAGCTTGTGGCCAAGGCACTGCCCATGCTCTGGCAGTTCCAGCAGACCCTTTTGTGGGGCTCAGCTAGCAAGGAGCTGTGATACCAAGATCTCTGGCAAAGTTTGATCCCCTTGAAAGTGATGTCCACAAGGTAGGAGAAAAGTCATCAGGGGAGTAGCAAAACTAGAGAAGACAGATTTTCTTGGGATCTGGGCTGTGTTCAGAGGTGCTTCCTGGGATGGGAGTATTTGTGAAGCTCCCCTGTTCAGGTTAGGGCACTCACACAGCCTTCTTCTCTCCCACCACCTGGTCCCCTTGTGAACTTTCTAGTGAAGGGTTACCCTACACAGCAGCCTCTTCCTCAGTGAGGCCCTAGTGAGAGCTGTCTTTTCTTGTCAAGGCACTTGTTTTCTCAAACTCCTAGCAACTTTTAATTAGTAGGACATATCTAGTTGTCAAACAGTTTGGGTCAGGCAGGGAGGGGCACAGGCTGATGGGGTCCAGCATGATGATATCTCATATCCTTTGTAAATCAGAGGTTTAGTCTGTGGAGCTGAAGTCTACCTGTGTTATCAGCTGGGGATCTGGCTGCATGAGGTAGTCTGCAGCCACAGAAAGCTAGTTTGAAGTTTGAGAAAAAGTGAGGAATGGCAGTATTTAGCAAAAAGGAAATCTTAGCACAGGCTCCTTCTGTCTTCGCAAATTTACCAAAGGGGAATCATCCCCCTCTTACTATGGATGCCTTTGCCCTCAGCTATTGCCAATATCCATCACCTGAGCTTGTGCTTCTCACACTTTTCAAACCTGAAGTTAGCCTACCCTCACTTGGAGAAGGAAGTGGAGTACAAATATTTATCTAGCACATGAGCAGAAAAAGAGGTCATGTACAGGGCCTTTGGGATTTAAAAGATGCAAGCCTGAAACAAGGCGTGAGGTTAATTTTACGTGCTCTTCTGCTCCCATTCCATACATACATAGTGGATGATGCCTCGGGTAGGAATTCCATAGCAAGAATATATATACATATATATATATTCTGGTGTGTAAGATATGAATTTACAGACAAAGCAGTTAAGGGAAGCTGGGTTGGATCTATTCCCTTGCCCAGGAAACACAAGACCAAGCACGTCCATTTTTCTGCAGGAGAGTTTATGAATAATTGTAATTTTTTTTTCTTGGTTTGGAAGGGTCACAACTACTATTGAAGGACTCCTGTGAAGGTAGGATCACCCTTTCCATAACTCAACTGACGTAATGGGAAAAATGAAGGCGAGCATGAAAAAAAAAAGAACTAATGTTCCCAAGCATAAGTTTTTCCAGGTGTGCTCATGAGTCACATAATGTTACAATCCAGGTTCCTGCTGGACATCCTCCTGGAGCCTGGCAATATCCTCACACACAAAGATATTCAAATCCCATTCAAAAGGACTTAGGTGAGTCAGCTCAAAATTCCCTGGGACCAGGCCCTTACTCTTCTTTTTCCCAGCAGGTAGGGATGGCCTCGGTTCCCATTTGCACATCAGCACTGGCTGCCCCACTCCCTCCCCTGCCTGCACACATCAGCATCCGGGCGGGCGGGGAAACGTGGTGCACAGCCTGACGCACTTGCACCTTTGTTGGGAGTTCCTGGGACGCAGTAGCTGTGCATCAATGTCTCTTCCCCACAGGACTGCAAAATATTTTCACTCTGCGTTGGAATAAATGGGAGAAAGATGTGTCTGTAGGAAGAGTGGAAATTGTCCATGCCAGTGCATACTTTGGCTTTCCTCAGAGGTCCTTGGAGTCACCAGGTTTGCTAAAGGGTTTCTGCCTGGGCCAGCAAAAACCAGCTGGATCTTTATTCCACTCTCACCCAAGATGTGTCTCTTTCTTCTTCCTCTCCCCCTCTGCTTGCAGCTGGGGCTTCACCCAAATTGAGAACAGGTACTGCTACGCACCCTTTGCTCCAGTCTCTCCCTCCCTGTCACTGGCTTGGGTCAGACACCTGGCAGGGGAGCCAAGAGGTGGCCATGGCACGAGGCTGTGTGATGGTGGAAGGAGGTGGACTAAGGCCGGGGGCCAGGACACCCACCTCACATCCTTAGATGCCTCAGGGAAACACTCCCGGCCCCTGTGCCCCTTCTGGCATCATCCCACTTGGTAGTGCAGGTGGCAGGCCATGTTAGCTTCATCCCTGCTGCCTTAGGTTAGCTGCTTTTGCAGTCTGTCTGTTAATTACCTTTGCTGATTGGATTTATTACAAGGGGCTCGTGAGGAGGACTGCTGGCACATGAGGGGGTGTTTCTTAAGCCGGAGAGGCTGCACTGTCTCCCTGATGATGCTACAGCAGAAGAAACAGCTCAGTGACCTTTCTGGTGAGTGCTTTGAGGGGGATTTCCACCTCTGCAGTAACAGCAGCAGGTGCACAATGTTTCTGTCAACAATAATGAAAATAGTAGTGGGGAGGAAGGAAACCATGGGGACCACAGATGGTGCTTTGCCCAGGACCCCAGACCTTCTGAGGAGGCAAAGGCAGTTGCACAAAGTCTTGGGGTGCACAAAATTCAGCTATGGTACATTACAGCTCTTCATATGGGCTTTTTTCTGTGTGTGGCAGCTTTAAATAACTCAGCAAAGGCATAGGAAGCCCTATCCAAGTTTGGTGTATTACTTTGTGCTGAGTACCTGATGAGAGGTAGCTCCTTTGGGCTAGCTCTGCTCTCAGTTACACACCCATGGTCTAAATAATTCAGCAGCAGCTAAAAGGTGTGCTGCCAAGCTTCTCGCCACTGCAACTCTAAGCACTGCCCAGCCTAGTCGGTGAATTTGTGTTCAGAGCTAATTTTGGACTGGTGTCAGGAGGTGAAATGTCAGTGGAAACACCTCCTTGTTTTATACAGGCTAATACTGGTGTAGAGACAGTGCAGAGGCATCCGAGCCACTGTTTTTATTTTAATTTTGTAAGGAGCACCTCTCTCAGGCCCCTGTGCTGTAGCTCTTCTCTGGAAAACACTTGACAGTGCCTGCTGTGGTACTGCCTTCATTCCCTCCACTCATTTGATGTACGGTTTCTCAGCTGATTTATACATCTCATCCTCCCCTTTAAAGTCAGTGCCTTTGTATAGGTTTCTCCAGACTGTTTCTTAGGAGAAGGTGAACTTTTAAGGTGTCCAAACCCAGGCAGCAGGAGGGGATCTGCCACAGTGCTGCATTATTAACTCCTCGCAGTTTCTGCCCTGAAATGTGGGGGAGCAGCAGGAAGTTGGGTGGGTGCTATGTACCCGTTTAAAGATGTTATCTCTCACAGTCAGTGTTGTCAAGTTTCAGTTTTCAGTAGTATTTTTACTCTCCGGCAAATTTTTCTTTTCTGCTTTTTTTTTCTCCTTAAAAAAATTACTGCCACACAAGTCCCTGTAACGTTTTAAAGGCCATTTTTTGTTCCTGTTGCACGTGACAAGGTACAGGTCTGTCAGGTCCAGCAGCTGGGATACTTTTCTGAACACAGTTCTCTTGAGGGCAAAAAAATACAGACATATAAATAGGGGCGTGGGTTTATTTCTGGTGCAAGCCCTGGAGAGCTGATGGCTGTTAAAGCGTGTTTCAGTGCCGGTGCTGGGGTCAGTCTCAGTGCCCCGCAGGCTGTGTCGCACCCCCGGGTCAGGGCATTTGTATCCACGCTCAGCCACCTGGGTATCTGTGGGGCTGCTGCAGCCCAGCCCAGCTCCTCCCGCCTCCATTTTTGTTTTCTGTTTGGCTTCCCTTCACACCTTTGGTTTCTTTAGTCAGGTTTGAGCCATTTCACCCGTGCACCGTGTGACTCCTGCAGCTGCAGTCTGCTTCATAGCCTCTTCCGTCTGGTCGTCCTTTATCCCTCCTCCCTGGCTGCTTTCCTGCCCTCTTCCCCCATCAGTCTGTAGGGCCCTGCCAACCCCCATCCCCCACCCTCCAATTTTCTCCATCTCTATGACTTAGTGCTTTCATCCTCTCATAAGTAGCCTCCAGCAGTGCTCTGGGCATCTGTAGGGAATGCTTCAATGCTGTACCACCCTTGGGGCAGTGTGCTGGTTTTGGCTGGGGCCAAAGTCTTGGACTAAATGAACTTAATGGACATTCTGTGGACACTTTACGGACATTTAATGGACACTGTGCAGGGGTGGTCCTAAGGGAATGATACATGTATATTTTATCAAAGGGTGGGAAGGGGGAGGTGGTTAATTAGGATGTATTGGATACTGTGGGACCTAAGCATGACATAAATGGTGTGGGATAAGCAGTGGAGAACGTGCTGGGTTTGGCTGGGGTAGAGTTGATTTTCTTCATCGTACTAGGAGAAAGTTATGTTTTGGATTGCCCATTGTGCCACCAAAGCCTTTCTGCCTCCAGCGGACAGCCCCACGATGGAAGAGGATAAACCAACTCACATGGATTACATAAAACATGGCACGGGGCAGCCCTGAGTCACCCATATGGGGCTTTCCCCTGCCCCAAAGCACTGCCCTGCTCCTCCCAGTGCGGCACAAGGTGCACGAGGTGGGGGGGTGTGCACCCACCCACCGCCCACCCACACAGCCCACGTGCCTTCGGGGGCGCTGCACCTTCCCGTGGCGTGCCGCGGTTCCCCAGTGCGCACAGCCACATCCCTGCCGGCACGAGGGCAGAGGACCCTGCTGACCATGCCATTCCAAATGTCTTTCCCTAAAAGCTGTTTTCCCTGAAGGCTTCCGCTGCCCCAGCACATACGTGTGACTCATCCCTGTATGTGCACTTTTTGCAGCTTCCTTTGGCATTTGCCATACTTTGCTGGAGAAAATGAGATAATTCCTGTTTTGCTGGAAGGCCTTACAGTGCCGTGGCCCAATGCATTTTGGGAGAATATTGTTACTCTGGTGGCTGTTTGGAGACACAGGTTTCTTGGTATCACAGAGAGATTTTATGAGCATTTGATGTTCATTGGCAGAGGAAAGTTTACAGGGAAAATGTAAAGGATGAGCACAAGCAAAGCTGATACAAGACCTCTTCATGAGCAAAGGGTTCTTCTAAAATGAATTACATAAAATTAATAATACAGAATAATAGAATCTCCTGAGTTCGAATGACCCACCAAGATTATCAAAATCCAACTCCTGGCCCTGCAAAGGACACCCCAAGAGTCACACCATGTACCCGAGAGCATTGTCCAAACACTTCTTGAACTCTGTCAGTTTTGGTGCTGGGCAGCCTGTTCCCATGTTCAACCACCCTTTGCGTGAAGAAACTTCTCCTGATACTCAGCCTAAACCCTCCCTGATACAGCTTCGTGCCACTCCCTTTGGTCCTGTCATTGGTCACCACAGAGCAGAGATCAGTGCCTGACTCTGCTTCCCCTCACAAGGAAGTTGTAGACCACAATAAGGTTTCCCCTCAGTCTCCTCTTCAGCAGGCTGAACAAACCAAGTGACCTCAGCCACTCCTCACACGGCTTCCCCTCCAGGCCTTTCTACACAGAATTAATAATTCTAAAATTAATTGTGTGTACATGTGGCACTTAGGGACACAGTTTCGTGGTGGGCTTGGCAGTGTGAGGTTAATGGTTGGACTTGATGATCTAAGACTAAATGATTCTATGACTAAAATGGAAGTGCAAACTTTCTGAATGAAAAAAACCCTGAAATATCAGTTTAGGATAAGTTATCAACAACCCACTCTGCCATGCCTGGCCCCTCAGCTGTTCTGGGGAGGCTGCCTGGGCACCCACATGCCCCGTACCACGCTGAGCACACCCTTTCTTGGGGAATGGGATGCACCCAAATGTCCCAGCCAGCTCCTGCCACAGCTGGAGGGTGTCAGTGTGGTGCTCCCCATTGGCACAGCAACTGATTAATGCGAGCTGGGGAGTTCAGGACACTGTAACAGCAGGGCCTCCTTCACACAGCCAAGCGGCCACCTCTGCTGAAGTTATCCTCACCTGAACCTGTTCTTTTTATGGTTTTACACTTTCAGGTTCCAGATGGGATAGAAGAGAAGCAAAACCAGAGCAGCACAATAAATAGTAGGGAATTACATTTATGGCAAGTCCACATTTATTCATGAAAATCTGATTAACTGGGTTCTAAATAGTTTTTCTTAAATCTCTTAAGTTTCCATCTGAATAAGGTCTTTAAAAGCAGACAGATGATACTAAATCAAGTTCACTGCAGGCTTAGCTGCAGGAACAAGTTATCCCATCCCACTGATCTACTCTGACTGTCTGCAGCAAATGCTAATTTGAGGTAACATAGCCTTGATGAAGGGAAAAAAGGGGATTAGCTAAAGGAACATCCATCCCAGTGAGTCTAGGTGATGTGATTTTTATTTAGATGCTTTAATTAACCAAATGCCATCTTCTTGTGTTAGAAGCTTCTTGCTGCTCTGTGGGACTCAGAGCATTCAGGTGCGGGACAGCAGTATCTGAGGCTGCTTTGTTAGAATTATCGCCCCTCTCACTCTCTGTGCACATAATCACCACAGTCCCACCAAGCTGAAACAATGTCCCAGCTGGGTCACTTCAGGTGAAGCCAACAGGATGTGCACTGGCTTCCCTTCCCTTGGCAGCGGCACAAACAGCCCAGCGGCACGCTGGTGCCCGTGGCCAGATGCACGCTGCCCGGCAGCGGCTGGCACCCTCCAGACAAGAGGTGCTTTTTTTAATCCTGTGCTAAATGACACACAATGCCAAGCCACTCAATTGCCTTACAAAAGAAGGCCTGGTCTCAGCAGGCATGAAGCTGCCTGGGTTATGTTGGTCATCCTTTGGATGTTTCTCCATGTGCTAACTTGAAGTAATTTGTTACAAAGATATGCTTCAGCTTGAAAGAGCAGTGTGAGGAAGAGCAAGCTGCCTGCCCCAAGCCAGCTGCCCCCAGTGGAAGAGGTGAAGGCCATCCATCAGGTAAGGCTCCAAAGCCCCCAAATGGATCTGAAACCTGTTGGAGACCAAGGATGGAGGAAAGTGTGCTTGAGGGTTCCTAGAGAAGTGCTGTCATGGGGAAGGATGTCCTGCCCAGCACCTGTGCTGCTTTTTCCAATGGCTTTTGTTGATCTGGAGACAAGAACATTGTTTGTCCCTTAGAGCTACAACAGCTCTCATGGTATATCCCTTAAGATGTGCTAAGTAACCCCTCAAGTTCCTCGTTAGGACAGAGACAGCAGTGATACCCTCCAGGATATCCCCGCATCAGCTCAGATGCTGCTGCCTGGGGTACCTCTGCATCAGGGGTAAAGGGCCTGAATGCCCATACCCTGAAGTCCAGAGGGCTCAGGCTGTGGGAACTGCTGTAACTCACAAGCCAATTGCATTTTTCCTATTCACCTCTCCCTGCAGCAAAGCAGCTCTCTTTGGCCAAAGCTCAGGTCACCCTTCTGAATGCTGTGTCAGTTTGAAAAAAGCAGGCACCCTCTTCCTTGGAAGGATAAATCATGCTCTTGGGTAAAAATTTGTGCCAAATTTATGCTGAGAATTTTATCTGCCTGATAAAATTCATATGCATTGGTTGAGGGCAATTTTTCTGGATTTTTGTCAGAGGCCAAACTGATGAAGACCTTACTCTTAGTAGCGTCTGTGGCCTTGAGCTTGGTTTGAAGATCTTTTACGTGCTCCTTATCAGCAGCACCTTTCACGAAGTTCAGAGTCCTTCCTTCAGTCAGTAATGTCCTTCAGCTGACGATCTGCACACCTTCTTATGCATCCAGAAAATGCCAATAGCTGCTTTTGCTGCAGTGCTGCCCTGGAAACCCACACTTGATTGTTTCTCCAAGGAGAACCCCACACCGTCTATCACCTCCACTTTCCAGGATCCACGGCAGAGCCTGCCCACCTTGTTCCCAAGCTGCCTACCTTCATGCTTACAAATTAAACAGTATAAATACTTCAGAAACTTTTTAGAAAATGAAATATTATTCCTCTGTGACTGCATTTCTATTTAAAATCCTGCCAAACTGGGTGTCTCCTGCAAATACGGGTGCAGTTACTCTCAGATGGGCAGTACTGCCCGACAGCATTGAGTTCAACTCCATTTTCATCACGACTGGGCAGCAGTTTTGCAGGAGTCCAATCACATCTTCCACTGAGACTGCACTCTCATTCTGCTTTTGTATATCTCTGGTAGGTGTTTCTGCCCTGACTGACTAAATATGTACTCAGTGCCATGACATTGTTCTTTGGGCTTGGGCTGTTTCCAACTGATTAATTATTACAGCCATGCGGTAGTTTTTACAACAGGAGGACAGGGATGTGCGTCAGATTGCTGGCCTGAACGGACCGGTATCCTGTCTCCAAGATTTTGGATAAGGATTTGGACAAGATTATTGGAGCCAGGGCAAGTTTATAGTGAATTTGTCCTTGGTAAATCCCCTCACCATTTGCTAATCAGCATTTTGGAGAGTTTATGAGCTGGAGGCTGTATCCAAATACTTATTTAATCCCAGTGGACACACCTTGCACAAACGGGCACTCTAGTATTCCCTGACAATGAGTTTCTTCATCCAGATACATGTTGTGTAAAAAAGTACTGCTCTTTACCTGCTTCAGAGCAATTGCCTGATAATTTAACCATAAAACAAGTATTCTGATTTTGTCAGATATACCAACTAGGAAAGTGATGACATGCCCCATATGTTCACATTTCCCAGAACCATGCATTCACGTGGTTTGGGCAAATGTTAAATCCCAGGTACCTGGACAAACGCATTAGCAAGTGACAGTGTTCAGTGACACTCTCTGGGCACACATTACTGGCCCCACCTCTGCAGGAGCCCAGATGAGACTTACAACGATTGGGTTTAACAGGTCACCAAATGGAGACAAGCAGTTGCCATTCCTCAGCGGTGCTCCTGGGAGAAGGGCGCTCAGGGGGTGTGCAGGGCACCACAGCACTGTGGCCCTGATGACTTCCCAGGGCACCAGCCTGAACTGGGGCTGACCATTGTTTAAGGGACCCACGGCATGGACTCGAGCAGCATAACCATACTGAGAGACTAAAAACAGCAGCTGGCTGACCAGTGCTGTGCCAGGTGCACGGGTGTTGTATGAAAGGTGTGCTGGAGGAACCACTGCTGATGCCGGGAGGCCTGGTGGCATGAGCTGGTGGGAGCTGGCCTGAGCAGTGCTTTCAAACTTGAGCAGCCCAGCATGAGCCACTGCTAAACCCATCCCTGCTGCTTCTGGAAGTCTTCCCTGCTTGCACTCTGCAAAGAGACAGAGCATGCAGATGTCTTGCACATCTGTACTTCCAACCATGTAAAGGAAAAAAGCACGTTGTGTGCAATGAACAGACCTGTATTTGAGGGTTTTTAAAAAGCTTTTCTTTCAGACCGTTGTCTGGTTTTCACTGAGGAGTGCTACTTTCTTTCAAAGAGGAAGGGGGTGCTAGAAAGGATTTGTTTTTGCAGTGAGGGGTAATTGCAGGACACTTGGCCGTAGCTCGGCCCTGCTTTGCCTGGTTCAGAAAGCGCAGTGCTCAGCAGAGCTGTCTGTGTGTGCTGAGCATCACTCCCAGCCTGCGGGGTGGCTG
The DNA here is from genome assembly GCA_013397975.1 of Machaerirhynchus nigripectus. Classification (NCBI taxonomy): domain Eukaryota; kingdom Metazoa; phylum Chordata; class Aves; order Passeriformes; family Dicruridae; genus Machaerirhynchus; species Machaerirhynchus nigripectus. The sequence goes on from VZRQ01010305.1 coordinate 769,406, forward strand.
CAGCCAGAGTCCCTTCCCCTGGCAGCCCGGGGCACACAAGTTCATGCCTGCGTGTAGGTGTGCCTGCATGCAGGCTGTCCCTGCAGTGCAAAGGGCAGCAGGCTCTCTTTACTTTTTACTACTTGATAAAAAGCAGAGATTAAAGAGAAATTTCTAAGGTGATAAAATGGGCCTGGAAACAAGTGTAGCTGTCAGTCAGGGGGCAGAGATGGTACCCTGTACTTGGGGAGTCTTGCAAGCTTTAGCCAAAAGCCTAGACTTGACAGGGATGGGAAGGGGGAGGAGAGGAAGGCAATGCTGACTGTTTCTCTGTCCTCTTTGGCTGCAGACTTCTTCTACCCTTTCTTTCCAACTTGAGAGAAAGTGGCCACTGGGTTGAGAAGCTTTTGAGTAGGATTTACTAACTGCTATGCCACCTGCTTCTCCACAAACATGTCAGAATCCAATTTTTTGTCTTCTTTATTCACAGGCTTTTCAAAGAAATAAACCCAGGTAATCAGTGTTAACCTGAGATTTATTTCATCTCATTGCCTCACCAATACTTCAACCATTCCATAGCAGTTTTGGACGAAATGCTGTTTCATTACACAGGAATTCCTCACAAATGTGGGGAGGGTTCCCACTATGCACCCTCACCTTCCAGGGCAGTGGTTTGCATGTGTGCTGACTCAGGGTGGCCGCGGTGTCTGTGCCCGGAAGGACGCTCCGTGTGGCCTTGGGAACTGGCAGTGAGAGGGAGCATGCTGAACAGCAGCTGATTCCCAGGCTGTCTGCTGACAAGTGACCCTCGGGGCAAGGCCAGCAGAAGGTTGAGGAGCAGCTCCCTCTCAACCAGGAGGTCGGCTCCCTCTCGACACCCCATGTCTGGTATTGCTCAATGCAGGGGCTGCCTGGACATGGCACGGGGCAGCGGCAGAGTGCTCGCCCCCCCCTCCCCCCAGAAGCCCTTTGCACAGGCCTGCTGAATGGAAGGGGAGAGAAAAGAAACAGGAACTTCTTCTTGGAATCATATCATCCCAAAACTGAGAGAAGAAGCGAAAGTTAAATAAAAGGGACTGTTTTTAGCAAAGGCTGTTGAACTTCCTAACCTCCCAGTGAGCAGTTCCCATGCTACAGTCTGTGGAGGCATGGCTTGATTCAATGCAACAGTTTCAGCTCCTCATTTCCTGTCACTAATTTGTATTAATTACCAGCTGGCATTATATGAAATACTCCCTCGGTGTCTTCTAATGCAGAAGGAAATCTCAGACTACCCCTGGAGTGAAATTTAGCAAAAAATTATTGAAGTCTCAGTTTCTGAGTTACTAGGGAAGCATAGAGGAGTAGGTACAGCTTTCTACACCCACTGTGGTTAGCATGCCATATCACACACTTATCTTAGCCCAAAAAAGAAATAGCACCTTAACTATTTTTCTGTGCCTGCATCCCTCAAAAAACTCTGGCTCAGCAGAAGTGTGGGCCTGACTTTCAGATGAATGGTCCATACAATTTTCACTTATGAAGGCCAAGAGCAGCATAGTGGGAACTCACACCAGACTTTCAAAAGTGGCTGGGTGATAAGATTAAATGGCAAGTCAGGAAAATTTTAGCATCAACTCTAGTGCAAATCTAGCTTGAAATTCTATTAAACTCTAGGAAGACTACATCTTAGCAGGTACCAGAGACCTCACAGGATCACCAGGCACTTGCAACTCTGCTCCAGTGTGAAAAAGACCCTGAAATTTCCTTTTGTTTCTTCACTGCATCTCCCAGATGTGGTCAAAACCAATTTTGATCAAAAGAGGAAACCTTTTTTTTTTTCCAGATTGCAAAAGGGAAAAATATGGGATAACCACAAGCATTGTTCTGTAGTGTATATGACTAATTCACGAAAGATGCACAGAGTTACAACTTCCATGGGAAAATAAATGAAAACTATGGCATGCTCCCCATAGCTTCCATAAAGTAAAACTTCAGTGTGATCCAGGGCTCTGAAAGCAGTGTCTCCTCTCAGAGAGAGACTCAGGATAAAGAACTTCTTGAAATATCAGTGAAAAGTACTGTAGTGGGCGCTTGATAAGCTTCCCATCCTCAGGATGATATTCGCATCTGTTGCTCTGGGAATAACAAAACATTTCATATTTCTTAGACAAAACTACGCTAAGATGGAATTATAGCTGGGAGCAGATTAATAAACTCCAAGTAAAACATATTACAGGACTGTAGCAATTATATACCAAAACAAAGTATGTTAAAACTCTAGAAAAATCGGACTTGCAGGTAAATTTAAATGGAAATGTAAACACATGAACACAGAGAGACATAGGCAGCCAAGCATGGTGGGGATGATGGTGCCTCTGTGAGCGTAGTGGCAGCTCAACCCCACAATTTTGGGATAGCACCTCATGGGATATAACCTGCTTCATCTGCTGTGTTCAGCTGAGGGCCCTGGGGCCTTGTTCTTACACAGTTTTACCTCAATTTAAATGAAAGTATATGTGAAAAATTGTGCTGATTTGTTTTCGTCAGGTCTGGATACTATCCTGGAACTCTTTCCCATTAGATGGTATAGACACTAGAGTATGTCAGTCCAAAACCCCAAATTAATTATTAGTTCTATAAAAGGTCAGCTACAGCAACTTTATACAGGAACTAAAATTATTTAAATGTTCCCTTCATTTATGTGACCCAATGTGAAAAAAGAAACTGAACAACAGAGAAAAGCTTTAAAGTTAGCTACCCACTACCAAAAGAGGAATGAAGACATACTATGTAATTGCCAAGCTGCCTATTATAAAGGTGTATTTTTTGCAATAAAGGGTTTAAAATTACTTCCATCAAACTTTCTTACAGTCCACCAAATCACTTCAGCACATCCTTGGTCTAATGGAAATTCTCATGTGTTGAGCATTAAATACACGCCTTTGTGCTTGGTAGCATACTGATTTGTCAGTACAAACACCACTATGGCAAGTGGGCTGGTACTGGTGGCACTGGTGTTACTGAGAGAGAGCTGCAGGACTCAGAGGCAGCTGGTTCAGATGAGGATATCACACACTGTTCTTTCCGGGAGATGGCCAAAATTTTAATTTCTTACCAGACACTGTATTTTATCATACCCTGTAGAAGGTTCCTGTATGACTTGTTCTAAAAGTCCTGAGTACTCCCCTATATCCTGAAATAAGGAGTGGATTACATCCAAATAATACTAAACAAACTTGTTAGCAACACTTGAATTATACTGAGTATGCTGTAAATGTGGGAGGGGAAAATACAGGACTTGCCATGTAATATAACCCTGGAAATTTCGTAAGTAGAAGGACTAATAGATCTTTTTGAAGACTAGATTATTTCCAGGATTGTAAATGCACCTGCTCGTATCCATACGTTTCTATCCGACTGGACCAGTGGTCCATTTGCAATGCAAACTTGCATTGTGTGGCCAACAATAACAGAACAGGGCTGGCCCAGTACTGGTCCAGTCCCAGCCACAGCCACCTCAGAGGGAAAGTGTGCAGAGGATGGCTTGGGGGTCCAAGCAGCTGGCGATGAGTTGTCAAACCCTTTCTGTAACAAGCAAACCAGTGGTGGGGAAACATCATGCAGGAGGGGGAAATCTAACTCAGGAAACTGCCCTTATGGGTGAGTACAACTGCTTGCCTTTGGTGGCAGGTGTTACCTGAAGCATTAAAAATTACCCCAAAACCAGCAAAAAGGTTGTGCTGTGGCATTCCGCCCTCCATCAAGGATTCCTTCTTCCCATGCAGATAATTTGTGATGCCTTGAGCTTGGCGTCATGCTTCACTTCGCAGAGAGCAAGGCCGATACCCCTTGCAGAGCATGGCTGTCTGAGCATAGCTAAGATTGATCAGAAAGCCACAGATAGCTGTGTCTCAGTGTCACCACAGGGCTTTGGCACAGCAAAGCACAGGGCAGAAAATAAAAAAAATGCCTCCTCCAGCTATAGAAGTAACAGGTTGAGGCTGGACAAGAATACCTTGCAATTTTTCTTCCATCCCTTTCTGGCAAGGAACAGCTTCCTTTCCCACAAAGTCCTACCTTCTTTCACCACATCTGCTTAAAGAAAATCTAAAACAAACAAACAAAAAAGCAAACCCACCCCCCCAACCCCAGAAGAAAAAATCATCACCAGCTACCCAAAATAACCAAACAAGCAAATCTTAAACTTAAACAAAAAGAATGGGGAGATACTGATGCAACACAGCTGAAAGACACAAGGTTTAGCTGCCATTGCTCAGGAAAGCTTGCCAGCCAAAATACAGCTCTGCATGCTGTTAGAGCTCTTCACCTCATGGCATCAGGCCTTGAAGGCATCAGTAGCTGAAGTCATCTTGGAAGAAGGATGGCTCCTGGTTACATGCTCTGCAAGCCAACAAGGGCACCAAGTTAGAACTTTCAGCTACAGCTCCACTCCCTGGGCAAAGGCCAGGACAGAGTGGAGGACTGTCCCTGGCTGCTCCATGGCCAGCCGTATCTCCCTCTTCTTTGCTCAAAGTTTGTAGCCATTCACTGTCATATCTCCATAACCTGGTCTTTCTCTGCAAAAAATGCCACCAGTATCAGAGGTATGTCCTTGGGATTCTGTTCCCCACATCTTTCTGTGTCTTTCTAGTGGTCTCCATACCACCATAAGACTCTGCTTTACCCCATCTTTAGCTTTCTGCCACACTGACTTACTATAAATTTATAAAGCAGTTTTATCATCTCTTCATTTTAAAAAGCGGTTCTATCCCTCTTATTTTCTGAAGTCCAGACCCAGCTTACAATTGGTTAGATGACATGCCTAGTTATGGCTCCCTCATCCAAATATTTACTCTCGGCTGTAGTTTAGTACTTAGATTGCTGTAGTTACCAACAGCAATCCCACCTAATTCATAGCTAAGGAGCCAGAACCACCAGCCATGCCCCCAGCTCCAGTTCTGCCTGCTGACTGAGAGATAACCTCTCCCCCTCACACAGGGATTTCTTTAAACCCAAGCCTGTAAATAAACGACTTTGAGGTTGGAGTTTCATGTCATTTTTAGGTCAGACTGAAAAATGCTTCTAGTAGCAGTAAAAAAGCTCCCCACCCTCCTTTCATTTCAGCTAAGTTTAAAAGAGATCTTGTCCAAGTTGTTCATGTAAAAAACCTCTCACTCCCTCTCTCAAGTGGTTTGACAGGGTTTTACATCTCTATCTGATCTGCAGGGATTTTTTCTGGGCATGTACATAGCGCCTGCTGTCCCTGGGGCAGGTAAACAGTTGCTTCTTGACTGTTGGGCTTCGCTTCAGCTCCTTTCTTAGAAAGTACAAGCCATGCAGGAAACCTTGCTAAAAAGTCACTGCACGCCTTAGAAAGTGAAAAATCTGCTCTTGGGCAGGGCCCAGTAAGTCTGACTGTTAGCACCGCGCTCCAAAACCTCAGAGGTGATGGAGCTCCCCACAGCCCTGGGGAGGCAGTGGGTGGATGCAGGGGTGGCAGAACACCCCAATGCCACCCCTCTGGCCTCCTGTGGCTTCACCGTAAGCAATTAGCAAGTAACCATCATGCAGTTTATTCTCATATTATGTTATGCGGCAGAGACAGTTTAAAAATAGATTTCTTGGTGCCAGCCCAAGCTTCCCATCCCCTGAAATGCGTGTCTGAGTCTGGTTGTGATGGATATGGAGGTAAGAGCTCTGCTCAGCAGAACATGAACTGAGCAACTTTTTCTGACTAGTTTCTGCAGATATTTTGAAGGGTGCCAGCGAAGCTGCTGCTGTGGATTCATTTCACCTGTATTCCGGAATTGAAACCTATCTCTAACAAAAGGGTACAGGGAAAAAGAAACACAGGGACCTGCACTACTGCAAGCTCTTTGACAAAGTGGATTTAGATGCAAAGCAAGTGTGCCATGGTCTGGACTAGAGTATACAGAAATGAATCATGTGACACTGATGAGCAGAGACAGCAGCAACTCCTCTCCAAGAGTCCTCAGAGAAGGTGCAAGGAAGCATCAGGTATGGCTGCCCTGAGGTGGGGGCATTTCTGCCCTCTCCACCAAAACATTTTTATCATTTCTGTTTTCAGGCTGTGCTCAACTTTTGCAGAAACCAAGTTACTGTCCCACAGCCCAAGGACATTTTACTGTTCCCTAGTGGGCTGAGACTGTTAAGATCATTCTTGCAATGCATTCCCCATGGGAAGGTTATCATCACGTACTTGTTTTTGCCATGTGAGTGTGAGACTACCCCATGACCTACTGGCATACACCAAAACCAGTATACAGTTTGGAAAAACTAGAGCTTGCATCAGACTGACTTGAATCAGATGGCTTAATGAGGACAACTCACAGACACCGCCTGTTCTTTCTACCTTCCATATCACATAAAGGTTTGCAGATGGTTTATGAGATGTTACGGTCTGTGCTCTGACAGCTGCAAGATGTTCAGGTTGTTTATAGAGACTAGAAGAGAACAAATTCAGCCTCGGCCCCTTCCCCACCTACATGTGAAGCTATATATGGAACAAAGTGTCTAAAGTTTGCACTGAACCACACTTCCACTTGCAGAGCTGAAGACAGGAGGAAACAAGAGCAAAAGAATGCAGGACCTAAATACAAATGCAGACATTCACTTGAGGCTTCTTTCAACACCCCGCTCCACAATACAGCTTTAATCTTTTCACTGTGATTCGGATCAATACTTCTTTTTGATATGATCTTACTGGGGAGAAAAGGCACTTCCTGAGGGGATCTACAGCTGCGCATCCAGAACAGACACACTAAAGTATCTGTAACCTCAACACGACAGGAAAAAATTTGCTCTGCCAACACCAGCCCTTCTCAGGCTTGTCATCACTTGGCAATTTTTGGTGTTCAGACACGCTGCTAAAAGAAATTGTGTGAGTTGCTTAAATAGCAGAATCTGTGCTCCGGATAATGCCAGTGAATCATCATCAAACTTCTGGGAAAAGGTTTTCACCAAGGTTAGCCAACAGAGCTGTAAAGTCACCTACCTCAGAGAAAAATGTCACATTTAAAGCCGCAGAGTCTTGGCTAAATGAGGGAAAGGCTTAAGAATCAACATTACTCTCTGAGGGAAGGGATAACTATCATGTGCACTTTCATTTGCTGTGAAATAAATTAGACACAGCAAACAGTAGCATTTACAGAGAATTCTGCCTGGTCCTGCAACAGCTATGAAACCCAAGACTGCCAGAAAAGCAAACTCTGGAGCTTCTGCTCAGTGTGTGCTGAAGGCACTGCTCCAGGCTGCTGTCTCTGATGGGTCAACCTTTCCCTGCCACAAGGTGTGCCAAAAGCTGACACTGCATTGTGAAGGTTGGTGTGGCTGAGGAGTTTCATCTACAGCTGAGAAGATGACCTAGCTGGCTGAAGTAAGAGCAGTGATGTCTGAAGGCTTGTGTTTCATCCTCCCAGAGAAGGTGCTTTGGTGCTCAGGAGCCTGCCAACAGGGTTTCTTGCTCTGAGGCAGCTTTCTTGCAACACAGTGGGACATATGACTAGGCAGAAAGCTTGGGGAGAATTATCTGTCTTGGATTAAAGGAGAAAATGATTTTCACAGTTTCCAAGAATTAATGGTGAATGGTAAGATCAGCTAGGTTGATTTTCGTGAACATTATGTTAAGGATGTCTGAGAAGAGCAAAATGTGATTGAAGACACATCAAAAGAGTGGCTCGCTCAGGATTTTGTAAGGGGCACAGCTTCTCTCAGGACTCTGACAACAAAATAAAGATCAAGTGTGGCAAACCAGGACCCCATCTGACTTCAGAGCAACTGAAAGGTCCACATGGAATTTTGAACCACAGAGGTCAGAGATAGATTTCAGGGCACTGTATGGCTGAAGCCATGAAGAAGTGTTAAAATTAAAGAGACTGCAGAGCACAATAACACAGCCCAAGTAAGGGATCACGCTGCAGCGATCAGAAATGGCGTAACAGGCAATGAGCCTAGGTCCAAAGTTTTGCCTTTGTGGGTTCTAAACTCAAAACAAGTGCAAGTCCTGGATTCCAGGGAAAGAATGGGTGGGGAAGGGGGAGGGGAGGGCAGGGAAGGCTGGGGAAGGAGAGGGGAGGGGAGGATTTAAAATCTAACCCAAGGAAATCTGATGTACTTGTTGTAAGATAAAAGCATAAGAAAGGCACAGTCACTAGAGGCACAAAGATCAATGCATTAATCTTTATGTTATGTGACTGGGGAGGCCCAAATATTCAGATGCACAAGGGTCCTGTTTCTGTGTCATAGTTATGAATTGCTAGGAGATATTGTATTATATTATATTATATTATATTATATTATATTATAGGATATTGCTATGACCCATGAATATTTTGTTCACTTTGGCACCGAGCAGATGGCAAGAGACTGGAAGGGGCTCAAACAACAGTAGACATGATTTAAGAGACGCTGGAAGAACTGGCTTGAGAAACAGGCAAACAAATGTGAAACAGCATGAGAAATGGGCTAGAGCTCTTTAGAGAGTATAAAACCACTGAAAGAGGAACTATTTAGTTTTATAGAACAGACTATAAACAAAATGAATGTACTATGAGTAACCAAGAGCTCTGCAAAATTAACACTAGCTGCTCTCACTGCACTGATTTAAGTTACCAGTCCTTTTTCTTGCATCTCAGCTCCAACAGGGGCAGCAGCAAGACAGGCAGTGCAGCCTTCCCTCCACTGGCAGCCCACTGCATGGTGGATTCAAATCCTCACTTCTTCCAGGCTAGAAGTGCACACCAAACTTGGGTGAGTTTGGGTGGCCAGTGCAGGTCTGCTGCCATTGATCCTGCCCCAATATCTCCAGCAGTGCAGGGAGGAAGAGGAAACAGTGGTTGGCAATTTGTCCACCTACCCCAGCAAGAGCTCCTTGTTGCTATGAGTAACCCCCAGCAGCAGCTTCTCTGTGGGGGCCTTCAATAAATCTGTATGGAGATGAGGTAACAAAAAACCTTGATCTGGTGCCCCACACCAGAACCCCTCTTTTCAGTACTGCCAGCTCCAGCATGCATTGTACACGGCTTCACTTGCTCCTCACAGCTGCCTGGCCAGCAGCTGCTGGGCACTGCTTTCCCCTTTGGCTGCATTACCTGCAGTGCATCGACAGACGAGTGAGCCACAACAACTTCAGATAATCTCTCCCACTCCTTCACAAGCCCTGTGCACAGCAGGAGAGAGGACCAACAGGAGGGCTGGGCTGCCTCTTCTGAGAAGCCCATTTCTTGAACTCCTGGGTGCTGGTTTGGCTTTATCACTTTCATGGCTTGCACATGCACAGAGAGCTGGCAGGGTGTCGAGCATCCTTGCAGCTCCACCCCCTCCCTTTCTAGCACTCATCCCTATTTCTAAAGCAGGCATAAAGTTGCGGATGCCCGTACTGAGCCCATGCAAAATATTTCAGCCCATTCACATCAGAGCTTTTCTGTGAGGCATGGCTTGCTCCAGGCTGGTGGCCCTTTGTGGGATGCTCATGTCTGCAATTGACCAGAGGGACGCTGGGCCCCCAGTGGGATGCCCCGCCTTGCACCCATGTACCCATGCACTCACACCCCCATGCACTTATGCTCCAGTGCAGTCATGCACCTGCACACCATGCACCCACCTACCCATGCACCATGAATCCGTGTGCCTGGGAAGCCACGGCAGCTCCTGCCAGCACTGCTGCTGCGCTGTTTGCTGCCTCCACTTCAGTGGCCATGGCAACTGTTGTTGTGTAATGAAGTGTTGCCAGGATCCAGGCCAGGAGCAGAGCTTTGTAAAGGAAATGAAAAATAAAAAAATCAAACCATGGAAAGGCATGATGTCAAGCCAATGAAATCCAAGTTCCCCTTCTGCCTGGCGTCACACGCACTTTTCCACACCGGCCCCTGCAATCCAGCCTTGCGATGGCTGACCCAAGAACCAGCAGCTGAAGAGTCACTGCTCAAACCAGTGCATGTGGATGTTTGTGCTACTTTTTCCTAGTGATCATCAAGAACAAATTGTGTCCACCACCCATCTAGCTGTTCTTTAAGGAAGTGGTTCAGACAATGAAACACATCTAACCAAGCAGCTAAGCCAACAGAACAGGCTACCTACTCTAGGATACCAGGCTGGAGCAGCTTAAATACTTGTTCTTTTGACCCAGAACCGTTTGCATTTGCTTTGCTGAAAATCCCTTAATTGAAAGAAGAGGTGTTTTTAAAAGTGGCAGAGTTTGAAGGTCTCTCTAGGTTTGTCTCCATGAGGGGCAAATTCACCAAGGAATAAGGAGGCCTGGATGCAGGGGTGCCTGAGCCCTTTCTGTGCCAGCCAGCTCAGATGCAGGAACCTCATCCCTGCCATGGTGAGCCTTGCCAGGCCAGGGGTGTCCCAAAGGAACATACGGGAAATACACTGCACCCTACAGGGTCGCAGCTCAGCTGGGTTTTGCCTGGGTGATTCCTGAATGCCTCTTATTGCATAACAGGACAGAAGGAAAGACAGGCACTGGACAGGGAAACTCACATGCATTTTTTTAAAAAAATAGAGGCTGGAAAAGCAGGAAGAGAGGTGAAGGAGCAGGTGTTAACTGCCAACCTTTAATCCCTGGATTCCACAAAGGCATCTCTGCAGCCTGTAGCCAAGCTGGCTTGCCAGAGTGTGGGTTTGGGAGAATGAGAGGGAAATGGGGAAGGAAGGCTGTTTTCTAAACAAGGGAAGGGGAAATTGCCTCTGTCCCAAGACAGAGTAGAAATATGAGGAAATGCTGTGTTTGCACTGGGCAATTTCTGTTTTTCTCTCAGGGTCTTCAGTCAACATTAGCCTTGGTAACTAGTGTCTGTGAGTGAAATACTCTGGGTCAACAATGCTGTGAGGAGAAAAAACACTAATGGAGCTTTAAACTACTTGCAGAAAGTACCCTGGTGAGTGCTGTTTCCCTGCCACTGGTTTCACTCACTGTAAAACCTAAAGTGCCCCATCTCAGTCTGAGCTCAGGAGAGCCCACAGCTCATAGCTTCTTCAGGGTAGCAGTCATAGCTGCTTTCCCTCTCAATGGCACTGAAACCCGGCAGCTGTCAGTCTTCCCTGGCAGGATCCTCCAGGACAGCCTCAGCCTGCGGGAGGCGGGGGCAGGGAAGGGGCAGCTAATGGTCTCCAGGACACGTTAGCCGCCTTCCGTCACCCCTGGAACAAGGGCAGGAACTTCGGGTGAAAGGTTTCACCCCTTCAAATGCGGCTCATTTTGGCTTGTAGAAGTGCATGTTTATTATAAAAGGGACTTTGTGCAAAGACACGAGAGCCCACCCTTCCTTTCCTCCCTTGCCACTGCAATGCCACAGCTCCCCTCCTTGCAAGGGTGAAAGTTGCTGGCGTAGCCCAAGGTTCTCCAAGGCTCTCCTCCCTGGATTTGCAGGAAGGCGTTTGCAGCTCGGAGCAGACGCACTCGCGTGTTTCGGCTGACATCTAGTGTCGGCATGGACGGGGCCTTTCCTCCCAACATGCCTACTACAGTGGTCTGAAAGGAAGAATGAAGAGGACATTTCTTTGGCTTAGTACTTCTAACCTGGTTAGAGACCTGACCCGTAAGCCCGCGAGTATCTTTGCTCCATTAAAGACCAAAGAAAATAATGACAGAACACTCAAAAGTAGAATTAAATATTGTTAAGGAAACTTCTCTACCCTAGATTTCCTAGCAGAATCAAGCATCTGATTTCGGGGGAGGGGCAAACATTAGATAATTGAGTGGTAGGTACAGCAATAGGAACAGCTCAGCCTGGGTGGCTACAGGGAGGGACCACAAACAAAGGAATCCCTGGGCTTTTATACCCTTAAATTCTATGTACCTGTTCCAGTGGTCTGGGGTCTTCCAGTTGTTCACTGGCTGGACAGTTATCACCCTGTGTAACCTTTCACCTGTGTTTTTCTATTTTTAACTTAGATCTGTTATGACCTTTCCACATGGTGCAGTCAGAAAAAAAAAAAAGTTCTAACAGGCATTTTATCTGGAGATGCAGAAACAGACTTCAGGCTTATAAATATGTGCAGGAAGAGGAAAACGTATTTGTGCTCTACTTTCCCCACAAAACTGGGAGGGATTCTTGTGCGAGAGGGCTCCCTAGGCCCTGTTGGTCAAAGTCCATAGTGTTTATGCAGGAGTTGGCTTTGCTAAAAGGGTCAGGTGGAGTCAGGGATCCGATCTTATCATCCTGACAGAGCAGATATCCTGCCATTGAAGTTTCCCCAGGAAGTTTCCTGTCGCTGTTTAACCTTTAAATATGTGTTCTTTCTTGTCAAATTTCCCATCAGATATCCCATTTCAGACAACCAGGGGATTCATTCTTAGGTTCAGCTGGTGCAGGGGGATATTGTGGAACCATAAACTGTTTGCTCTGTACACACACTTGAACTCCGTAATAGACACGGAGATACTTTATATTAAACTCTGACCCATTTAAGGACAAAATACTCCCTCATATTGTTTTAGTTATAGTACATTTTACTTCATGCAACATTCAAATATATGCATATATGCATTTATGGCCACTATTTATGTTTGATGCAGACCCTCTCTTTCTCTTCATGGCCACATTGCTGCCATCACACCACATGCATACTGCCTCCCCAGCATAAAATCAAAACAGCAGAGATCTTGGCATGTAGAAACAGCCACTGAAAACAAACTTCTGGAGAGGAACAAGCCCACCACCAACCCCTGCATTTACTGAAAGCATCCTTTAGTGACAGGTTTCCTCTTGGCTCAGCCACGATGCTAAGGGGTATGGATGGTGGATCCTCTAGGAGCAAATGGTCTGACATAGCACAAACAATATACATCAAGGGTAATAGCAAGGGTTTGGGGTTTCATAACCCTCTTCCATTATACCAAGGCTATCATAGCACTTGAAGAATTGGAGTTTTCTTCCAGAAGCCTTATTCCTGAGCCAGCTGCTTCTGGAGGTGCCCACTAGAGCAAACACTGCCTCTTCCATGGCAAACCACAGCAGAAGGGGCTGTTTTGAGACCACAACTAAATTATTAAATCTGATGTGTTGGCTCAAAAGAAGAAGACAGAACCCACTTATCTGTTACGATATATTCTTTTGGAGTGAGTACTGTAAAGCACTAGTGGTTTCAGATTTCGTAAAACCAGCCAGTGCTTTTGTTTTGAGGAAAGGGATACTAGCAGCTGCACAAGGGCCACATAAAACACAACAGCTTTGGATGAGTAATCATGAGTTTCTGCCTTTGGGCTATTCAGAATAAAACTTGGTTCAGAAACTGATGCTTCTCTTCTTCAGAAGAGCTTTTCCAAGCTCCTCTGATCAGTATCCCACAGATGAAGTTGCTCAGTCCAGTGTTTTGGCTGCTTGGAAGTGCTGGCTTGCTTCCAGGGCACTTCTGAGTCTTGCCTTTTGGATGGTGGCAGCAGTGCTGTGCCACCTACAGACAGTTTCCTAAAGAAACTGTCTCACACTGGGGTATGAGCAGCATTTACCTTTCTGTTTCTTTGGCTTCAGATGTGCTCCAAGTGCCATCAGTAGGAAAGCATTTAATGGCTCATGCAATGTATCTTTAATTACTATTCATCCAGTGTCTTGCTGACAGATGCTCATGTCATGCATTTTAAAATAACATGCTTGTAATTAATATTTAGAAAGTATTGGTCCAATCTACTGCTTGTAGGTGACTCTTGTGGCATATTCCACCATGGCAGCATTGCTATTGCTGATGAGGACTGAATGAGCAGGGAGTGGTACCCAATGGCACTCCCAAGGGATGTGCCTGACCCCTGTGCAATACTAGTTCCCAAAGGGGAACAGAAATTGGAAATCACCTTCCCAGCCTGCCATGCAGGCAGAGCCATGCAGGCAGAGCCTGGAGATGCTGGGCACAAGAAAGTGTCTGGGGAATGGTGTGGTGACTGGCAAGGGGACGCGTGAGCTGCCGGCATTCAGGTGAGAGGAAACCACATCAGAGAGACTCCGGGTGGTGTCAGCCACAGTGACACTGGCTCTTTCCCCCAGGGAAGGGAGTGTATAACTCCAGCACTGTGCACAGATCATGGAGAGCGTGTTGGCACAGGTTGTGCTTCCACAGCAAAGGACCACCTCCTGGATTTGGGTCTCACACCCAGGTGTGGAGACCTCAATATTTCTCCAGCCCAGCCGGGGTGGACACAGTTTGAGATGTTCTCTTCAAGCATGTTTTAAATCCCTGCCTACAGTACCGGATATATTCCTGTTTTTCCTGAGATTCTGCTGCCTCTGAGCTGCTGCAACCATTTCCAGCACGCGGAAGAAACTGCAGCTGTGGGGAAGTATAACAAAATAAGCCAAACTCCAAACAAGCAGAGCAAACAAGCTCTTAACCTTATTTCTTGGGAAAAAAGATATCCATTTCAAATGTTTCTTGCACCTCCTAAATGTATTAGCAGTGATGCTGTATCCTGAACGAGCAATCCTGATGAAAGAAGAATAGCTTCTTTGTTGTGAGCTGGTGTGCTTGTGACAGCCATTCAGGAGATGATTTACAGGTCTGTGCTGGAAGCTGGACAACCACACTCAGTGCTCACATGGTTGCTCCCCATCGTTTCCAAACTTCCTTGAAAGAGCTAAGCACTTTGCCACCTATTTTCTCTTTCAAAAAACCATCAGAGTGAGGTTTTGCACGTGCTGGCCATGCCAAGGAAAATAAGTCCTTACTGGGAATTGGAGGCAGCGGGCCATTGGCCCTGGAGGTTATTACAGGGTGTCCAGTTCCAGCAGCTGACAGCACTGCAGGAAATCTCAGACGTTTTTCGCTGCCATGCAGTGGATTAGCACATCAGCATAATGTCAGGAGGAAAACCACAGAAAATATGAGCCACGTGCTATTAAAACAGACTGAGCAAAGAGCTTGGTTGGCATTAGGCTGCCCCAGGGGACTGGTGCTGGAGGAACAGCCCATGCTTTCCACTTCGGGCCACCAGCTGCCTCTGCTCTGCCTATGTGGCCTTACCCACATTTTTCCACTCCTCTGCATGGGAGGTAGCCAGGGACATGGCTAACAGGATGCAGTCCCGAACCCAGTACCACAGTCCTGGTCAGCCCTGACCTGTGACAAACAAGAAAGACATTTTTTCAAATAGGCTTTCACTCAAAAAACGTGTTGGGGCGGGCTGACTACTTCTGACACAGTATATCAAAGGAAACAGTTGTGGCCTCCAGCACTCACAGGCACAGCACAGGGTTCCCTGTAAACAAAGTGAAAATGAACTTTGGGAACATGAACCACTTTGCCATGCTTTTCGTGGTGCCACTAAAAGTGACACTGAGAGCACCTCGTTTTGTCAAGATGCATGTGCTATTTTCATGTGCTATTTGTTTTGGTGACAAAAGAGGAAGGATGAGAAAGAAAAGTTTTTACTGGTTATTTTGAGTAGGGGAAAAGGCACATTTTCACCTGCTTCTCTGTTGGTGGTCAGCGTGGTGCCTTCCAGCCTATCCCACTCCTCCCTGCCCTGTGTCAGCCTCAGGTATAGCTACAGGGAACAGTATGGGGAAACAAGACCCTGAAGTGATTTGGGTTCATGAAAACCTTCCTTGCCCCCCAAACATGTGATAGATCAGGCAGCCGATGTTGGAGGGCTACCAGAAGATAGCACCTCCCAGAAAGAACACAAAGCACTGTGACTTCTTGGATCCCCTGAGATGATGGTTGCCCAAGAAGTAAGCCTTCCTACCGTTTATTTCTCTTCATTTCAGGTGACCAGAGCTTTGTTTAGCTTCTTCTCCAAGAAAACTATAAAACTACCACAGCCTTAACTTGTCTGAGTCATTCCAGCTGAAGGGAGCACTCGAGAGCAGCGCGGTGCAGTGCCCAGTCACTCAGGCAAAGGGGGCGACAGCGTGCGCATACAGACGTGCTTCACACATACTCCCCCTTCGCTTGTTTGCCGGGGTCCAGATGGGCTTATCTGGGCTAGAGGAAAGCTGTGCCACCAGAAGATGAGTAAAACAGCAGGACAAGCAGGATTGCCTTGGCTGGAGGCAGTGAGGTGTCGGTGCAGGCAGGAGATGGTCCCTGGAGTCCACAGTAATTTACAAAACAAGGCGAAAAGGAAAGTGGGGGCTCTTCAGGTTTTCGGCTTCTCCTGGCAGCATGAAGTGTTGCTTTCTAGGAAAGGTGAGGTTGACCGAAAACATACTGACTTCAGGATGCCCATGCGAACAGAAAAGCATGTTTACATAGCACTTAATGGGAGCTTCCACATTGGGGCGTATTTCAGGGAAAAGTATGATTTCACTCAAGTCTATGATAAGAACCTTAACAGAGAGCAGAATAATGTCAACTGACAGACTGTCTTCGCTACTGGAATTGGAAGATGTGATTATAAATCTCAGTACTGTGGAGAAGAGCCGTAATATAAAGCCACAAAGTCAAGGTAACAGAAATAGGATGCAGATGTGGCATAGTGAATTCAGAGCAGACTAAACATCCTATCCGCAACATCCAGATCCCACTGAAATCCTGCTGAAGTCTGCTTTGGCTTGCAGTAAGAGATAATGAGGACAGAAATCAAGGGACTTTGTCTCAGACAGAGACCTCTGAGTACTCAGATGGAAAAATCAGATCAGGTGCCCCAGGACTGAGGGCTGTCCTAGCTCCTGTCCTCAGATAAAAGATTCCTGCCATCACTGAGACGAGCTCCAGCCATAAGTAATATGTTAGGATTTCCCAACCTGAGCACTCAGCTAGTGAGAGAAAGTAATGCTGATCCTGATGTAAAGATATGACCTTGCCTTCCTATAGGGAAGGACGTCATCCGTAGTGCTTAGACAGGGATGGGACTTGACCAGTAAGAAAATCTGATGCAGATAAGGCTTTGCTTGAGAAGTTGTAGCTTGTTGATGGAGAAACACCCAAAGCTGGGAAACAGATATCATGTGAATATTTCTTTACCCAGAACAGTGGTTGGGTTGTAAAACAGCTGTCTCTTCTCTGTGGGAACGAATTCCCCAGAGGTGACTCAGCAGTCAGCAAGATGAGAACCAGACACTGGTAATTTCTGAACAATGGGCAAAGTTGAGACTTGAAGCTGTGTCCTCCAGGTGAGGATTTCAACCTCCAACATAGCCTTACAAATGAATAAGATACAGTAATGAAAAGCCAGGACTGATGAGATCAAAAATATGAAAGCCTGATGAGAGCAAAAATATGAACAATTTGCAGTGGCACATCAAAAAAAGCAAGGGCAACAGTAGGCAGCAAACTCTCTGCAGCACAGGGCATGCTTGCTGCAGGCAGCCTGCCAGAGGCCAGCCTTTGGCGCCTAACTATAAACATTCTCAGGTTAGCTTAAATAACTACTGTCAGAATAAAGATCTGTTCCTTTGTTAGATCATGACGGAAGCCCAGCTCCCTCAGTTCTTAAGCACTAATGTCAAAAGTTAAAGCTGAACTCGGTATAACCTCCAGGCTATAAAGGGTGCCAAATGCCAAATATTTTTGAGTTTTAAAATGACATTTTATGCTAGACCTGGATAGTTTGCTTTGTACATATACTAAGTTCAGGGTAATGTTTTAAGTCTCTTTGTGCTCCTTGTAGAAATCTAGCAGAAAGTTCAAACATAGAATATTATTTTATTCTTGGAAAGTAGAAAGTAGGCACTGCAACACTGATTTGCCAGGTATTTTAACCTCTCAAATTACCCCTAATTTAATGGGAAAATCTGAAACCCAAATATTTTGCTTAAATAGGTCTACATTTGACTAGCACTAGATGGCTGTAAGATTGTGCAAGATTGTTAGACTTTAATCTCGTACTTTCATCTTTTAAGGCTGATGCTCAAGCAAGGTCATAAACTGGTAGGAACTGCTGTGCAAAGCACTGGTGGACGTGCAGAATACTCTCTTGTTTTCTTGGAGGAGCCACTGGCATATGAATGGATGTGTTGAGTTCAAGTCCTGAGGAACATGTTAGTGTCACGGCACAGCAGGATTAGTAACACCGACTTTATTTGGCTGATTAGGATTTTATTTTTTTATACTAAATAAAAACTAAGTAATCTTGATCAACCTGCTTAGCTTGCCAAGTTTCCCTCCCCACTCACACCATTACATGCTGACCCCTGTTTCTAGAATAACAGTAAAATCCTTCACCACAGTCCCCCACCATACAAGCCATGACCCCACAGCAGAGATGAAGTAGAATATACAGTATCCAGGTGCTTGGGACTGACTATCTGGTTTTGCTATCTAGCAAACTTAACTTCTCTGATTTCGACAGAGAAGTGCATTGCATAAGGTTTCCTCAATGAGGTAAAAATTCCTGTGTTACAGGACACCAATGTTCAGACAAGCACGGTCTTGGGGTAATTAAGTTGCAATGTTGCAGAGGTGTAAGTTATAAATGTCGGGGAAATAGTGGCGGTGGAGAGGGGTTGATATCCAAGCAAAACTCAAATTCTTTGGAAGGGGTGAAGACTGGTTTCAGTCGAAGACAATGACACCCTCCCCCTGAGATGGACAGTCCTGTGCTCAGGCTGACACATCATGGGGTGAGGGAGGAGGTGGTCTTGTGCCACATGCAGCCATCAGCTGGTGCAGGCTTCCCAATGTTTCCTGACCTGAGCTCCTATGTATCTTTCAGTGACAGAGCTTCCCTGTGTAGTGAGTTTAAGCCCACTGGTGAACTGTTTATTTTTCTTAATTGCCTTTGTGACCACTAGGAAGTAATTCATAACCCTCCGTGGCTCTGCAGGGTTCAGGTTAAGATTGTTATTCCAACCCACACTAGCTATATGAAACATGCTTTTCCTTAGGGGCCTCTTTTGGGAGCTTTTTAGAAGTGGTATTTCCATCCTCTCCTCCCCACCTCAGGCATGCAGATGTGCGGCCTCTCCTGCTGGGCAGCAGCTGGCTGATATAGGGGGCTGACATCTGGCAGCGCTGACTGTGTTCAGTCCTGTTGGAGACATACTCCCCCTGCTGCTGTCCCCTCAACCCCTTTCTTCTCTTCTTGGCTATGAATGTCCACTGCAGCAGCTCAGATATCTGTGTGAAGTGGGCGAGTGAGCTGCAATTACTGCCCAAGAGAAACCATTAAGAGAAGGTGATCTTGGAGGTCTGGGTA
Source organism: Machaerirhynchus nigripectus (assembly GCA_013397975.1). NCBI lineage: Eukaryota > Metazoa > Chordata > Aves > Passeriformes > Dicruridae > Machaerirhynchus > Machaerirhynchus nigripectus. The sequence goes on from VZRQ01010305.1 coordinate 788,463, forward strand.
GTGATCATATAACACTGGGTTAAGAGAAGTGCTAAGTAAAACACTTGAAAGTTTCTCCCACTGAATAAATACTCCTGTTCACCCTCTAAGAACATAAGTTCTCCGATGGCTGGAGTCAGTGCTGTTTGTGTTAACCAGCCCTGGGTGCGCTTTATTCCTGTGAATTTGTTGCACCTACACTTTTAACAGTCAGGTCTCCAGGGAAAAGGCCTTGCACACCCAGATAGTGCTATGGTGTGAAGAGCCACCCTCTGTTCATTCTAGTTACACTTAATGAAACACAGCCTATTCCCCAAGGAGACCATTGTCAGGGGGCATTCACAGAGCAATGCTGACAATGATGCACCAAGCCCATGCAGCTCCTTGCAAGGAAACTGGGAGCCATTGAGGGGTCTCCACTACTTCATTAAATTTCTTCATCTCCAAGAGATATTCTTCAACTAGAAAAGTTGTTGCTATGACTTGTCACTGTTGTAGTGAAGGACAGAGTAAGAGATTTGGAGAGGTGCACTCTAAACATCACATTGCCTGAACTGAGGCACTTCAAGGAACGTTAAACAGCCCCTGGCTGTCAGTCAGGGTGGTCACTGTCCCACTTTGATGTACTCATTATCCAGCATGTGAATGTTTTCAGTAAGGCAAATCTCATACCAGATGGGTAGGTTAGAGGAAAACTTTGCCTCAGGAAACAGTGAAAGATCACTGCTTTTCTCCAGAAAAGCTGGAGTTTCTAGCTTTGAAATCCTCTGTATCTAACAAGCGTGTGACCTTATCATATACATCTGTACATCACTGACAGCAAGAGCAACCCACTTCTTAATGTCTTGAATTCCTCATGACTGATCTACTGCACACCACAAGATCACAAAAATAACTGCCTTGACATAAAGTATCATCCAGGAAGATCAGAAGAAGCAGCAGATGCCTTGCCTAATGCACATCTCCTCCATGCAGAAGCATTTGTGAGAATGCACAGGGCAGGAGCAAAGAAACTGATACTAAACTCCTGCAGCCAATGACTTCCACCAAGGTAAGACCTTCTGTAAGCTCAGAAGGCTGACATATTGCCAGAGGTTTTCTGTGGAAGTCAGCAGAGGGGCTAGTACCACCTGTGACTTTTTTATGTTGGGTCTGGTGTGGAGAAGAGGAAGAAGAAACTTAGTCCAGCAGAATTAAAACTTCAGACTGGCACAAATCCTCTTCCTCTTCTTCAAACAAATGCAAGCAGCTCAAGGCTTTTATGTCTGGATGTGGCCTGCCTTCTTCTCTAATGAGAGAAAAGAAACAACCAAACTAGTAAGTCAGGCTCTGTTGGCCAAAGTGTCCAGCTACTACTGTATGTGAAGGAGAACAGGAACTGAAAAGGAATTACAAGCTGACAATGACTCATGTTATGACTTCCTATCTTTCTTTCAGAAGAGCAAGAAGGACAAGTTTTCCTCTTAGGTTTTCTAGTTCACTGGGGAAAAGGGAAACCATATTTTACTTTTAGCAGCTCCTGTTCTTGCATGTGCTCCTGGACCTAAGAGCACAGATAGAGTTGTGCTGCCAGAAAGGCTTGTACATCTGACAAGGCAGATTGAACTGTTGGTGTGAGCCCAGAGAATTTTCTTTCATTTCTATTGCCATGTTTATGATTTCTGTAGGACTGAGAAAAAAAGAAAATATATTCAAGGACTCTGGAGGCAGGTTTAGCCACGAAGATTTCTTGAGCAATCTAAGTGGTTGAGGATCTTTTCTCAAACAATTTTGGATCAGTGGGGTATCTCCTCACGTACAATTTGAGTTGAGGGATTTTTTTTCCCTTTATGCATGCTTCTTCTTAAACCCTGTCTAACAGCTAACTAGTGAGGACTGTTGTCCCTGGACACCAGCTCAGGCTCTGATAGCTTTTGTAAGAGCATTTGTATCAAAATATTGTTGTGCTGGAATCTCCACGGCCATCTGGGGCTTTGTGCAGACAGGGTGCTTACAAATGAATGTGAACCAAAGCAAATCAACATTGCTTGGCAGGAATGAAATGTATTGCTGGGATCTGTCTCTGCCAAGCTAGACTGTTTGGCTCCAGTCCCACTCTTCAGGGGGATTGTCTCTCAAAACACAAGTTGGTATTGTATAGCGTCATCGTTACGTGGCTCGCTGGTCCTTTAACCCCTCTCAGGCCTTACTCCTATTTGTTGAGTGGAAACCTGTGAATCTCCAATTCTTAAGGCAGACTTTGAGCTCTGGTACCTTGTACCAATTGTCTCTCATGCCACTTTGTCAGCTCAGATAGAGCTTTCTCTTAGGGAGCTGTTAAATAGAAGATTGCAACCCTTTTGAAGGGAAGGCATTATTTCTTAATGCCTTAAAATGTTAAGAAGACATGTATTTTGTACCATCTTATGATGGAAGCCTGGCTTCTTGGTCTAACCACCTCAAAAACCTGGTCATCCTTTCAAGGTGAGAGTCAATCTCAGCCACTTTACTGTCTCTCCTTTATTATCCCATTCCTTCATGGGTAGCAGCTGCTGTTCCTGCTGAGCCCTGCTGGTAACCCCAGAGACCACCCATTACAGGACAAGCCAAGACATCAATGTGAATGTCCTCATAGGTCTGCCAAGAGGTGCATAATAGTATTTCCCTCCCCATTTCTGGACATGTTTCTGAGCTCATTCAACATAAATATGGACATAATAAATTACCACAGTGGCTTGGCCAAGACATGACCCTACAGGTGGCTCCAAGCCCATAACATACCGTTTTTGCTCTAGTGAAAATCCACAGTAAGCACTGGTAGAAGCGCTGTCTCTGAACACAAGTTCTGCAGGGCCACCTCCCATCCTGGAAGTCCAGCCAGGGTCAGCAGGAGAAGGATGTGCATATTCCCTTCAGGAGGCAGATGAAGTGGCAGATCCTTGGCTGCGACCCCATGGAGTCTGGAGATGGCTGAGAAGAGTGGTGACTGTCCATAGGTGTGACATGCAGCACGTGCCATCCCTCAGGCAGGCAGCTGCCCACAGCACTGCCCAGGCTGTCACGTCGCCCAGCAGCCTGGTGTGCAGCTGCAGCCTAGTCCCTGCGGGCAGGGCAGTGGCAGCCTTGCACAGGCTGGGACGCTGTCAGAGCACAGACTGACTGCCCAGGTCACGCAGCCTTGTGGTTTTCCCTTGCATGGCAGGCTTTGTGTGTTTTCCTTCAAAGTTCAGGCTGGAGCATGCCAGTACTGCCTGGCTGTCCCAGGCAATGTCTACTCAGGGGACCAGGACCTGTTACTATCCCAGCAGCCTGGGGACCACAGTCCAGATGTCCCTCTCATGGGCATGAAGTTTTACGGATGGCCCCAGGGCTCAATTGTCTGTGACACAAGGTGCAGTGCAGCTGTGTGACCTGGGTTGGTTTCTGCTGAGAAAACTGCTGCTGCACTGTGAGAAAATAAATTAACTGAAGCCAAGCAAGATAAGAAAAGTCAAAACATAGAATTAAAGTTGTCAAGATTATGATAGCTAGCAATGTAAAGCTTCAAAAGTAAATGTTAAGTGAAGAGGGATAAAGCCCTGAATGGCTAGTTCCCCGTGTTGCTTTAAAGATCCCTGAGCTGGAGCTTAGAAATGCTCCAAGTCCTTGGCTCATGTTTAACTGATGTGAGCATATGTTCCAAGTGCTGGACTCCAAGATGGGAGTGGAAAAAGGGGCACATGATAAAAAAGGGAAGAAAAAACGTGGCTGGGCACATCACAGAAGAGGGAGATGTCCATGAAGAGTGCATTTAGTCCACTGATAGGGAGGAAGCGTGAGGAATTTTACTGAGAAGATGAACAAAAGCACTGGCAGCTGAAGGGCCTGAGCAGTTCTGCTTGGCTGCAGGCTCCTACTGCATCCTCTTCCACCTTCCTGGAATGACTACCTCCTATAGAAAGTCCCAGTACCCCTTCCCCTGACAGGGCATCTTCTTTCTTGAGCTGGAAGCCCTGTGGGAGGAGGGCATGGACAGCATGTCTCCAGCCGAGTCCTGGGAGCGGTGACCTGCGGGCTAAGTAGCTCTGGCTCACGGGCACCAGCACCCAGTACAACATTGTGCAAAAGGCAAGCCAGGACTCGAGGAGGGTTGCAAGGGGGTAAATAAGTGTTTGGGACAAAGGGGAATGAAAGCCATCTTGCTGAGCTTGCATAGCCCAGTGTTTGGTAAGAGGTAACTGGATGTGCTGGATGTGCAATGGGGAGCTTTGTAAGGAGCAAAGAGAAGTTCAGATGCCCACACTGGAATGGTGGCCAGCTATCTAGTACAACCTTCCCCAGATGTAAACATCTTCAAAGGACATTTCCCACAGATAGACCATGCTATGAATGCTATGAAATTTTTTTATTTGGGAAAAAGAATTAAAGTGAGTTAATGTGCAGTTATGGTGTACAACAGGTGCTGGCATTGCATTAGAGGTAAAGTTAGGTTCCTGTGAAGGAGAAGAACCTGGTGGTGTCTTGTGACTAGAATGGGAACTTTTGTTTCCTTTTTAATATGAGATTAGGCACCACCCAGCACTTAATATCTAAATAATATCAACAGCCAGAAAATAAATGTATCAATTATTATCTAGCTGAAGCTAGATTTTTCTACTGGTGCATCAGGACCTGGATAAGTCCCAGGGCAGCACAGAGGAAGCAGAGAGGACAGGGTCATTTGCAGGGACTCGCATGCATATAGAGAGAGGTGGTCTTGCTCATCTGGTACTTTGCGGTACCGCCGTACCATCGAAATGCTGGACGTCAACTCACACATACTGCACTTTGCAGCTGGGAAGATGCTTTGTCTTAATCTCACTCTGAGTTCTATCAGAAGCCACTGCCTGAGAGATGAGAAGAAAGCCCGCGTTCGCGCTGCTGGAGGTGTAAGGCTGTGTTTCAAAGAGTGCAGCCCCTCTCTGCGAGACCCCTGCGAGCCGCAGCCCCGGCGCGGAGCTGGGCTAGCCGGCGAGCGGGCTCCGCTCGCTGCCGGCGGCGGTGGGAGCGCGCTGGGCGCCGCGGCCCCTCCTCGCCGGGAGCCAGCGGGCAGCGTGCCCGCACTGCCTCGGGAGTGTCTGCGGAGTGCCCCGAGAGGCTCCAGTTACTTTTATGCTCTGTGTTCCCCATCGCTGCGAAGCATTTTTTCCTGCAGCTGGGAAGTCCGGAGCTCTTCCCTCAGCTCGAGGTTAATCATCTGCTTGCAATTAACCTGTGACCTCCCACGCCCGCGGCGCGGGGCAGCGCTGTAGCTTTAACGCGGGCGCTGGAAGCGGGAGGGGGACAGCAGTGCCAGGTCCGGTCCTGGAGCTGCCGCAGATCCCTCACTGCCGCCTGCCATGGAGAGCCGCAGCCTCCTCGCCGCCCTCCTGGCCACTGCCCTCACCGCCCTCCTGCCGCTTCCCGTCGCCTCCTCGGCCCACCGCAAGCTCCTGGTGTTTCTGCTCGACGGCTTTCGCTTCGACTACATTGATGACAGCGAGCTGGAGGGTCTGCCGGGCTTTCAGGACATTGTGAACATGGGGGTGAAGGTGGATTACATGACCCCAGACTTCCCCAGCCTCTCTTACCCAAATTACTACACGCTGATGACGGGTGAGTACTTGTATTTCTGTGCTGTGATGCTCCTCAGAGCTGCCAGCTCCCCGTGCCGAAGTGGAAGACAGCTCCCTGTGACTTTTTCTTCCAAAGAAGATATAAAAATAACTCAAGTCGTGATTTTAGCTGGGAGTTTAAAAGCACTGTGGCATTACAGCCCAGAATTGTTTCTCTGAAACCTGTTCTAAACTTGGAAATGCCATTTGGAGCTAATGTTTGAAGCTCCCCTTTGGTCATCCACAGTGTAGCTAGGTCCCTACCTGCTAACACCTCAGCATCATGGCCAGCTGGGGCTCCCTGGTGCAAGAATATAGAACATAAAAACAACTGGGAATGTGTGGAAAATGAATACAGAGACTGCTCAGGGGCTTTAATAAAAACACGCGTGAACTGAGTGTGGCTACACTAACAACTTATTTTCAGTCAGCAGGTCTGTTTTGGCAAGTTCAACGTGAAATTTCTTTTTAAATTTAGTAGATTTTCTGTTTTCTTAACTTAGCTCTAAGTCCTCATATCTGTAATAATTCAAAATAGCCAAACGAAAAAACAGTCAGGATTTTTGCTTTTACTCCCCCGCAGTTTTTCAGAATGTCCAGGGGAGGCTTTTGGAAAATTGAGAGGACAGTCATAGTTTCTATGATGCTGATTTGCTTTTAATCTTATGTGGAGGACACATGATTACAGAGACACTAGGAAGGTGCAAAGAGTACAGCTGGGCCAGTTCCTTCAGAGACAGACACCAAGGAAACAACAGTTAAGTAAAAAAACCAACAAAACCCAACAAAACCGATTTTTTTTTCCTGGAGTTTCTACTTGGATTTTTCTCTGGAATTATTGAATAAACAAGAGTTTCCACCTAATGAGGAGGAGTAAGAAAATCTATCCTCTCCTAAGATATGTGGCATCTTCCGCTATCCTTGGAACAATGCAGTGCCCAATGATTCATATACTGCTTGCTGGGAAAGCAAATAGATGCCATTGTAAGACAAAAATCTGACATCAGTTGTGCCCAGCTTGTTTTGAAACTGCTTAACCCCTTCTTCCCTCTCTCTCAAGAGAAACACTTTTCTCTTGCTCATCTCTGATCAGAGTATAAAACCATCACAGGGTTGGTTTTGTTTTGTTTTGGGTTTTGTTTTCATTATTTGGTGCAAATATATGAATGCAGTATAAACGTTGTTACTGAAAATAGAGGTGCTCTACTCCAGGTCATGTTCTTTAGGTGTACATAGGCAAACCTATGTTTTGACCTAACAATTGATAGGTGCAAAAAATCTTTGGATGGAGCTGTTAAAGAGAAGAAGAAAATTGAGCAACATTTCACTCCTAACCACATTTAGTCATCACTCCTATTAAGTGTGTATACATAAAGTGAAGTCTATAATCAGCCTTTTGAGGAGTTTTGAAAACATCCTACTTTGTACTCACAAAGAAGGAATTTTGTTTCAGGTGATGAAACACCACTACTGGACTTTTTATATTTTTAGTAGAGTTCTGCACCTCAACCTGAAGCAATAAGATAGTCTGTGAGACCAAACTTAACTCTTCTTTAAAGTCTGCCAGACTTTATGATAAGGATATCAATGCAAATACAACTTAATTGCAAATATCAATTCACCTTCCTAACACATGAGTCATAGTAGTATTAAGTAGGTCAGGAACCAGTTGAGGACTAAGTTTAGGTGATGAACACGCCCAGAGGAAGACCCAAGACTGCCCTTAAGCCCTTGGGGTGTTTGTGGACCCCATGACTATGGCCTGTCATGACAGCAGACTAAATCCTATAGCTGCACTGTTCTTACCCTTTGGGGCCATGGTGCCATTTCCACTGAAAGGAGGTTTTATGGGGTGGTGGGGTTAGGAGTGCAGAGCATGTGGCAGATGTAGTGTTAAGCTGTGTTGAGTCTGCATCCATTTAATCTGCAAAGCTGGGACAGGTTTTGTAGAATATTCAGCATGGCAGAGTGACACAAGCATCCTGCCATAGTGACCTGCTTAGGCAATGGCAAGCTACTGTCTCCCTGGTGCTGGTGTATGGGCATGGGGAAACTTTCATTGCATCTCACCAGCCATGCATCCCTGTTGCCCTGAGTTTTGCAGTCTTTCTATGTTTTCATTCTTGTAGTAGAATTTCTCAGGCACTTTACTGTAAACATCAGGCATGTTTACCTACCGGTCCTTATTATTATCATTCTTTTTGTTAGGCGGAGCATTATGATAGACTTTTGGTCTGACCAGTGTCGTGGAGAGGTGGTAAGCCCATCCTCCAATCCATGGTTGTCTCTAAAAAGATATATAACTGACTAAATAAAGAGCCGGGCCGCTTCTTCCTCTGCTTTGCCCCTTCTTTGCCCTACTTTGGGCCTTCTTGCTCTCTCTTTTGGCTCTGGCTCCTATCCTGACAGAACGGTGTCTGCGTGGTTCTTTTGTGTCTGAGTACGACATCTCCCCTCTTCTGCAGGCAGACACAACTGTAACTGCTTTTATTTCTGTTTGCAGCTGGGATGTCTGGGAGTTAAATGCTGCCACAATTTCGTCTGGGAAATCAGAACAAAATATTTTTCATGTCTTATTCTACAGTGCTGTTTCATGAGCTGCTAAGAAATTCCCATTTTAACCTCCAAAACGTTTTATTTGTCTTCATAGTATATTGGCGGCTTTCAGCTAAATCAGTTTAAGAAATTTCTGGCCCCACCTGCACATTCCCACCCCTGGCTTGCTCATTATATCCCACTCTGGTTTTTGTTTGTGTTTTTTTTTGTTTTGATAAATACTCCTGTCCCTTCTTTCTCTGCTTATTCACAAGGCCTTATGGCTCCACATCCATTCAGAAGCATACATGGCTGCCAGGTCTTGGACAGCGTGTATATAAAAGCATTGTAGTTTGTGTGTATCTGACTTGCCTCTATTCATTCTTGTGAGCAAGGCCTTTCTGCCTACTGCCCTTCACCCCACATCCATGCAACCTTCATGGCTCCAGAGTGGTTGAGTTGATACTAAATGAGAGTTCGCCCTCATTTCTGTGGCTTTGGAGGAGGACAGTGGACTCTGCCCCTCAGATACCATCACCACTGGGACAGGTCAGTCTCCTCAAACATGAACTCACTTCCTCCTCCTGCCCAGACCTGCAGGCAGAGATAATGGAGATCAGCAGCATTGGCGCCAGTGCTTCTCAGTACTGATGCCAAAGTGCACCCTTTGGCCCTGCCAGAGCACAGCTCTCCTCTGCACTGGCAACTCACAAGCAATGGCACACAACACAGCTGCCCAACTATCTGCGAGATCTTCTAGTCATTATATTTTACTTTACTAGTGATTTCAAGAGGCCAGCCTGACTGAATTTAATATTCATGGGAAATGGAAAATCTACTGAGATTTTCAAAGCTATGACCAAAGAGATGCAACCGTTAACTGTTGACCAAGAGCCACATTTCTAAAAGGAAATATCTAATGTATGCTAATGAGAATCACACCCTTTTCTGCTGAGACGAGGTGCTGGGTGAAGCACCGACACAGCAGGACAAATAGGGTCCAGCCTGGTGAACAAAAAGGATAAATTTTGGAAGGGAAGCATGGGAGGGAGGTGACTTGCCTGTGGTCATGCAGTGCTGCAGGGCTATGGCCGAGCTCTTCATGGGTCCCCCTCCTGCTTATACCTGCTGCTGCTGTTAACCTGTGAGAAGATATTTGCTGGAGCTTCCCCAAGTCACACAGAAAGCCTCAGCCCAAAGCCCAGAGCCTGTTTAGTGGTCTTTTCCTTTCCTGCACACTTACCACAATTATGAGAAAGAAAACCAGAACATAGAAACCAGAAAAATGTTAATGGTTTGGCTTCCTTGTGTAAAATCACCAAGTAATTCAGAGTTTGGGATGAAGCTCCAGTCTTCCTGCAGGCCAGGACATGGCATCATGACCTGATAGTTGCTTGAAGAAGCATCAAACAAAAGCCAAATCAGTGCTGGTGCAAAGGGATCTCACTGACAAGCAACCAGAGACCAAACAGCCTTTTTCTTCCTGCTTTGGAGACGCTTCAACAGCTTAAACCTGGTGCTGTGCAAGGTAGCTTGCAAAGCAGTATTCTGTAGCAACTTCCTTTATGCCATGTTTCTTAGTGTTGGCCTTTACGGTGGCATAAAGACTCATTTTAGGTGGTTGTGTTGCTTTCTGAGCTGCTGGACTGAATCCTACCTGGTTTCCTTGCTCTCCATGGTGCAGTTACAATATTGGAATTGTTGACCTGAAAAACGTGAAGTGGAGAATTAGGTAAAAGGAGATGTTGCAGCTGTGACAGAGTTTATGCAGGACTCTTTGTGGGCTTGGCAAGGGAGGGAAAAAGGAGTACAAATAAGTCTATTCAAAAAGACTCCCTTCATCATACCGTGTGCTGTTTGTTTTGCAAAGGAAGGAATTAAGACCACAAGCCACCTTGGGTTGTTATCCTGTGGGGAGTTTTTAATTTTTCCCTTTCCCGGCTGTGGCCTGGCTCTGCAGGGAGCTCTTGTGCCAAGTTCAGTGGAAAGTTTGAGGTCCCCCCTGTAACCGCTGCAAGCAGGAGTTACTGCTTCAGAGCACTTCGTGCCGTATCTGTTGAGATAAGCTGCTCACACTGTGGTTGGGTCTCCCTTACCTGACAACCTCCAGGTGTTGGAGGGGTGATGAAGGACTCCCTGCAGCCCAGCTCTCCTGAAGTCCCCCCCCAGCTGAGAGCACTCAGGGGCACCTCACATTTCCAGCCAGCATAAACATGAACAAACAGTGTCACATCTGAGACAGAAATCCAGAAAGGATTTATTTTCCAAGACCATAACTAGAAATGAAGTCTTTCTGGCAGGTCTTCCATGAGGATGTGCCAGCTGCCTGGTCAGCTGTGCAGCCCCACATCCACGAGTCATATTTCACTTGGCCTCCATGGGAAGCAAAAGGAGCCCCTGATTGCAGAGATGGGTGGGGAACTGCTTGGAGAGGAGAGAGCAAGGAGCCTCCATGTGCCTCTTTGGACAGGACCTGATCCTAAATAAGTGTCAGAGGGGCTGTGAGGTCCCATGAAGCTTGAGGGATGGAGGAGAAGGTAGACCAGAGGATATTTCAGTATCCTGCACCCAAAGTGAGGGCTGTGACCTATGCAGGGCTGTCCCAGACTCGCTGCAACACAGTGATGGCATGTTTGGGGCTTGTCTAAAATACAGGGGTGGTGTGTGGTGTTTTCTCGGCCACTGCAGCTGATCCCTGCAAATGCCATCACCTCCTCCTCTGCATGGGGCAACATGGCAGAGGTCCCAGGGACAGCTGACATCAAGGTCGATTCTGCCAGACTGATGGTTTCACCCATCTTCTGTGTTTCAACAATCTTCCCTTCACTCCTAACTCTTGATGTTGGCATACTTAACTACTGAGGGGCTTTGGTGGATGATGCCAAAGTCTAATAAACAGTCAGTCTACATCTGTTTTCCCCTGAGCACTGCAAATCAACACACTGCACCCCGTCTATTCCATGTTTTCTGGGAGAAAATACCCTTTGGGCTCCCAATCTTGGAATCTTCTGGAGTCTGGCTGATGTGCACACATGCTAGTACATTTATTGTTTGCTGTGAGAAGTTTCCTGATTTAAAGCACAGCAGCTCCAGGCTCCTTCCACTCAGTACCTGAAGGAAGCCCGGCCTGGTGATGGTTCCAGTGGATGCCTCTTTTCTGTTGCACAGCTAATGGCATCCTGACACCAGCCTGGTCCAGAAAAGGATGCTGACAATTTCTGTTCAGCAGTTAAGCAAGTTCTTAACTATGTAAGCAATACTTGCGTGTTTTCTGAGGCATAAAAAATGGAAGGACAGGAGTAAAACAGGGAAGTTTGTTATATACACATGAACTAAAACTATCTCTACTTTACTGTCCAAGCTTAGGAAAAAATCCAGAAGGACACAGAGTGCATGATGAGTCACAATGGGAAAGGATTTTTTTCTTTTTGGTCCTCTTAAACAGCTACAGATGCCAGCAGCAATAAAGATTTAAAAGATTCCGTTTGTAACATACAGTTCTGAAATCAAGTCCCTTCCTTTTCTTGGATTCTTTAGCTAAACTTGGCTATTGGATCCATTTCTAAAACTCAGTGTTGGGAAGCAAAAGAGCATGTATAAGTCTGTGGTAATACTATTAACTGGCAGGGAAAGGGTACTATCCCAGCAAGAATAGGCTGGAAAAGATAGTGGGAACCAGGAGGATTTTCATTTTTCACATTCTTCCTCTCACTTTGTTTACTTACCACCTGCAGAAAGGCTGCAATGCCAAGTGTCAAGATTTTTGTCTTTCACACACAAAATATTGCAAAAATCTGTGTTTGCTTTCTACCAGTTAAAAAAATGGAAACACTTCTAAAGTGTAGAACAAAAAGTTTTTTCCAACACAAGTTCACAATGCTACAAATTGAAATACAGAGTTTTTTCCTTCTTACTAGCTACAACCTCACAACTACTGTACCTACTACCTGCTGTTAGCTAAGTGGACATTCACATATCAAGGTATTTCTTAGCTGAGAGCTGAAGTCACTGCCAGAGGCTCATACTCTGTCTAATAGTGCAGGCAGCAGCTTTGTCCATTGTTCTGTCCAGACCCTCTGTAGTGCTTGGAGCTTCAGTGCCCTTGAGCCACACCCAGTTCTGGGGGTTCAGGGGTCCCAGAGCGGTCCCTGAGCCCACTGTGCTTTAGGAGAATAACCAACAGCTCGGAGTCCCTGCTCTCCAGGACACAAGACCTGACTTCCCACACAAGAAAGCATCTGCAAACCCTCAGATGGATGATTTATAAGCAATTTTTGTGCACCCCAGCCCTGGCCCCATGATGAAAGCATTGAATTAAGAGTTTCAAGCTCTTACTAAATTAATCCCCTTTAGGGAAAAAAGAATGCTGTGTGTAGGAGAGATTTTTTTTTTTGTGCTTTTTGATGTGATCCCAATTGAATTGCATAGTCTTACCTGGTACAGTCTAAGGTGTTTATGCTTTGGCTCTGTCTGGTATTAGAGGCCATAAAAATTTGGGAAGACTTTGACAGCAAGTTCCTTTGAAACATGAATTGTCCATGCACATCATGCAAGTACTGTTTCTACTTGGGGGTCTGCAGATGGCAGGGCCACTTTGCCCAGGCCAGCATTCCCCCCAGACTTCTCATGAGCTCTGGCCTTCTCCAGGCTACTTCAGGTTTAGCACATGGGTTTTGTTTTCACCCTGTGGTCTTTCTTTTCAAAGCAGAGCAGATGAGACCCATCAGGGGAACAGTAGAGCAAGGCATATATCAGAGCTCAGTTCCTGGGGACAGCAACCACTATATCTGCTCCAGAACAGGAATATGGTGCTGGTGCCTTCTAAGTCCTGCTTTCTTCATCGTTACGGCAGGCAGCATGAGCAGAGCACTTCCCAAGGCAAGTCATCTAGCTGTTTGCATAGAGGAGCTTAACTCTTCCCCAGCCTGTATAGCCCCGTGGCAGCCTGTGCTTGCATCTGCCCCCCTGACTCTTGTCACTTTCCAGAGAGTGGGGACATCATGGTGGGACATGAGAGGAAAGGTCTCACCATAGTGGCAAGGCATGTACATAATGTGTCATAGTACCTTTAGCTCAATGCATGTACTGATGTTCACCATCGGATTACGGTACTGTTGCTGCATTGGCTAATATGCACACTGTGGATTCTCTGATAAATCAGATTTGCTCAGTGCAGAGACAGCAAATGCCCCAGGAGTGCACGCTCTGGTTTCCGGATCTTACGCGCAGCCAATGCAGAGTGCACAGCACGCAGCATTACTGTGCCGCTGTTGTGGGTGGCCAAGTGGCTCTGTGTTTTGCTGGTTTTTTTAAATTTCATCTTTGTTTTGCAGAGATTCATTTGAATGCTGACAAAAGTGCCTGGAGACATGGGAATGTGCTTTAGACAAATGCTGTATGAAGTGTAGTGTCCAAGTAAGCTGTAGCATGCAGACTTGCAAATGCTTTTGCTGGCTCTCCTCCAGAAGGATACAGCAGTTATTATATTCCTGGGAACTATACCCTCTTTGTTTTCCTCTGTTGCTTGAGGAAGGAGTAATTTTTACTACAATTACAGTGAGTTTAAATAATGACAGCTGTATGCTGAAATTGCTTTCTGCCCTGTTTCTATTTTTGAAACTCTTAAGATAATGTTTGATTACAGAGGAAAGCTGCAGTAATGGAAGAAATAATAAAATCCAAACATTATGGTGACTCCCTAACACCATGTTGCTATTCTGATAATGATTCAAAAGAAGGACACCAAAGGTAATTTTCTTAGGCTGGAGAAAACAAGTAAAAACGGGGGATATAAAGAACTGGGGTTGTACATGTGACCCAAAAGAAACCTGAGAAATGGCCTTAATTCTGTGTACAGGTATCTTGGGGGCAAGTGGGCAGGGGCAGAAACGCCAGTTATTCCAGGGCTTTTCAATCTAGTGAGCAGTGATCAGAATAGCCATGGTTGAAGATTAACAAAGGTCAAAAATAAAATTAGAGTTCAGGCATACTTTTTGAACAGTGTTTACTGATGATAAATATTGGGAGGAGCAACTCAAGGAAGAGATTATTAGTTGGTTATTGATGTCTTCCAAGGAGGTCTAGGGTCTTTCTGAGACACAGGCCTCAGATAAGCAGACGTGAATGGCATTAAATGGTCGTGTCTTTTGATCTGTTGCTCACCCGATCTTCTTTTCTGACCCTGTGAACCAGGGATGTCTGCAATGAAAACTGATGCCTTACAGTCTTCTAGGCCTCTTTTTCAATATTGAAAAAGGATTTGGAGTCCATAGAAAACGGAACTAATCTAATGTGGAGAACAGAACACTGTCCTCTGTATTAGTTCAAACAGTTAATTAAACTTCCCAACAATATTACAAAGAACAATCTCCAATCTCTTCCTTAAAAATGTGGATAAACAGACAGCAGACCTTAAATCCCATAGGATCAGTAGCAGCTAGAGCCCATTCATTCTATGTGAAGACTACACAATATATCATACAGATACCTCATCTGTAGGTTTCACACTGATAGAACTTCAGCACTGACCTGAAAGTTTCCCAGGCTGGTACAAATTGCCTGCTGCAGTTTATCAGGTTGGTAGATGCTTAGAAGTACATGGACTTTAAGAAGCTGAGGTTGTCCTGTAAATTGTAGGGCTGTGTTTTTGATGCACTATAGAGACTACCTTCCTTCCTATCTCTTTAGAGACTTACAGCAAAGAGCATTTGACAGCCTGAGGAGAACAAATTACTGCCCATCCAATCCACCAGTTCTCCTATATTACACTTGTTTGGTTTAGTATGGTAGGTACTGACTGCCACAAACTGGGACCACTTTTTTCCTCTGGGAAGGAGGAAATGTTTTGCATAATTGAAATACTTTTTAGTAGGGAAGGAGAGTTCAAAATCCATTTCAAGATCACATGCACCCAAAGTATACAGAGTCCTCTGCTTGAAATAATGTCTTTTCAGAACAAGAATATCAAGGTTATTTCAGTTCTGATCACCATGCTCGGGCTCAAAATAATCAAAGCATGTTATCTGGATTCCTGCAATAACATGACTCACCAGCTAATGAGGACAGTGTCTAACACAATCTTCTGTTGCTTTTTAAGATATGGAAATAAGGAACTTCCAGTACAACTTAATCGTCAACATTTCTTTTCCCATTTCTGTTAATTTATCTACAGAATAATTCCTAAAATACAGTATCTTCTTCTGACAATTACAAGAAGACATCTCTCAGTTATTATATACTAGTTTCTTGTAATATGAAGTTACCCAAGGGCCCCTCAGATACAAGAGGCCTGAACATGTCTGATGAAATGATTGCTGTGCCCACAACCAAGAACAAAGCATGATCATTACAAGAAAAAAAAGAGAAAAGCTAACAATAATAGGAAAAAAACGTAACATATAAACGTGTTTGCCTAGTTTTTGCCTGTTTGCGGAAAAACAATGTGCCCTATGAATAAAGGAAGAAGAAACGCAGGTTTCCAAACGTTGTTCTATGTTTCTAGATTGTGCTCTTATCACCTTCTGTTCACAGCTTGCTTCCCACAGCCCTCTGGTTGTAAGTGCTGATGGGTACCTTAAAATGGCCTCAGACTTGGCAGGTGTTGGGTGTGTAGAAGGAGCCGGGTGTCAGCCAAACATGTGGCACCCGTGGCAAACGTGTATCAGCGCTGCTGACATGGTTTTTGTGGGGGGTTGGGTTTGAAATGTTGAGCAGGCCATGGGGTGAGAGATTTGTTTCTTCTGGCCTAAGCTGTTTAAAATTTGGCTGCCTGCAGCTGAGAAAAGGCTGTGATCTTTCTCTACCAATAATAGAGAACATATGCACCTCCAGGTACCTGAGATGCCTGTCTTAGGGTGGCATGAATTGCTTTCTAGACATGACTCTTCTTATCCATTGATTGTGAAGGGAACACAGGGGGCTGAAAAGCTTCAGCAACTAACTTTTGGGTGTCTGAACCGGGGGATTTAGTGAGCAAACTGGAGCACCTCAGTAAAAGGTAAGAGTCAGGGAGATTTTATGGATGGTCACAAGGTAAGAGATCGAGCCCTGAATTCAAGTCAGGGCTTTTCAGCTGATTTGCTGGATGATCCAGTAGTAGCAGTGGAGGTGCTGCCAGCATCCTTCTGCTGAAGAACACCGATCTGATTGTGCTGCTTTTTTCTCCACTCTCAAAGGTCGCCACTGTGAAGTCCATCAGATGACTGGAAACTACATGTGGGACCAGAAGGCAAATGTATCTTTTGATATTGGTGTGAATAAAGAAAGCCTGCTGCCCCTCTGGTGGAATGGATCAGAGCCTTTGTGGGTCACAATGATGAAAGCTAAAAAGAATGTTTCCATGTACTACTGGCCAGGTTAGTATGTGACAAATTGCTACAATGCGTCTTGACATCTGAGCACTCCATGTGCTGTAGGAATGGTTGTCTAACACAGTTCTGAAAAACAGATAGGAATTTTATGTGCTTTACTAACCACACATAGAAATGAATTAGCTTTTCTTTGGTCATGCTAATTTGCATATGCTTAGAAAGGAGAAGATTGAAATGGCCCTAGGGGCAGCTTTCCACTAAATGCTAGCTTCAGGAGGGTGCTAGCTTGAAGAGCATCCCCTCCTCCATCAAGTGCTTGTTCCTCTTGCCCACCTGTAACTTCTGCTATGCTGAGTGGTTGCTCCATGAATGGTTCATGGTCCAATCAAAGTTAAACAATAACCACCCCCCCACCCCCGCAATGCCTCTTTGGTTTTAATATGGAAATAAGTAGCTGAGAGCTAAAGATGATCTGCTCTGTGGGGACAAGAAAATCCAGCTGAAAGCAAAGTGTCCTTGTCCTCTGGTCCTCCTTCATTGTTAATTCATCTGAGATCCCAGTTGCTCTGAGTCTGAGCCATTCATTTGGAGGGACTTGGCCTTTCTGTTCCTCATTTGTTAGATACTGGACCACTGGAATGACTAGGGTCGTGTAATAATGAGTCCTTTTTAACAAACAGAAGTATTGTATCCCCTTAGGCTATACATTTAGGGACTCACATGGAAACAGATGTTCCAGCTGAGCAACCAGACCAAATCCCTTGCAAAGTACCCAGATTCTCAACTTTTTAACCTTTTAACTGCTACCTACCCTAAGCAGGCTGCAGATATCCTCATGTGCAAGTGCAGGCTGGAGGACCACAGAGCTGTTAGAGGAGCTGTGCTGAATACAGCCAGTGCCAGCAGGGCAGTGGCAGCTGACTCATGCCATGGGCTCCTGGCCAGCTCGTCTTCGCATCCCAATGCACATGTGCCTGGCCACAGTCTTTCCATGCAATGTGGCTAATGGTGTCCTGGCAAAAAGCCCATGATTCTAAGGAATGGAAAGAAAGAGCAAATCAAGATGAAAAACACTGAAAAGCCATTCAGAGTGCTTTTACAGTACTGAAGAGCAAAAAGATCTGAGGGTGACAATATTGCCTTATAAACTCAGAGGCAGTCAAAGAGTTTAGATCAGCCCTGAAAAAATGCTGCTTCCTATTGAAGATGTCCCAAGTGATCTAACAGCAAGGCAAATAGTAGAATACAGAAATTATACAAGAATGTTGGAATTCTTCTAAAAATTTACAAAAATATCTCTTTCTGTAGACTATTCCTTTTTAACTACTATTGTAATTGCTCTCAATAGGTATAATTATGTGCTGAATAGACGTAACAGCCTACAGAGAGCTGCTGAAATCCAAAAAACCAGTATCACTTTGCATGAAATGCCTTTGGACTTTACCTAGCTCCTTCGTGTTGCCCTTTGAGCAGTGTTTCCCAGGGAGCAGACATATGAGGTGTATATATATGTATCCCTGTACACATCTGTATACCCTTCACTCTTCTCTGCCTGCTATTTCTAGCTGAAATTTGCAAGGAACAATAGAGCCCCCCTTTTCCCAGTGCTGACGCTCCCCAGTGTATGCACTGACTCTCTTATGACACAGAAGGGGAATTTTTTGCATGGATCTGGCATTTTAGCTGTGGACTGTGACGTACCTCTGTCTGTCCTTAATTATTTATCTGTGATGGCTGACCTTTGGCAAAGCCATCAGGGCTTCAGTTCAGCAAAAGCTGAAGCACACGTTTATTTTAAGGGTATTCGTGGTCTCAAAGGACACATTGGCCATACAGGGTCAGGCACAGGAAGCAGGGTGAAATGTGGAACTACTGAACTAAAACACAGGGCTGTTGGGGGAAGTAGGACTCCAGGTATAACTGGGGTGAACAGAAGTCATTCCAAATGCAACAGCACTTATTACACTTTCCCTATATGATTTTTTTTACCATTTTCTAGTTCCATAATAAGGACAAAATCCTTTCTAAAAATCCTAGATCTATCATTTTAAAGCTTAAATTCTTAACAAGCCATTTGAATGGGGATCAATACAAAACAAAATGAAAATAAAAACCCAAGATTTAATAACCAAGGTGAGTAAAGGTTCCACAGACATTTGCACCACATATGATCTGCTACTAGTGATTAGCTTTCCAACCTAAAGATACACTGCTGCTTAGTAATGAATCTTGCAAATATGATAAAGATCCAAACAGGAAAAGTTTGGGAAACTCTTAATAGGAACGGCAATACATAGCCGAATTCATCACACTTTGTTCTGGAAGATGCTATTTTCTCTTTAGCCAGCAGTGAAGACAAACAAGGTTAATAAACCATAGCAGGAATGCATTGGAAATGCCAGAGTGCTGATTCCCAGGACTAACATTTACCACTGCCATTTCCTCCTCAGAGCCAGTTCCAAGCTTTGCAAAGTCTGAACGCAAAATCTGCTGCTTCATTTTCTTCCCTACATTCCTCTCTCATCTGTAGTCAGTGCTTAAAGAAATAAAATCCAGACCCCTGCACACAGGAACACAGAGCAGGAGGGCTCTCGAATGTGAACAACCATCCCAACAGCTTTATCTGTGATCCTAACATAAACCCTGCAAAGGCAGCTCATGGGCAGTATTTATCTGGGATCTCTTGATTTTAGAAGCAGAGGAGCCAAACTGTAACCATGCCGGGGGTCCCAAACACAACTTCTGCCAAAACATAAGGCCTTGGCTTGTGGGGACATTTCTCTCCTTTCTTCATGCTGTGCATGGGATGAAGGGCGCAGCCTCACACCCAGGTTGCCTGTTGGAAGCACTGCCGCTCCAGCTAATGGAGAATGCCCAGAGGAGAGCAAGAGAATCCTGGCAGTATTGTTGAGGTCAAAGCTTTGGAGTGGTCCTCATCCTCAGCCCAGTAAGTGGAGTCATCCCAGATGCTCAAGCTCCTTCATTTTCCAGCAGCCTATGCAACTGCTTCAGCTGAAGTGACAACTTCTCTAAACACTGTAATGAGAGACAGAGAGGGGAAGAAAAAGGACTCTAAACTCAACTTCTGCCATTTAAACACAATATTTACCAGACCGTACAGCTAGTCTGGAAAGTTTTCAAAACCTTCTGTTATGACATGAAGTGTCCAGCTGTTAAATAAATGTTTAGAAATGCAATTTAAGGCTGGCAGAGGTTCAGGTCGCCATGTCAGATAGATAAAGAGGGGCCTATATATCACTCTGAAAGAGGTTCCTATTCCTGCTCCAGTAGTTCCGGTTTTTAAATACAAGTTTAGCATCCTACAAAACTATGCAGAAAGGTATCTAGCATTACATCTCAGTAAATACAGCTTAACTATTTGTAGTTTAACCAAGAAAAACTTAGCATTCCCTTTGGCTGGCTCCAAATCCGTTTAAATTTCCTTTCCCATAATATTTAAATGAGAAAATTTACCATCTTTCCTGGCATCTACTAAAATGAGATTTAAATATTAAAGGGTCTTCATGGCCAGTGTTTTGGACTTGTAACAAGCCTTAACATTAAAAACCCTAATTTAAGTTCTATTCATCATAGAGGCAAAAAAAAAAAATTAAAAAAGGGAAAAGGAAGCTCTTGGTGTCTAAACAGCTTGAACTTCCAGTGGTACTGTCAATGAACTGCACACTTGAAGACCACTATTTCATGGCCAAAATGATTTCTAGTTGTTGCTACCCTGTAGTCTTTTACGTCATGCTCATCACTTGACAATCTAGAAATAGCAAAGATATCTCAGCAACTAAAATATCCCAGATCCCCAAGAGATTAATGCTCCCAGTTAAAATTATCTCATGAGTAATTCTGAGGAATGTTATTTGAGAAAATTACAATCTGATGTCAGTATCTGAAGAAAAAGAGAGGAAAAATGATCATATTAGTCACTGGCTATGAGCAGTCATCCACCTGAACTAAAACACAAGGCATTTCTAATGACTTTCCAAATGCATTCTTAACTTCTTGCCTGGATTTTGAGGCAATCCTGAGCCAGACTCAAGCATCAAAGGAGAAATTGGCTCCAAAGTTCCAGTTCAATCCTGAAATACTAGCAAAGCCCACAGAAGACTACTGCATCACCTCTCGCATCTGAGGTAGCTGAAAGCCCTTGTTTTGCTGCTAGTAGCACCCAGGACATCCTGCAAAATACTGAAGATCTGTGCCCTCAGGGCAGGGAACTTCCTGGATATGACATCAGGCCATTAATTGGAATATATTTTTCTGATGATTTGGTTAAGTATCAGTTGGAACCCATCTCTGTGACACAGTGTAATTTCTTGGGGATGCTGTGTGCAGATGTATAGCAGTTTCATTGTGGGATGATCTAGATAGTTCTTGTCAAGTAATCTGCTGGCTGTTTATCCGGGCTGCAGACAATTGTCATGGTGGATCATGGTGGAGAGATGAACACTAAAGTATCTTCATGCAGAAAGGGGAAGATTAAATCATATGTTTGAGGCAACAGGGGAAGAATGAAAAGTAAGAACCATCCCACAATTTTAATAGAAATAAAAACCAGATAAAGTTTCAAGAGTAGGCAAAGGTGTTTTTACAGGAAAGTAAATCAGTTGACTACATTTGATGTTTTTTATTGCAAATAATTAATTAATCATAATAGATGGGGTCCCTTGAAACACACAAAGCATGTGGAGACCTGAGAGCTGCTACCACAGGTGAGCAGACTGAATCTGTCATGTGTGCTATGGCCCTTTAACTTTCGGAAAGAGTAATTTCCATCTGACTTGTCTGGCTTTCTGCAAATCAGCGAAGATTTTAAAAATACCCTAAGCCTTAACATTTTTCTAACCTTTAATGGTACTCCTGAACCGTCACATCAGAAGACTCTTAGCCAGCTTGGCCTGCAAGCCTTGTGCTTTTCCCTGTGACCCAGTACTGCACCTTGGTGATGTGAGCTCAGGGGAGCTGAGATGCAAGACTGACAGATTCTCTTTACTGAGTGTCCCAGTAAGCAAACCGCTGTAAATCACCTCTGATAGTAGCTCTGCTTGCTCTAGGGTTCTCTCTGTACTTACACCTCTTTCTCACACCCCAAGCAACAAGTCAACCTATGACAGTCCTTAATGCCTATCACTTTCCTCCCAAAGGAGAAGCAGAGGGACCAGATGTAGACAGATTCAGGTTTTGGCTTAGAGTTGCCTTTTTGACCAGACTCTGTTGCTGTATACAGAGGCCATTTTGCGAAAGATGGGGTTTTTTTGGTTTTGATTCCTCCTTGTGCCCCAGGAGTACATCAGAAAACGCCTGTGATGGGTGTACTCTGGGGTTCTGGAATGATAATTTGCATGAATCCAGTGTTTCTGGAAGCATACTTCTTTTAAATATTAATATTATTCAGCAGCATAGTAACTGGAGAGCAAAAGGGCAAAGAAACCTCACAAAAACATGTTTTTCTATGTTCAGGGCCATGTTCTCCTGTAGGATTTGTTGCTATAAATTTTTAGACCACAAAACAGACTTTATTTTGCAAGGAAGGCTGCAAGTTACCAAGAGAGTTAATTGGTTTACACTGCTTTAATAAGATCTCCTGGGAAACAGATATAATAGTGGAGAGCCAGTATCACATAATAAAATAGGGTTTATAGAGGATATTACAACGTAAGATACAGTGTGTCTAACTGGAAAGTATTTGCTGAACTTTCAGAGAACAATATCTAAATCCATTATGTTGGAAGCCGGGAAATGAGGCTATATGGCCACAGCAGTTAAAATATAAACAAGCTGGTGATTTACGTGGAAATGGTCTGCCACAAGGGAACCAAGCATTTTATTGTGGGAAGGTCACACAGAGACTTTCCTTTAGAGAGGGAAATAAAAGGATCCAGTGTACAGTTTGCTACAAGCACTTGTCAAACCAACCTATCTCCCCTTTTCCCTTGCCAACCACATGGTTTCCTGCAGGGAGGGCATAAGGTAAGTAATGTCACAGGGAATTTACAGACCTGAGTTTGGACAGCATGGTGTGGGGTCTGTGATCAAGGTGAAATGGCAGAGCTTACCACATTTTTTGCTCATAGGTTGTGAGGTTGAAATCCTTGGAGTCAGACCAAGTTACTGCCGTGAGTACTTCAGCGTCCCAACAGACAAAAACTTCGCAGATGCCATCAGTGATGCCCTCGAGTCTCTGTGGTACGTCACTAGATTTTTGCAGTGTGGGGTTTCTTTTCTCTAGGACAAGTATTTGGATTTACTATCAGGGAGATTTTCAGGATGGGCTTCCAGGTGGGAAGATGGGGGCCAAGACTGCTTTATAGTACCATCATAGAAACAACACCATAGAGGAAATAGGCCCTTACATTAAGAGTGGAGGGAAATATGTGCTCCTCTGTTTCTGTGTAGGCTGCAACAAAGAGGAGACATCCTGACTTACTACTTTTAATTTGTTGTTTCAAACAACTTCAGGATGAGCCTTTGCATGTCTGTTCACTGACCTGCAAGAAAAGCCTTTGAAATGCTTGGATTTACAGAGGGAATTGGGAAATTCTGAAATTCAGCTCCAGTCACTTGTTTATGAGACTGACGCTTTGGCTTCTTCTCCATTTTAGAACATCTCAAGCAAAATATTTTTGGAAAGGGCATCCATTTTGTGCAAATATGAGTATAGAATAGAGTAGAATAGTTCAGTTGGAAGGGACCTACAACAACCATATAGTCCAGCTGATGGGAATATATTTCTCAGACAACTGCTAGAAAGAATGTATGCTCCATACCCAGCTTTCAAGTTCCACCATCTCTCATCCAAACATTTACAAGACAATTCCACACAGGCTGTAAAATCGGGGAAGATTGCACCACCACATGCAGGGCCAATGCCTTATCTTGACTATAACTAAGCTCCTTCTTTTAAAACCTTATTAGTTCCATAATTAATCCAATCCTAGGAAACACTTCTACTTCAATACTTGCAAATCCATAGCGATTTGAATCTGAAAAGTTTTGTATTCAGATGCTGAGTGTTGATTGTTCTCAAAATAAAGGCTCCAAAATGATGAGAGCACTGTTGGAGATGTTGCTCCCAGTTGCACACTGGGTCCTGCTGCACAGATGCTCACAAATCAGTGTTTTTTGCAGCAGTTGATAGACAGAAGGCGTCTGAGACCATGTGAGAGCTTTTATCCTGAAATTATTTAGCTTAGATTTAAGGAAAGTTACCTGCATGTGACATGAGGAAGTCATATGTGACATGAGGAAGTCATATGTGACATGAGGAAGTCGTATGTGACATAGGAGGCTTTCTGGAGCTTTTGCAATGCTTTTAATTCAGTGAATTAAAAAGGGAACGGAAGACATAGTACAGACATCAGCTCTGACTTCTGGTGGAAACACAGAATTACTGCAGAAAGCTTTTTGGTCTGGTATAATTTTGGGATGGGTCAAGATACACTTGAAGCTTCCTGCCTGGTTTCTGTGAAGCACAGTGTATAAGGCTGCACAGTGCTGGTTTTCAGCTCTGTAACCATCATGAACATGGTTGAAAGTGAGACACAAACTGTTCAAAGTTCCAGCCCTCTAAGCTGTTATTTTGGGTAGCTGGAGAGTTTCGATAGCTAATTCTTTCCAAGCCACAAGGCTGCCTGCTGCTGTCTGCGGTGGAAAAGGAAAGGGACACAACAGTGTCGGTGGAACAACTTGCAAGAGGTGAAAGTTGATGATTTCAAGAAAAGTGCAAATCCCTGCCACCAAGATGTCTGCAATAAATAACAGCTACAGTCTTCCGAAGTGCTCAAATCCTACAGATCATCCCAGTGCTGCAGGAGGTCCTGTCTCTGCTGTCTGTTTACATACCATTCCTGGTGAATTTCTTCTCGATTTCTTTTTCTTTAAACTAACAGCCCTGTCTCCAGCAAGGCAGGAAAGAGGAAAAAGGAATGATTTTAGATAAAATTAATAATCAGGTTTGGGTGTAAATACTGCAGGGGCTTAAAGTAAGAAGGGAGGGTAGAGAATGAATTAAAAATTTGATAGGTTTTCCTTATTCTTTCTCTCATTCATCCTCTTTGTTTATTTCTTTAAGATTTAGAAGAAAAGTTCCATGCTGCTGGGCCAGCCCATAAGAAGTAAAGCTTCTGAAATGCTTTTACTGTAGGCATATTCATTTAGCAGGATTTAGCGTCTCTGAGTAGAAGAGTCTTGAGCTTGTCATCTGTATCTTTTGCAAGTGCTTTTGACTTTTAAAGCTGTTCAAAGGCTGGCAAATGCAGTTTGTTTCCTTTCCACATCCCAGGTAATGAGAAAAGCCCATTAGGCTGAGACTGTCCTTAGCTATGTGTGAGAAAACAGCCTGTGGCAAGGGCAGTCTGTTGCCTGGAGCAGTGCCTTGCTCAGTTGCCCTAATGGCAGGTATTAGTAGTTACAGAACTGCACTTAGGCTCCCACCATTAGCAAACCTTGCAGGGACTCCAGGGTAGAGAGAGAGAGAGAGCCCTTTCTTGTGGTATGGTGGCCTAGGGTCTGAGCAAAGGAATGCCCTGACCCATCTGAACTTCACTGAAGCAGAGTTTCATCAGTGCAAGGACAGAAGTACCTAACTCATCAGGGAGCCACTGAGCTTCTCTTGGAAATCATCCTTCAGGAATATTCTCCAGTGTCTGCAAACAGGTGCTTCAAGATGACTATTTAGACCAAGAATATTCAAAACAAAGTCAAGCACCTGTTTTTGGCAAGAGAAACTAAAACCTGCCTTGTATCTTTTCCACAACTATAACTTGAGGGCTGTTGTAATCTATCGACTTTCCTGGACAGGTGTCATGAGGTCTGCAACATACTTGCAAAGAGTGCTGGTAGAATATAAAACACTTTTAGGTACTGCCATCAATGCTGTCCAACTTTCTTCAGCAATCATTTCTTAGTCATTTCTTTGGAAAGCTACTGGTGATGGAAGAAGACAGGACTAACGTACAGTTATAAAGACAAGAATACTTCTCCCATGCAAACCACAATAAGGGTTTTCTTAGAAAACTTAGAAAAACCTTTTTTGTCCATGGAAAAACAGGCAAAAATGGAAACAAAGTCAAACTGCAGATGTGCTGTACCAAATCTTGCAAACTCCTAAGCATGCTGCATTACTGGAACTTGTCCCATTGATGTAATTAAATATTCTTCCTTACAGCACTGAGCCCTCACTGAGAAATCTCACCACGGCCTAAATAAGATTGCTTGTTTTATGCAATAAATCTCTTTCTTAGCTTCTATTTTAATTGAAATGATTATTTACTTACATAAATTAGTTTAAGTAGCTCATATTACAGGCACTGCAGCAGAAGAGAACTATTTCAGTATGTTCAATGACTGTGTATGCAATAGAGAAATTACAGGGTTAACATTTAGAAAATAATTTATGCCTAATATAGATGGAAAGTAACGCTTAAAATGAAACTGGGGAGAGGGGAGGGCTGCTTCATTTAAATTATTTTAAAATCTTGAAGAGTGAGGAACAACACTGTTCTGCAGGGCCAGCAGTGGAGAAATTCCCACCACAGCAGATACCTTCAGCTTCCCACAGGACTGCTCCTCTGAGGCCTTCTGCAAACGGAGAAATGCAAATGACAGACCCTAATTCGTTCACTCAGTCCCTCACCTCTGATTTTGCCTCTTCTATCCCACTCTACACCAGACTACCCAGGTGTCTTTAATCAGAGACACTGGACCTGTCAGGACATAACAAGTCTTTTTGTAGGGATCTTGGTATGGATGAGCACATGCAATATGAATGGCATGCTCTGCCATATAGTAAGTACAGCACACAAAGGCTGGGTTTGAACTTCATGAGCATAGGTTTGTGATTTTATCCACACAGCTTCTCTCAGGGAGATTTACAGTGAACAGTAAAGTGGTCATGAAAATGAAATTAAGCACTGATGTGTGCGCTATCCCCACTAATTAGGCTGAGAGCAATCAGTGCAGAAAAGTGTGATCAGCTAAACTTGTGCAATTCTGAGATTACCTTAGTTTCCATTGCTCATATTCCTGAATAAAACCCCCTTCTAAAATATCATCCCAGTTCATACTGCATGGTATTTTGTAATGAAGAGCACATCCTGAGTTGACCTCTGTGGTTTGGAAGAACTCACACAGGAGAAAGCCAGAAGTGCCAAAATTTAATTAAAGCACATTTGACTGGTAATTCCCATAATCCTTTTAATAGAGGCATTCAGCGC
This sequence comes from Machaerirhynchus nigripectus, assembly GCA_013397975.1. Classification (NCBI taxonomy): domain Eukaryota; kingdom Metazoa; phylum Chordata; class Aves; order Passeriformes; family Dicruridae; genus Machaerirhynchus; species Machaerirhynchus nigripectus. The sequence continues at coordinate 815,103 of VZRQ01010305.1, forward strand.
AGAAATCAGAATTTCTTTGTTATTGAAGGGAAAGCTGCCTTCCTAATTCAAAGAGGTTAGTAGAGGACTGGCAGACCAGCCTGTGCTTGTGTATGGCATTTTCCACCTGCTGCCTCTGATGGGAGTCTCAGGCAAACTCAGGAGAATCTGGGTGTGGAGCCCAGCAGTGCAATAGGTGGTAGGACAGCACAGACTGGCAGTAGAAAACGGGGGCTTGTGGCTCTACATGCTGGTGAAGATAACAATGCCAGTAGCCAGATGTCAGCCTTTCACTCCTTTCACTCTCTCCCATACCCAGCAACAACAGCGCCGAGATGGCTGCAGTGTACTACGAGCGCATTGATGTGGAAGGCCACCACTACGGCCCTTTGTCCCAGCAGCGGAAGAACGCTTTGAAGGAAGTGGACAAAGCCTTGAGCAACATGATCTCACTCATCAAGGTGACTGGCACCCAAAAACCCAGCTCCTGGGTGCCTTTGGAAAAGGCTTTTAAAACTGGTCTTTTTGGCACTGCCAAGAGCCTATTTAACACCTGTAACTGAATGCAGTGGCTGTAAACTTTTATTTCCTGAGAAGCAGGCTACTGAGGTCATGTGGAAGTCAAGGCACCATTACCCTGATTATTATTTTCACTGATGGCATTCTAACCCTCCTGGTGGATTTATACCAGTAGCCCCAGGAAGCCACAAACCAATATATGTGTTGCTCTGTTTATGACTTGTGTTGCCAGCTGAACTTTATTGAAGGCAAAGGAATCAAAACTGTGTGTTTCCTAAGGTTTGTGGAATCAGACAATTAACTTTTATAGCAGGTTTAACGACAGTATTCAGAACTCTGTACTTTAAACTTGGTTTTAAAATAACATTATCTAAATGATTTTGCAGTGAGAAATTCTTTGGGTAAATGGCAATTCTATGAATATTTCTGGTAATGATAAATGCATGCTGGAGTTTTTTGAGTGTTTCAGTGAAGAGAGGAATATGTATCTTCAATTTCACTACACATTAAAAGCTCTAATGCTAAGTGCTCATGTTTGGGAGGCAAAGAGAGAAACACCTCTTCCACGAGTGGTATCATGGTAAAATTGCTGAGTAGTCTTATTTTGTAAAAACTCTGGTGCTAACCTCCCAGACTCTTCCAGAGCAGCAAGTAAAAGTGGGTGTCCACCATTATGGGTGGTGGCAAAGCATATTGCGGGACATTTGTGGACGTGATCCTTCCAGCCAACTTCCACAAAATCAGTGGAGGTCAAATGATGATTTAAATTTTCCAGCAGGCACACACAGTGCAAAGCCCTTACCTGGCCCTAAAAGTTATCATCTACTTGCTTCACAGAGCAAAGGCCTTCAGAATGATATCAACGTCCTTCTCTTCTCTGATCATGGGATGACAGACGTCTCTTGGGCAGATAAAGTGATTGAGCTGAAAAACTATATCAATATGAGTGACACCATACAAATGAAGGACCGAGGTCCTGTTGTGAGCCTCTGGCCAACTCCAGAGAAGCATGCAGAGGTGAGTACAGCCTAGCTGTAACTCTTAGGTTTGTGTTTTCTCAGTTTTTATGCCAATTGTGTCTTCTGTTTTCTCATAACATCCAAATACTGCCCTTAGAGATGTGTGCAAAAATCAGCTCTTAACAGGAGTTAGACTCGGATCCTGTGACACCCTTGTGATGCTGGTTTCCAAAGGAAAATCACTTCAGGCAAATCAAAAAGCATGAACTTCCACTGTTATATGGCAAGGACACATGCTTTTAAACCCCACCACTATTAGCTTCTGAAAAATATCTAAGAGATTTTAGCTCAATATGTACTTTTGGGATTTTATCTGTATTAGTCAATTTATTGACACTCTAGCTGGGATTTTTAAATGATCTGGAGCAGGTTCAGGCATTCATATTCCAGTAAACTCCCACAGAGGAATCAAGTCCATTAGACCAGAGTTGCAAAATATGGGTTTTTTTCAGTATTTTCTTTTGAGGAATTTTTGATGAAGAATGTTGGATTGAGTCAACCATAAAAGCTCAATGCTAGAACTGCAGGACTTTGAGGGATAAAATAAAACAATAGAGAAAAAATTTGAAAATCACTTGAAAAGAATGAAAATGTAGTATCTCTGACTAGTAGACTAGTACACTATAGTCTAACCAGCAACCAATGCACGAGAAGTCATTATTGCTGTCCTCGGAATATAAACCAGTGGATGTGCAAAATGGGTGAGCCATTCCCCAGGCAAATAATTTCGGTTTCTACATTATATTTTATCCAGTTACAGTATATTGTGGTCCGTGCAATTTTTTTAAAGAGAATATTTGCTGATTTTGCACCCAGTCTCTTTAGGAACTGTGTATCTGTGATATTGCAAACATTTCAAATTAGTGCCATAACTGAAAGCTGTCTTAGAGGTGTGCACGAGCAATTCATTCACAAGTGCATCACAGGGGATCACAGCATTGATATGCTTAACCCAGAGCTCCCTGTTTTTGGAGGCCAGACCTTCAAACAAGGGCAAGCTGCAACTTCACACAGTCATAGGGTTTCATTCGACAAAGCTCTTCAGCACACGCTTCTCTCTCATTAAACAGCCTAATATTCCTAAGGAGAATAAAGTACAACGCCTTATACTATGGTTTGGTTTCTTTCCTTAATTTCTTTTTAGGATTTATTGCTGGAGGCCTGGCATTTTAAGCAAAATGAAGATAAGTTTCAGTTTCCCAATAGCTAGATTCTCTATTTTAAATTAATTTTAAAGAGCTATGTTTATGAGTTGGAGTGTATTATAACATAATGGTTATCACCTCTAAGAATTACCCCATTTCAAAGCAGCGGAACTACTGGTGGCCACTCTCTAGTCCTGGTCATGGTGGAAGGAACTGTGCCATCACACCCTGGTGCTGTCCTTATGGTCACTGCACATCAGTGCACGCATCTGGCACACATATACGCACAAGGGTGACTTAGCTGAAAGGCTAGTGAAGAACCTTTCATTCTTTGAAGAACTGAGCTATTTATTCCTGAAGATTATTTATATTTAACTTGTGAAAGAACAATATAGAGCCTGGGAACTCCAACAGCTGCCTTCTTTATGGCATATGAACATCTTTTTCAGGCATTTAAAATACATTTTCTGAATAAATTGGGGTGTAATGACATTTGCGGGATTACATTCCAGACAGTATGATTAATATTAATAAACCACTGGCATGGCATTGTGCAGATTCAAAGCTGCAGGCTTTGGCAATTAATCTCACATCAGATAACTAACAAAGCAGATAACTGAGCACTATCAATCCCTTGATAGTGACTGATTGGGTAAGTGCAAGAAACACAGGTGAAGTGACATTAATTCTCCACTCAAGAGCACAAAGAGGGAATGAGTGGCAGAGGCTAAAGACAATAATATCACTCTTTCACATCTGTCCACAGTCCATATGGTGCCTTTGAGTATCTCTCACCACTTCACTTACTGCCTCCTGTGAAGGTGTTGTTTCTCCTGGTCTGTTTCTGTAGGCTGGTATACTCACATGTATACATTTGTGAATGTGTGTATTAAAATACACATAATACATGAATTCACACATTCCTAGGTGTTTATGATCTGAGTTTTCAGAATCTCCTAAACCACATAAGCAGGTTTTGTCCAGCCACGATCTTTGGACAGGCAAAGTCCTGGTTTGAATGTGCTGATGATTAGCCATTACAGGGGATTAGCCATTTTCCAAATTCAGGTGTTTCCTTGTACCCATGGGTGTATTTATAATCTTTACAGCTATATGGTGCCCTAACATTTTTTTGCTTTGCAGATATATCAAAAATTGAAAGCTGTGGAACACATGGATGTTTATAACATACAGGATATTCCAAACAGGTTTTTCTACAAAAAAGGAAAATTTGTGTCTCCACTAACTCTTGTGGCTGAAGAAGGATGGTTCATAGTAGAGGTAAAGTATAGAAGTAAAATACTTACACAGGAGTGTGAAAAAGTGCAATATATTGCTTATCATTGAGTTAAAGTCCATGGACTAACTAAAAAACTAATGTCAAATTTTGCTGTGTACTTAAAAGAACTTAAAGATATTGCAGCTAGCCTAAAGGCAGACAGTTAAATAGTCAAGATAACCCTTTTTTCTTTGTTGTCATAAAGCAGGATAGTTCTTGTATTTCACATTCCAGATTTGTTGCCTTACTCTTCTTCACCCTGCCATCTACCTTCATTTCAGGCACAAAAAGAGTGTTTCCATTTCAAGTCCTTGCTATCCCTCCATTCAGCAATACCTTGTGGCAACTTTTCATTCTGCCTGGCTTTCCACCCACCAGACTGTCTTAAAAATGCCCCATTTCTCCCAAGCCCTCCAGTCTCAAAGGGGTCAGACTGGGGGTTTACTCCTCAGAGATGCCCAGTGCACACACTGACAATCTGGGAACTTGTTAAGCAGAGAACCCACACATGAAGAGATTTTTCATACTAACTTATTTTCTTACTATAAATTGTTGTGTTACTTTGTGCTTGTGTCACTATCAGGCACCTCCACATTACAGATACTAGTTGCAGCTCAGCACATCTCAGAGGGTGAGGCAACTGCGTATATACTAAGGAGATAAACTGAGGAGTGGTATCAAGTGCTTTGCCCAAGGCCATACATTAAGTCAGTAAGTTGGCAACAGAACCAAGGAGTCCTGGGTTTTTTTCATGTCCCAGCATAGTCAGTGCACATCATTGCCTTGGAGGTTATTGTAACTCAGCTCAGCATCTTCTTTCACGACCTTCAGAGCTACTGCTCACCAAGCTTTGCTCAGGACAGTCCACATGACCACATTTCTCACTAGCCAACCTGAATTTAGCATAATAGTTCTACAGCTGATTAAAAATGCACCTCTAAAAAAGCTTATCTTTTTTGAGAACAGATGGGTGAGTACCACACTTCTGATTTAAAAAAAGTCTAAAAAGCCAGAGTTAAGATTTAGACAGGTAAAGTAGGAATCAGAAACATTTTTTCCAAAATTATTTTTTAAAATTACAACTAAACTCTTTTGTACAAAAGTTTAAAACAGAAGGTTTTTATGTATTCTGTAGAAAACAAAAAAGCGCTTAAAAAATCATTGAAACTCTGACAAACCTTAATAACAGTGCAGCAAGCACTGCTGGTATGATAATTATTTCTGTCTCTCTGCCCATTCCTTTCCATTGTTTCTGATTTTCAAGAATGTCCTCTCATTAATGCTGTCAGATTTTCCTTCTCTTTGGTACATTTTCATTATCTGTGAATGGGATATGAAAATGAAAGTTTCCTGACATATTTTTAAAGAAATAATTGAGCCTTCTATTATGCTTCCTGCCCAAACCACTGAAGAGAGGATGTGTGGCTCTTCCCTGTCATGCTCCCAGGGTTTTTGAACTCTCTGTTGGCTAGTGGATAGCTAAAAACTGTTTGAAAAAGGGAATTTTGTTGTTGTTGGTTTCTGAAAGAAAAAAGGGGGTGTATGCTTGATTTCATCATCAAGGAGCACAGGAACTAAAGCACATCTACATTTTGGTTAAAGCAGGGTGAGGAGGGATTTCACTCTGTATCAAAGCTGATCTGCTCATATTACCTTGTTCACACGAGTGAGTAGTCCCCATCCTTTGAGCTGCTCTCCTGTGTGCAACAATGGTGTTAGCCCTCAGGGCTGCATGCTCACTCTGCACACATCCTAGTGTACTTTCCCAACATTTAGAGACCAATTGCAGTACATTTTCTAAACATGCATATGCAGGGAAAAGTCCATTGTTCGTAGTCCCGGATTTGCCTGTTTCATCTTTGAGGAGGATTGCTAGCCTAGGCTTAGTCTGAGTATGAAAAATTACATCTCATCTGAGTCCTCCATCCCATTTGGACTTGTCAAGCAGGCACATCAGCGTGCTGCCAATGCCCTGGCTCCAAAGAAGCCCCAGGAGTTTGTGGGGTTTGCTGTAAGGCAGAGCCTGATGCTCCAGGAGGGCAGTGCTGGGATGCTTGCACAGCCCTGTCCCTCAAGCTACTGCTGTTAGTGGCTCCATTTCATGAGCTCTTACTTCAGCTGCAGTTATGAAAGCTAGCAGTATGTTTTCTGACTCAGCTGGCACCAAAAATGATGGAAATGACTGTGCCTTTGCACACCCTGTTGGGAGTAGGTGTCTCCTGGTGTCTGGGTGGGTTGTGGAAAGCATACTACCTCCTCCTGCATTTGATATTTCTGGGGAAGCAACTGTGTCCAGGACATCTGACAGGTCCATGGAGGGGTGTAGGTATGGCAATGTCATGATGCTGCCGAAGAACCACCACAAATTTAATGTGACTTCACTTGTCTGAAGATGGTGCTGGCAAATGCTGTGCATGTTGCCTGATGGTGAGCAGCACACTCAGTCCCCAGGAATCACAGGAACTACAGCATAAGGAGGTGCTATGATAGGACGAGGAGAAGGAGTCTGTTTTCTCCTGGGCTTGCTCTGAGCACTGTCAGGGAAATAGATGGGGACAGAAAAAGAAATCTTTCATCTAAAATAGTTTAATTTAATCTGGAACAGACTACCCAGAGAAGCTGTGGAGTCACTCTCACTGGAGATGTTCAAGAACTGTCTGGATGCAATCCCGGGCAATGTGATCTAGGACAACCCTGCTTGAGAAGGGAGGTTGGACCAGATGATCCACTGTGATCTCTTCCAATCTGACCCATTCTGTAGTATTCTGGAATTATCTGGTACACCTGCTGAGTAGAACATATGAAGAAACACGGGGTTCCCCTGGAAAATAGTTGGAAGAGCTACACCTCTTAGTCATCACTACTGCTGTCCTCAGTGCACAGTCAATTTTCTTTCTTAAGGAAGAAGACAAAAATCAGACAAAATAAATGTTTATACAAGGAAAGGGATCCTCAGTTAATCTGCTTCACCATCTGCAGGAGTTGAGGCACCACTTGCCCAAGGTGGGAATGTGGGAAACTCCTCTGGGGCATCTTCTGTGCCTCTGTGCCTGAGTGTGAAGCCCAGACCTGGACACGCTAGAGAACTGTGCAGCTCCTTCTCTGTAATTATCAGAGAAATTAATGTCAGGGGTCTGATGAACTGCCAGTTGATGTTATTTGTTTAAGTGAAATTCCTGCAATAGTTTTGGGGTAATCTGGAGTGCCACATCTGCTGCTATCCCTAAGGAGCATGGGACAGGAGAAACTCATGGACAGGTTGGTCCAGCATTTTGATCAGCCCCTAGGGACTGCTGCTCTGACATATATGGCACTGTTCTAGGTAAGAGCTGTTAATACAAAGCAGGAGAAAGTAAGGAAGGAATTTAAAAGTACATCTTAAGTGCAATATGGGCAAGGAAGAACAAGATTTATAATGACAAATTAATAAAGCGTAGATCCACTGAGCAAGGAAATAAAACAGAGTCTAGGCCACAGAGAGTGGGACTGTCTTATGTCAGTGTTCCTTGGAGCAAACCTCGTGCTTTAATTTGAAAACAAGTAGGGAAATAATAATTAGAAAATATCTAGTAGGGGTGATATTTGTATTTTTAGGCTGACTAGTCAATTGGAGTAAAAACGACTTCTTTTTCTAAGGTGTCAATGGCATGTGGGGCAGAACAACACACCAGCAAACCCATGGAAGTGCATGGCGCTGGGTGGCAGAGCGGTGCTGCTGGCAGGCATGGGGAGAGGGACAGCACCTTGCTTACACGTGTCACATATGACTGTGGCACTTTGTGCTTGTCGCAGAAATTTACATGGGTTGTCCTCCCCTCTCAGCTGGGAGGTGGTTACTGACTGACACAGCAAAGCCAGGGGTCAGCCCTCTGGGGGATGAGCTCCTGTGCAGGTAACAGTACAGTGTGGGGGCCTGATGGGGTGGTACAGTACATGGAGACACAGCATGGCACCCCACAGTGCCCCAGCACAGCCCAGCAGGCAGGCACTAACCACGCTCTGCTGTTGTTACCCAGAGCAGGGACAAGCTACCCTATTGGGAGAATGGGACAGGGAGGAAGGAGGCCTGGCAGAATGGCTGGCATGGCTATGACAATGAGCTCATGGACATGAGAGGCTTCTTCCTCGCATACGGACCAGGTACAGTGACATCATCCCTGGTGTTCCACTTCCCCTGCAGCCCCATGGTCCTCGCCCCTGTATCCCTGCAGCCCCTGGCACATCAGGACCCTGATGTAGCACTCTGCAACACCCAAAAATTACAAATAGATGGCAGGATTTCCTCACTGTGTAAGGTTTGTTGCACTGCATCTATTTCATAGCTGAAGAAACAGGGCAGAGAGATGTGAAGGGATTTAGTCAGCCTCTCTCTAATGTCCCAGTGCAGTTACTATCTCCTTGCGCTGTTTTCCTAAATTTTGGTCTAAACTTTCAATTCTATTTGAAACACATGAATCCTGCTTTTGTCGGGGGATTCAGACTTGCTACTGCAGGGCACTTTTTTTGGGAAGATTGCAGCATGCCTCACTCACCTGTCTGATGGGCAGACACAAAACTCCTGGTTTCCATTTCATCAGGCCCTTTAAACAGGGCAGAGCACCAGGCTGCAACTGCAGACAGGAGTGAAAGCAGAATGTGCAACACAATTATGTCAAGCTATTAAATCTACCAAGCACACACAGTGAAGTAGCTCCTGTACTTAAAAATTAAGAGCTTTTTTTTAGTTTTTAGAATAAATTAGTCTAGAATTAAAAATAATGAATAAAATTGTTTAAAATATTTTTGCTGAGCTATATTGTAAATTGTATAGCATGCTGCATCCCATCCTGGTGGGTAAGTCCCAGGAAAGGCAAAGGAGCCCTTGCCCTTATAGCACCCCCACATTCCGGGGTCTGAGCTCCAAGTTGCATGATGCCAACTCCTCTCTTTTGCCTGCAGATTTCCGATCCAACTACCGAGCGCCTCCCATCAGATCCGTGGATGTTTACAACATCATGTGCAGTCTGGCAGGAATACAGCCACTGCCCAACAATGGCTCCTGGTCCAGGGTGGAGTGCATGCTCCGAAACACAGCCCCCTTGGCACCGCTCCCCCCGGCCAGCAGCTGTGTCCTGGCACTAGCTCTGCTCTCCCTGTTCACCAGGCAGATCTCCTTACTGTGATTCCTGAACAATGTCAGTCAGTGTCACCAGCAACTCTATCCTTCTCTGTTTGTTTTTTTACAGTTCTTCATTTGAATAATAGCTTCATTAATATAGTGCTGTCCCCCACTCCTCCATTGTGCTCCACCAGGCATGAATCTGACCCATCCTGCATTTACAATGGTTTTAACATGAAGCCAGGTTTTGTGCTGCTCCAAACGCAGCCAGGGACGATGGTGTTGCTCACTTAGATTTACAGCACTGGCAAAGAGAGCAGAGTTGGCTGGCTATCCACAAAATTTTCTGGTGGGTGCACATGGGGATCCCTGAGCATCAAGCACATCTCGCCCCAGCATCTTTCACTGAGGAGCTCATCCTTGCTCCTTGTACTGAGAAGCTCAGGAGTGGAGACGGACCTCTTTGCATTTAGCTGGGTTCATCCTGATTCACCCCTTCATCTCCAGCTCCATCAGCAGCAGAGCCCCATCTTCTCCTTACAGCACGAGCCAAGCCCTGTCTATACTGACCCAGTCTTCAAAGAGCCAAGAGCTTTGCTGAGTGACCATAATGCCGAGAGAGGTGGGTCAGCAGGAGAGCAGTGAGAGCATCCTACTTCTCTCAGCCTTTCCTTCTTCATTTTCACCAACATGAGTACTGGCTCTGCACATTTCCAGGGCCAGGCCTTCCTCGTGGACCACAGCAGTGGGGAGGGCTGGGAAAGGGGAGAGTGACAGAAATCCTCCACTTCAAAGCCAGTGGGAAAATGAATAGACATCTGGACACACAAGGTCAGGAAAACACAGGATGAGGAAGCCTGGCATTTAACAGCCTCTCTGCTTTTCCTGGTGAAGATAATATCATCTGCTCACATTTTGAAGTTTTATACCCAATTGCATTTCTGAAGGTTTTTCAACACTTACTGCTTTTCTGCCAGCTCTAGGTCTCTATACCTCTGCCTGGTGACCAGCATATTTCCCTTTATTCTGCAGCAGGGAGAGAGGTCTACACTGATAGATCTCCTACCCTCCCAGCTAATCCTAGTGATTATTTCCACCATGGGCTATCAAGCACAAGCAAAGTTGTAAGAGAAAAGTTAAATTAAACAGCAGGAGAGGATAGAGCTGTTGCAGGAGGTGCCTTTGGGAGTGTGCAGCACTTTATCTGATATACCTCTAAACCAGGAGCTTTCAGCAACAAACTGCCTTTGGAAGGATTGAGGTCCCTCCCCATGTAAAACAAACCTCTAGGACTTACTACTCTTCTGGATCCAGAGTCAAGCACGATCCGGGTATGTGTGGCACTGTACATTTAAGGGTGAATGATTACACTGTGGGGAAAAAAAACCAAACACCAAATTAAACTTGACAAAAGACTTCTGTAATAGCTGTAAAGATTTATGTAATGTGTTTTTAAAGCTCAAGTGAACCATCAAATCAATTGGGAAAAAAATGGAAAAAATTAGTCTTTGTTATTAGACTGTTGAGTATAAAAGGCAATTTAGTGCTTTCGAAGCATTTGCAGTAGCTGTAAAACAAGCACCTATTGTTCAGAGTTCCCTGTTGCTCTTTAATGGACCAGGCTCAATGAAATCACTGAAGCACATTTTTAAAGGAAAAAAAAAATCAGCATACAAGATAACCAAATTACCAAGTTTTGTCTGAAATTTCAATCAACAGGACAGATGCCATCAGTGCCTGCTAACCCCTCCACAACCTGCCATTTTAAGTCTTACCAGCAGGCAGGACCCAAGGTCTTCTTACAGAAGAGATGTTTCTAAAGGTATAAGGGCATATTCAGCTCCTCAGTTATACAAACAGAAATTGAAAATAAAAAATTGGGTCCCTTGAGTTGTTCCACAGATGGGCTATGACACATGAAACCAACACTGATCCTTGTGAGCACTTTGTGTAACTCATTTTTGTCAGTGTCCGCATGCAAATACTGAAGGGTAAATCCAATTGCAATATGATTTGTTTGACCTTAGTGCAAGCATTGTGTGTATGGTAAAAGATACTTGGTCTGTAAAAGGAAAATCTGATGGCAGACCTTCAAGAAGCTCACTAGCTTTAGAACTACAGCTCATTATTTTTTGAAAAGTGCATCTTTCTTCCTCAGAAATGTTGTACCTCTGAATCAGTTCATGGTCTCATTCAAAAATCAAGTGTCTTAACTCTTGCCTATTTTTCTGTATACTATGCAATGGAGGTGGGTGTATTTTAAAACCTATTTCTGAATGATGTTTTTATACAATGACTGATTGTGAATGAGTGAATAATTCTAAAAATGGTGTTAGAAAAAACACATCTTTGTAAATACTGTAAGATTTTTGAAGAAAAAAATAGCCCAAAACCTTCCCTTCAACACTTCGCCTTTCTTGTCTAACTGTTACATCAGAGTGTGATAAACAGTGTTTGAAGCTTGTGCTGATTAATTATCAGAAAGACGAATGATAACATTGTTTAGAAATGGCAAAGTTGTCAGCATGTAAATTAAGGACATTAAATGCATCACACGAGATGATTTAGCTTGTATATGCAGTCCTTTTTTCCAGATGTATTTCATTGTTTAATCTCTTGAACATCCATTCAGGGACATGTAATTCCCACTAGCCAATGGATGCGACAAAACATTTTCACTTCTAAGAAGAGAGGTGAGCCCTGGATGCTCTCTCCAGACCCACTTCTCTAAGCCCACTGGTCACCATCACATCAGCTGCTTGCACAGAAAGTAAGAGCATTGTCACTGGTATGAGGGTGCAGTAGCTTCAGGCTTTCCAGAGCCCCCCCTTTTCCAGTGGGAGACGGTGCAAATGTCAACAAGACCTCGAAAACCAACGCTACAGGCCTCAAGGACAAGGGGGCCCCACTCCACTCCAAGCTCCACAAACCAACAATGTCCATGAAGAGACAAATTTAATAGAAACAAGTCTCCAAGCCTACTAAGTAGAATTTATCTTCTTTTCCTTATATTAACTGACCACAGAGCAGGGAGTGGATGATGGAGGAGGACCAGTGCAGGTATGCCAATGAGTCCTTTCATTCACGGCAGGACTCCCTCTGAACCAGTAGCACTGCCAAGGTCTGCTGGAGAGGCTCCTCTCATGCTCCATGAACATGGGTCCTCAGAAAAGGAAAGTGCTGAGGGACTTTCCGCCAATAAGTCTAGCCAGCTACCCATAAGAGTGCCAAAAATGGCAATTTCACAGCTAAGTAAGCTTAGCCTTTTTTATCAATGATCTTGGCGGCCATGCAAACAGTATGGCTGGCCAAGGCTCAGTGGATGAGCCCTGCAGCACCCCTCAGGATGCAGCTTGCACTGCCTGCACAGACTGCAGCCTCATGGAGACACTTTCCCATTGGCCCAGACTCCAGCCTGCACCCTCCACAAGTACAGAGACTTCACAAGTAAGGGGTGAATGAGAAGATTTTGCGGTGCTGGTCATCTTCCTTGTCTCCTAACTAATACATCACAATATATCACAGAACCACAGAGTATTCTGAGTTGGAAGGGACCCACAAGGATCATCAAGTCCAACTCCTGGCCCTTCACAGGACCATCCCCAAGAGTCATACCATGTGCCCGAGAGTATTGTCCAAACGCTTCTTGAACTCTGTCAGGCCTGGTGCTGTGGCATCTGTCAGATGTTAAACCATTCACCTCAGGGGGAGGCACAGACCAAATGAGCTCTGGCCACTGGGAAGTAAAAGGCATTGGAAAAGCTCCATGTAGTATTTCCTTACCTTCTTTCCCCTGTAGGGCTGTGGCAGACAGGGCAGGTCGCAGCAAATCCAGCTTGAATTTTTTAAGAAAACATGGCCTAATGAAGAAGAAGGTTTGAAACCCTGCATTTTAGCATAAGAAGTCTTTAGAAGCTGTTTTAAAAGACAACTTTCACACACACAGAAAAAAATTTTTTGTGTAAGCATTGAAGCACATCTAAGTTAAGGGAAGGTTCAAAAATAAGAACATTTCATTATTACAGTTGACTGGACATAGTAATTCTCAAGCTTCATAGAGATGAATTGTATGGGTTATATGGACTGTATGGATTATTCTGATATTTGGAATACATGGAAATTGCTATGGACTTAAAAAACAGTATGACATTATCCCAAATCTATATCAATTACACCAGTTCAGCTCTGTCAGCCCAATTTCATCAGGAAACCACTGTGAGCTGCCAGACAGCCTGCCCCGGTCTCTCCCTACCCCAGTGAGGCGTCTGTCGGAGATGCAGGGAATGCCTTGCTACAGCCACACGACCGCACGAAGGCTGCTGCCCTGGCTGGCATGACAGGGACCTGTCATTCACGGGGCCTGCAGATACACTCCAGGGTGGAACACACCCACCAGCAGCAGCCCTGGAACAGTGTGATGTGCTCCATTGGCTCAGAAGGCTGGGGCAGGCTGGGAACAAGCAGTGGCAGGGCAGGGGAAAGGCCCAATGGGCCCTGGAAATGGAAATCACAGAACCACAGAACGGCTCAGGTTGGAAGGGACCACACTGGGTCATCTGTTCCAAGTTCCCTGCTCAAGCAGGGTCATCCTACAGTACATGGCACAGGATTGTCCCCAGTTGGTTTTTCAATATCTCCAGGACAATCTGTTCCAGCGCTCGGTCACTCGCACAGTAAAGATATTCTTCCTCACATTCAGGTGGAACTTCCTGGGCACCAGGTTCTGCCCATTGCCTCTTGTCCTATAGCTCAGCACCATGAAGAAGAGCATGGCTCCATCCTCTTGACACCCTCCCTTTGGATACTTATAGACATTCATGAGGTCTCTCAGTCATCTCTCTTCTCAAGGCTGAACAGGTCCTGCTCCTTCAGCCTTTCATCATAAAAGAGATGCTCCAGTCCCTTGATCATCTCTGTTGCCCTCCACTGGACCTGCTCCAGGAGCTCCATGTCTCTCTTGTACTGAGGAGCCCAGAACGGGACACATATTTCCCCACACGCTGCTTCTCTCCCTTGCTTGCCCATTTTCCGTGCGGACGGCCTGCAAGGCGGAGGGTGCGAGGCCGCAGCCCCTCAGGGCCGGCGGGAGGAGCCCCGGGAACCCGGCCCGGCCCGGCCGCGCCCCCTGCCGGCCTGCCCGCAAACAGCGCATTCGGGACTAAAACAATCCTTGCTTTTAGGGAGGAGGTTAAGGGTTGGGAGTTTTCCTTCCTTCTGTGTCTCTCATCGCAAATTCTCCTCTTTCTCCCCTTTAATTCTCCCTGTTACCCTTTGCGCTATGGCCGATTCCTCCTCACCCCAAACCTGCTGCTTCCATGTAGCACTCTGAGCAAGCTTCCCACCTGCTCCTGTTTCCACAGGAGGATGAGTGGGCACAAGAAAGACCTTCGTGTGTACGTGGCCCTAAATGATCCAAGAGAGGAACCAGCTGGATGTACTCCCCAGTCTCAGAACTTAGGCTGCATCTCAAGCTGCCTCTGTTGTCATTAAAGCCTGATCCTACTGGTGGGAAACAAAATACATAAAAGCAAGAGGAGGAGGGAGCAGGGGAAGTGACACAGCTCTCTGCTACTTGTGTCCACTTGCAGCTTGGTTCGAGGTTGAACACAGAATTCTTGGGTCAGATGTCCCAGCAGTACCACACTGGAAACTCTGAGCTTTTGTCAGCGCAGGGGAACTCTGACTACAACAGTCACAGGTAGCAAAGAAATGGTGCGGAGGGATATGAAGTGTGGGCTGAGGTGGGGGAAATTCAGTGCCCACCTTCCACACCAGCACAAATCAGGGCTTAGCTGAGCTCCGGGGAGCTGGTTTTGATTCTCCCTTGGTAGCAGCAAATGAGCCATTGTATCCGTCTTCAGGAGCAAGGGGCACCGGTGCACACACAGATGTTCCTCTGTCCCTCACCAAGGGGTTACAGGCAGCCAGCCCCAAAATGTCAGCATTCTCTGCTGGGACCACGTGGGTATTTCCTGCTTGACCAGTTTGCTGTGGCTGCCAGAGTGGGCACTGACAGCTCCTGAGCAGCCTTCTGTTTTTCTCAAGAAATTAATAATACACTAAAACATTACTTGTCACTTAGATACCTTGTTCGGTGAATATTAATTAAGCCTCAAAACTGGCTGGAGACACTGTCATTGCTTCCTTGCCAGATAGAAAAAGGGAGGCTGAGGTGGCATCAGCTGTTGCAAAGGCTTTGGAACACAGGTCAGGCTTCCAGGGGATCATGCACAATCCCTGCTGAACACCCAGCCAGCCTGCTGCTCTCACTGGGCTGCCTCCATGCAAAGGCTCCTGGCCACATAAATGTGTATAACTGGACCATGTGTCCATTAGAGGCAGTCTTAACCTTTCTTTAGTGGTTTGATGTGCTGCTTATCCTACATTGCTAAAACAACCAGTGCACTGGCATTCACTGTATCCCCTACTGGGATTGGTTTCACCCCTGCAGGACATGACCATACCATATGCTGCTTCTCATTTCTGACAGGTGCCTCACACCCTCTACCTGATCTCTGGGCAGAAGGAGGCTCTGACAAATTCAAAATGAATTTTTTGGAAGGGCTTATTAGCCTCCCAATGTATCCATCCATCCATCCATCCATCCATCCATCCATCCATCCATCCATCCATCCATCCATCCATCCATCCATCTGTCCGTCCTTCTGTCTGTCCATATATCCATCCATCCATCTGTAAATCACACTTTCCCTTGATACTCTTTCCATGTACTCCATACAGGCAGAGCTTCGAGGTGCAAGACTTTGTTTCCTTGCTTGCCAGAGTAGGCAGCAATGTGGTTTTCATCTTACAGCTCATTGACTGTCCATGAAAATCTGACGGCTGAAAGAGGGGTAATCCCACTGACCACATTCCAAATGGGTAGGTTCTGTAAGAGAGAGGGAAAGTACCCCTTGCCCATCCATGGAGGGATTCTCCAAGCACAGATATAACAAGGAAAAAATTTTGGGCCTAAAAACTAGAATTTTAAAACAGCCTTCAAATAGCAGCTGTGAAAGAGGACAAAAAAAAAACCAAAACAAAACAAAAAACAAACAAACAAACAAACAAAAAAAACCCCTAATGTTTTTTAAGGTGGAATTCAAGCGGTTTATGAGCTGGATTATACAAACTGCTTGCCTACACTGCAGCAGGGGCTGGGTGGGATTACCTGAAACATTCCTCCTGCCTTAATCTCAAATGGTTCCTTACAAGAACACTTCTGACAAATAAAAATAACTATTTTTCCCGCTCTAAACAGAGTAAGTTTGTGAGGGCACCAAGCTTTCTTTGCATTTCATACAACTTCTTTCATCAAGAACAAATGGGATGAACAAACCTAAATCCTATGGACAAGAAGATATTTAATATCCATGATGTGGGGAGCTTTCCAGCAGAAGACAGACTCTGTTTTATGCAGAAATAGCTGAATGCAGCCTGTAAAGGCCTAGCAATTAATCACGCACTTGAAGAAATACAACATGCTCATAGAGGCTGAATTTTAAATGCTTGCTGCTCCAGTTTGGACAGTGACAAATTAAGGCCTTCACAAAAGCAGGTGTGGCTCTTGAAGAAGCCCTTTGAGGGCAATTAAAAATGGGAAACCAGCTGGTAACTGTGCAGATGCGACAGCTAGGGCAGCTCAGGAAATGAATACATAGGAGGAGGATGGAGGAAAAAATGGTAGAGCTGAGGCAATAGAAACAGGACCTCCTCTCCAGAGGGGGTTGCTCCATGGCAGGTGAAGTGCCTCATCATTTGGGATGGGCAAAGTGGTGACAGCCACAGATCCCCATTGCCCTGGGGAGCTGCCACAGACACGCTCCAAATGAAGCCCTAACTGAAGGGCTTACAAATTCCCCTTAATCTGTCATGTATCTGAATTATTTTCTGTATTTTCTGTATCAGTGGGGAAAACTACCATTTTCTTGACTGATTCAGAACAGTGAACATTGGAGACAATGAACTGACCAGGAGCAATGAAGCACTGTATGTGAAACCTGGCTGGATATTACCTGTTGGATTGGAGCTCACTGAAGCTGATTTGGGAAAATCCACCCTTGATCTTATCCCTTGCCTTTTCCATCACAGGGTACCACAGGCAATTTCAGATGTGCCCAGGCCATCTGCTTCAGACATCCTTGAATGCAGCCATCCCCTGGGCACCATGGGAAGCTGTGTGACACACAGAGCAGCAGCTCCTCTGGTTTTTGGTTAGAAGATAGAATGACTTTCTTCGTAAGTAAGAAGTAAGTGGGGAGGAGAAGATGTGACACTAGTCCCATCTAGACTAGGTGGGACACAGCCCACGGTGCCAGGAAGGGCTCTGGGGGGCTGCCAGCCTGCCAGGCACAGGAGCCATGGGACAGCAGAACAATAGAGCTGAGGAGCTTTTTAGGTTTCCTTTTCTACTTCGTGGGCTGGATGAGTCCTCCTTCTCCATGGGGCAAGCCAAGAGGACAGGGCTACAGCTGGGGTCCCTCTGTGGACTTGGCACCTCTGTTCCTCAGGCTGGTTACCAGGGTGGCCTCCTGCACTTGCATCATGATGGACAAAGTGGCTCCTGCCCCTCCTGCCCTGATTCTTCTGCCACAGATTTCATCTGACCTCTGCCTCAACCCAGAGTTCCCTGGGAATTTTCAGCACTCCTTTAGAAGAAAAGAGAAAAACATACTGCATTTTTGAGGCTAAAACAGAAGAGAAAAAAGAAGGAAAAAAAAAAGGTGGTTACTGTTTTACTGAGCTCTGACAGGGTCATGCTTTAGGTGAGTGTTACAGCTGGACCAGTTACAAGTATCTGAAAGTCATCACCAGCTTGTGTCACGGAGAAGCACGTTAAACTGCAGCAGCTGGATGCCAAACAGGACTTCTCTGGCAGGTTCACTTTGGGCCCAAGCCAGAGGCTTGCCCTAAACTGGACAGAGCCTCTCCCTCAGCACAGCCTCCTCATGATGGGAGTACGTGGCAGAAAGGGGCTGGGGCCCCACAGCTCTTCAGGGAGGAAGCTGAGACCAGGGATTTGGTTCAAGGCTACTGAGCAAGGAACAGCAGTGTGGAGGAAGAGGGGGACCTCACTGCGGAGGCAGGGACATCTACCAACTGCCATAGCCAGAAAGTCAAATGTCCCTCTCTGCTGTCCTTGTCCCTCTCATTGCCCATGATCCTACGGCACACCTAGCCCAGAGGTTTGCACTTCTGAGTCCTCCATGTTGGAGACTTGATGGCTGCTCCTGGCAGTCACTGCCCAGTGGTGCGTGTGCAGTGTGTGCATGGCAGAGACACAGCAGCAGCAGGCTCCAGGTACACGGGTCACGGGATGGGGTTTGCATTCACACCCCTCCAGTGCACAAGCTGCCCTGTAAAGTTAATTACTTAGGTCCCCATTTTCCAAAATCCCAGCTAATAGGACCCAAAAAGGCTGTGCTGTGGCTCTGCTGCTGATGTGCATCCTCTGGTACAGAAGTACCATCAGCAAGTGGTGCAGCCCATCTGTGCTGAGACTGAGTGCAACTGGAACCACAGCACGGTGCCTGTGGGCAACCAGGACAGCCCTTGCTGGAACACAGCCCTGCTTGCAGCTAAAGTGCCAGTGCTGGCGTACCTTTTGATTTTTGCATGAGAAAGGCCCATATCCATAGGAGAGGCCACTGGCTCCTGCTTGTCCTCGCACTACTGGTACACCACTGAACACACTGGAAGCTGCTACTTCTGCAGCTTCCTGCCAGCATGGCCCTCTTTTGATGCCTTTTCACTTACAAGGCAACTGGGGCGGTTTTACCAGGAACAAGCAGAGGGACAAGAGGAGAGAGATCGAGAGAACTTAAAACAAAAGGCTTCAGGTTTCCCTAAGCAAACAAGCAGCCCAGGTAGGTAACTATTTCAGTGCATGCACAGTCATGTCGGTAAATTTATTTACTGTCTTTGCTTACTTTCGCATAGCTGGCAGAACAGGGTTAGGTTTTATGTGCTTATTAGGATGAGAGAGAAGAAAAAAGATGTTAAAAGAAAGTACTTAGGATTTCCCGTTCCCTGTCCCCATTCATCACTTCCGTGACAGCTGGGCTAAAAATACTTTGCTAAACATGAGGACCTACAGGCATAGAAAGAAGTTGCTTATAAACGCAAGCTCAGCCATCTCCACACAAAACCACAGGCAATTATCAAAGCCCCAGCATCACTGACTGCTCAAAACCCTTCTCTCTTCAAGTACCAGCTACAGTGAACAGGAGTGTCAGAGCCATGGGCTCCTTCCCTGCAGATTAGGAAAGGCTAGTAAGTGGAGGCCATCTTCTTCATATCCATTCTGCGAAGCACAGCTGAATAAATTGCTTTTTTAAGCATTCACCTGAGGCCTTGCTCGATGCCCTGAGGAAGACAGATGCGACCTGGTGTTCTAGTGCATTTTGAGGTTTTGTTCTTCTCTTTGAGCCCTCAGATCACAGAGATGCTGGAGAGAAAAGCACATAGTCTTAAAAAAAAACCAGGAGCAGCTGTCAAAAGGAGAAAGAGAACAGAAAAGACTAAAAAGTGGGGGCATATTTACATTCCTAAACATTTTTAAAATGAAAAACTTGCAACAGCATGGTCTGAAAGGAAGTGCTGACAAGAGCAACTATCCTGAAGCAGCTGACCACCTTTTCTTCTCTAAGGTCTTTCTGAAGAGCAGGGAAAGTGAAAAAGAAAAACTAATGGAAAAGTGGGAGAAAGGCACTCTAAGGTTAGGATGACCTTTTGAGAGGGGAGGATGAGAAATGGGCCAGAACTCTTGTGTCAAGTAACATGTAGGGAAAAAAAAAACCCAACCTGAAGGAGAATAAATGTCAAAAAGAAGCAGAACATGAGGGGATTCAATAGAAGAAGGATACTATAGAAAGTAAGTTGAGAGAAAAACAAGACTAGAAAACAGTTGAGAGGCTGATGGAGAAAAAATCTGGAGAGAAGATCTTTCAAAAATGTCATCTTATAGGTGTAAGGTAACTGTAGATACAGAGGGATGCAAATCTACTTAGTGCTCTCAGCAGAAAGGCATGACTGAACAGCAAGACAGTACTTCTTCAGCCAGGCCGTGGCCCTAGAGGTTTTCAGTACGTTACAGGCCATGTTTCACCAAAAAGATGTCACTTGATCAAGATCTTCAGTTTACCTGTCAGCAGAGTAAGTACAAAGAGAATTCAAGCCAAGCTTCCAAGCAAGTTTTAAAGTGCAAGGTGTGGTAACTTTGGACAACAGTAGTTTCTTTCTAAGTAATGAATGATTAGCCTAATTTAGCACCTAAAATACAAGCACACTGTAAGGAGAGAAACAAAAACAAGCACTCTGTGAGGGGGAGATAGTACTTGCAAACTTGTCCAGTGATACTGAAAAGGCCTTTAAAGTCTAAGTTTACCAAAACCCCAAATTGATTTTGCCTGTGTGAGGCACTAGGTCAGTGCTGGCATCAAACCCTAACCAAACCCTGTCTGGCTTTGGGTTTTTCCCCCCTGTAATTCAAAATGCATAATTTCATGGAGATGAATTACAGTGGAAGCAAATGGATGAAGGGGAATGAGCAAAGGCTATGAACAGCATGGTAGTAGTATGTGCCACTAGTAGGAGACAAGCCAAGGTGCTTAAGACAGCACCTATTTCCAAGAGATGCTACTTCGTTTTTTACTTTGTAAGTGTTGTAAATTCTCATAGCTGACCTTGGCAAACAGAAGTTCTCATGGCACAGCTCTGGCAAATCTCCTGGACCCTAAACTTCCTCCAAACCTTCTGGCAGGTGGTGGTAGAGGGTTGGAAAATGGCACTTGCATTTTATATTGTCCACTTGGGCCCTTCCAATCAGCAGCTATCAGCTTTCTTGAAAAATGTGAGAAAACTCCTTGCTAGAACCATTTCTTTTGGCTGTGTGCACCAGGTCCTCCTTTAGCTCATGAGGATGGAGAGGAGAGGAGAAGAGGGACCTGACACCTGTTGCCCTTGGCATCAGGATATCCTAATGGACTTCTCATTTCCTGGAGCTTGGGTGCATCTCAGCTGGGCATTCAGTGGAGATCACATTCCCCCTGCAGCTGTCAACTTCACGTCCCATCCAAACCAGAAAAAAAAGGTCTATTTTCTCCCTTGCACTCTTACTTAATGGCCCAAAGAGCTTTCATAAAGCATAGGGGAACACAAGTTGTTATGATGGGTTTTTTTCTGAGATTTCTGGTTTGCTGTGCAAGGTTTCCTAAGTGAGGGAGAGAAACAGCATGTTAAATGGAAATAGAAGTATATTCTCTAAAAACCACCGATGAGTGCAAAGAATCCACTTAGAACATATAACCAAATGTTATTTAATATCTTAAAAAGTAACACAATCCAAAATGGATATTTCACACAACACTACATAAACAACATGAACACAATATTACCATATGGAGGGACTTTCAAATATAGACTTACAAAAATCCCTGTCCTTTTTTTTCCTTTAAATTATTATACTAAGCATGACAAGTAATCATCATTTACAATATGGTACACTGACACAATAAAAACCATGTTACAAATGTGCTGTTATAAATCAGTAACGTTAGGGAAGACATTTCATGAACTGCAATTATTTCATATGAAATACTATACAATATAAACAGAACATCCATCTTGGATGACCTTTACAGCAACCAGAGACCAAGTAATTTTTAAATTTTTTTTCAGTGCAAACACATTTATACAAGGCAGTCTTGGCTGCAAAACTCCCTTCTAACATACAGTAAGTCCCACTTGCATTTATTAACTCATTTAAACCTAATGCAACAGCCACATTCAGTCACTCACAGAAAATTACCTGCAGAATTATGATCCCTTTGAACTTAAAATCTCCTCCACACATAAAAGTAACATCTGTGCCAATTACTCCAAGGGCCCTTTCATACCTCTGGGTGGGTATCCTTTGGGTGGCTCTAACCGCTATACAACAGGAGGGCAGAGCACCACCACTGGCGGCTGTCACGGATCCCGGCTGGGTGGCTGTGCGTTTCAGCAGGGATTCAGCCCAGGCTGCCCTTCCAGAGCCAGGTGCGTGGCCTTCTGCTCCTTCTCTGCATTTAGTGTCTCGGGGCGGGGGGGGCGGGGGGGGTAGGAACACGGAAACCCTCAGCTCAGAACTGAGCTTCAATGGAGTTAACGACCCATTCCCATCTCTCTCAGATCCTCGGAGATCAGGGGAGTTATGCCAGATTTACACGCGCATAACTGAAACCAACGTTTAGAGTGCCACTATAAAAGAAGTGTGATAGTCCCGTTTTCTTCTAGCACCAGCTTGGCTTTTGGTGGGTCCACTGCATGTGCCTCATGCAGTAATGATGCACTTTACTTATGCTGGGGGGAACATTTTAGATATATACCCTTTTTTTTAAAGAATTTCGTAAAAAATAGAACTTTTCTCTCTAATACTGTACAGTTTTCTTCAGAAGAGCAAAGAGAATTGTAAACTGTTAGTATGACACCAGATTAGGAGTGCTATTTGCTTTCTCAGCACAAAAATTTGAACAATTGTGTTGGGAAAAGCACTGCAAAATGTATTTGAAAAACAAATTTTTAATTAACATAACTGTTTCTAAAACCACTGCTGCCAGTACTTGTATGACTGCAAACTTGTTTTTGGAACTGCTAATCCAAGAGAGTCTGCAGGGCTGTAAAGTAGTTTCTTACTTAAATAAACTGAATGCATCAAAAGAATAATTTCAGAGTATACACATGAAACACTTTGGTTAACTGTTAAACTTACTTCAGTAACTTCAAAAAAGCAACTAGTTAATAAGTCAGTCTGCAGACTCTTAGCCTTTGCGTTTACCAAGGGGCTCGGACAAAAAGTAGGGTCAGTGAGCTCGGCCTACCTCACAGGCAAGTCCTTCGAGACCCTCAGGCAAAAAGGTGTGATTTAAGTGCAAAGTATTATCTGTGTTCATGATGGCCTCTGAGTACTGGTTTGCTTGTTCTCTTTTCTAACAATTACTACTGCTGGCAAGCGCTTAGGCCATGGTTTTCATTAAAATATTTGTTTTCCAGTACATTTTTATTTTTTAAAGTTGAGTGAAAGTTGTTTCACATGTAACAGTCATTTTACAGTGGTGCAGGGAGTCAAATGGCTAATGATTTCTTCTAAATTTTAACGCAAATACTTAAAATGGCAAAATTAGCTCAACTGATGATTGTATATTAATTTGCATAAGGATAATGGTACTAGGTTTGCTGAAAGGTGTTCATAAATCGGGATTTGTATATAATGCGATCTGTGTAGGTTCAACTGCCACTTTCTTCCTTTGGTTTTTGGAAAAATCTTTCTTTCTTCCCTCTTGAAAGGTGGCTTGTTGCAGCTGGCTACTTTTCAAAAGCCAGTTCAATTTTTCTTGGACACTTGCCCACGTTCTTTGAACAATAGGCACATACCTGGAGTAGGGACCCTAATACTGCTCCCAGCAATGTCAGTTAAAGGCTGTCAGTAATTTCTATAGGAGCAAATGTTTTAGATGCACACAATCTAGAGACCAGAGTGCGTATCATTAAAGGAAGAGCTGTTTTAACACCCTTGCCAGTTCAGAGAAACCATGACGTACTAATGTTGACAAAGATGGAGGCAGAATAGGGCCCCAAGTATCTGAAGGCTGCCAAGAAAATACCCAGAGTGTCTTCTGTTAAACCCTAAACTGTCAATCATATTTCACAGACTGTAGATGTTTCTAATTTGCTAAATTACAAATACATTTTCAAGTTCTACCAGGCAGAAATTTTAGCAGTAACTGGAGAGAAGATGGAAGGTTTCATCCTCCCTTTCACTTTTATCCCAATTATGCAGCCTTGTCAAAGTCTTTAAGTGACTCATCTGAAAGCCATCTTTTTAACATTGTAGAAGGAAATTGTGGCAATGGAAACATGATGACTTCATATGCAAGCTTTGACACACAAGAGAACGCCATGACCTAATGCTTCAAAAGTTTCTAACCTTGCTTTGTACAATACACTTTTCATGTTGCTGCATTTCATCAAATTCATGGAGGTAGTTATATGTGTAAAAAAAATTACCATAAAAGTAACATGTTGTATTATAATAATACATATTAAGTGTGCAAAATGCCGACAGATTTGTGTTGACCCTTTACAGTTGAACACAACACAGATTCAACCTAATCTAACTCTGTAAACCTTTAAATTGATACATTAGAAGAATGATAGATAAGCAACCACATAATACAAGGCTATGATTTCATCAAAGGATTAGGGTGACATAAAGCACTCAAGCTCCACTCTCGTGGTTTTGTTACCAGAACCTCAAGATGGAATTTTCTTATTTTCCATTGTTGATTTTTAAAGGAAAAAAAAAAATCAAGATTAAAACGTTTCTATTTGAAACTTCTGTTTACATTCCATATTCCAAGAGTCACATTAATATTGGTACAATGCCATGTCAACATTAATATGACATTTATGTTGTCTGCTGGTCTCTGGGAACTTTAGAAAATAACATACTATACAGTTTGTAGGTATGTACCATCACATTTTGTTGGAATTATGTCTTCTGTACAACCAGCTGCCTGCACAAATTCTGATTAGCTTATGACAAACAATTATTTCCCCAAAGGTGAAACCTGTTTCTGCTCTTTACATTTTAATACTGCCATTAGTACTTCAGATCATCACTGTAAAAATTTTTTATCATTTCGACATTTTTATTCACTGAATTGATACATACTACTGATGTCAGAGCTCATCTCAGAAACAAAATCACAGTCAGCCACTGCATAGTATATGACAATTCCCCACAAAAACTCTGACTCTACAGTTCGCATGGAATAAGTACGGCTGGAGTTACATATCGAATAGTAAGATGCGTCATGCAAAGCATTATATGGTAATTAGAGCACATCTTGGAAGGTATGATAAGGCAGAAGGCTAAAGGCCAAGTGACTTTGATAACCAACCAAAAGCACAATAATTTCCTTTATGTGCACTGAAAGGTCTTATTGCTCCTATGAAATGGAAATTATACACTGAAATCAATGAAAACAGACCTGTGCCTTGACTGGGTATTCTTGACAGAACTGGAAACTGATTGTGTCCAGAGTCAGAAAGCTGTTCTCTAAGTAAATGAACTATATCTGACGGTGTAACATAAGGCTGAATCTTCAGTAGAGACTTCTGATGACAATAGAGAACATAAGTGAAGCTCAAATGACTTTGTATACAGAGTAATAAATGTCACCAGAACTTGATGAAAATACTGGGGTTTAATATGTACAGTTGGGTTTCATACCTGTGTACTACAAGAGCTAGACAGGGTAAATGACCCTTTTCTATGAAACAGTTTGGGCTGTTGCACATTTTAGTATCTTTGTTATTCTTCCACCAATTTATCTGTTCTGATAAAAAAAAGTCACTTTGTTGCACTACCAGGTTGCATGAGTAACAGAGCAGAATGTGACCCTATACCTAAAATTACTCTTGGAGTTTAACCATCTGTAGAATTTACTCTGCAGTTATTAGCATAGTACTAATTACATTGGAGTAACAGTTTAGGGAGAGCAATTAGGATGTACCGTGCCTGCAGGACTCAGATTTCTACTGCAAACCAAGTGGACACATTGAATTTCTAGAAACCAGACATGTCCATAAAATACTAAATTGCAAATAACATCCACTGAATAAAAAGGCCAGAAGTTTATAATTCTCTAAATTTTGTTCTCTGATAATCATTACACTGTATGCTATTTTTAATAGCCTAATTTAGGCACTCTATTTAATAAGCTACATAAAATAGATTTATGTCCTTCCACTAGAAAGAAATCAATTCTTCAGGCCATACTTGTCATTTATATCATAAAGGATATTTTTGTTTCAAGAAATTAGTTATCCTGATTCCTATATTAATGGCAAGTTGCAATACCAGAAGTGACACAAGAATTAGATTATTTTTAAAATATGTGAATTATACTGAAGACATTTAATATATTTCGTGTCACTCCACATTGTGGCTCCATGACAGTTACATCTTTCCCTTCCCTCCCCACTCCCCCCTCTATGCAGAGGCCCACCTCCTCACTGGTGACTATGGAAGGTCAAGTAGCAAGTCTCATTAAAGTAAACATCTCTCATATTTTTGAAACAAAAGGAGAAGCCGCCTCCCTACCCACCCTCCATATCTAGAAAAAAAGCAAATCAAAACAAACCCCAAACCTCCTTTTACTTGCTTAATCAGGTATTCGTAAAATTGTGTCACAAAAATGCACAGTGAAAATGACTGATCAGTATTAATAATTCACATATAGAGCTGAGGTCATGACTTGTCGTGTTTGGCATTGTTTTTCCTCATGGTGATCCTGGCTGGTTACTTTCAGCAGTGGCTCAGTTTTTGAAGAAAAAAATGATGAACTCTGTAGCAGAGTTTAGCCTCTGACCAGGGGCATCACACATCTGTGGCATTTTTTTTAAATGAAGTTGGCAACTGCATGGACATTGAAAATGCAGATTACACTTACAGTGTCTAGACTTTCATATATGTGCTCAGTTACAATTAAGTGAAGCAAAAAGTGTACATATTATCCCTACTGCTATTCTGTTGCTACAGAGCCGCAAATGTGAAAAGCAATACCTTGAAATAAAGATTTCTTTGTTGCCCCTAGTCTACATAGCAGCACAGTTTAAGTAAACACTAAAACTGTGGTTGAGATGCTTGTTTTATTTTTCCCCGAAGATGTAAACATCAGTCCCAGTGTCGTAAACTTTGCTGTATAGGATGAGACAGACGATCTGAGGCAGGCTGACTATCAGACACTAGTGACAGAAGCTTGCAGGCAGTTACCAGGTTTCTGCAGTTTCTCAGCTTCACTCGTGGGTGGGTCTGCAGTGGCTCGGAAGTTGAACGTTGGGCCTGCGCCACCATGTGCAGGGCTCAGAGCGGGGTTCTGACGTCTGTTGCTTTCAACAATACTTGAAGTGTTGGATGCCAGGCTCTCACGAGTACTGGAACGGAAAAGAAATATATATACACACTCATATATGACATGCCTATATAACTATCGACCTGACAGGAAAGGAGAACGGAGTGTTTCATAATAGGTTTCCTGTGTTTGTATGTAATGTCACATCAATGAATCATCTCTTTTTGACAGTACACATATGTTCCTCCAAAACGCGTCCCAGAGGTGCTCAGCAGTCATCATACCATAACACAGGTATAGTGCTAAGCACAGCTGAAACTGTCACACAAACTGTAAGCTGAACCAGTATCAAGCATCTGGATTTTTCACCCAAGGAAATAGCTTCCATCTTGCACTTGGAATGTGCTAGTTTTCTTTCTTGACTGGTGCAGTTTTGCACCAAGTAGCTTCATCAAATCACCTCTGTGAACTAGGCAGAGCTAGGACAGCAATCATATAACACAGCATCCTCTGTTGTCTCCTGTTCTACCTACGTTTCTGTACACAAATATTAAATAAAAGTTTTACCTTACATTAAACTCACAATGCTTCTAAATGCAACACTTCTAAATGCTTTGTAACTGAGATGATTGCAACTTACCAAGACAATGAGAAATCTTAACTGCCTGGTCCATGACCTTGCCCTGAACAACAGCTAGTGCTGCTATTTCTTTCAGAAAATGGACAGTGTTCCTTTAGTTCTTACATATCGTTTAACCAGAGGAGTGGCAGGACACTTAACACTTTTAAAGATTAAGCCTTTTAACGGTACTTCTAATTATGAATGCAGAGAAGCCTGTATTTTAGTCTACAGCTTTTAAAAAACAGCCATGACATGCTAAGGCTACTTTTACCAGTACTACACTTTCTGTTTTCTTTACACTATTAAATAATTTTTGATCTCCAAATAATGCGTGCCTGTTCAGAAACAGATTTGCTTTCAAACAGCCATGTGGCCCCCTGGTTATGTATCCTTCACCTGTACCCCTACTTCTTTGTAAAATGACATCATCACTTGCTATGGAGATGTTTATAGAATACATTTAGAGGACTGAATGAAGTTATTAAATAAGCACTAGAAACAAGGATACTAATGACAAAAATTTCAGAGTCAGTTTAAAGTCAACCTAAATTTACCTGCTACTGAAAGGGGCACTGCCTTGTGTGGACCTGACCCTGCCACATGTTTCTGCTGCTTCCCTGACTAAGCCTTGCAGGCAGCCAGACAGATCAGGGACCGCTCTCAGTTAAATACTAGCCCTAAGGAAAAAAAAAAAGATTAGTGCTAGCATAAGGGGAAGAGTAGGAATGCACAGCTTTAGGTGTGACAGGGGAGAAATGTGTCTGTGCATGGCATAGCGGAAGGAAAAAACACTTTTCCTAGTTGTAGGGCAGATTTAAATTAAACTTATTAAATTAAACTTAATTAAACTGAGTCTGGAAAATCAATGAGGCTTTTAGGAAAACTCGCAGAGATCTTTTAAACTGGTCAAAATGGTACTGATACTCTTCTGCCAGTGATTGACTCTTACTGTCCATAGTTCCAAAGAGCTATCATGGGTGACACACATAGTAAATGATTTCTGTGAGATGCAATCAGGTATGGTGCACTTCTCTTGCTCATTTTTTGATTCCTCTACCTCTGCTTTTTAATGAAAATAGATGCAAATTTTAGTTTTCAGAGAAGATTTAGTATTGTATCATTCTTTATGGGACCACCAATTCCACATCTTCAAACATGCTCAAGTCTGATATTACAAACTGACCATTGCAACATGTATACGTAAAAACTGCATTGAAAATTTTGCATGCAGACTAATGCCAAAATTAGCTTTTTTTATGTGACAAAGGAGCAACAGTATTATATTAGCTCTAAAAATAAAGGGATAAAATTAATCTTGATGGCTAACATTTACTATATATAACTCGCATAAAAGCAATGCACGAAATATTGTGAGGCTTTTTCTCCCCATGGTGATTAATATGTTCACACATTTTGCACACAAATACTTTGGAAGTCAAATGACGGTTGCAAATCTCTTTAACTACAGCCATTTCTTTCTAAATTTTTTTACTGTCCTTTTTTCAATTTATCAGAATTTAGAAAAATATTTTTTTCTTTTATACTGTGAAATTGGTAATTTTGATTCCCCAAACAATGTTGCACACTTCAGTTTGAATGAAAAGATACCACCACACCTCAGGAAGCAGAGTTACATCATCAATGGAGGCTAGAAGAATATACCTGTGGAACATCACTATATGCACCTGTTCTTCTATTCTTCCCTAGCCATCTGCTAAAGGACACTGTCAGACCCAGGTGAATCTTACCAAATGGACGCTGGATAGCTATTTTGTATTTCCTGGAAAAGGGCTGCAGAGGACATGTTTTATTATAAGTAGGATAATCATAACAGCATGATACTTTTAGCCAAAGGGCTGAATTCACCCTCAGCTCAATTTATTTTTAGAGACTTATAGCAAGGAGTGACCAAAACTCAGCAAAATCATCAAATTTAGTAATTTTGATGCAAAGTTCATGAAAAAGCTTTGAAATATCCAGACTATAGGCTGGCCTCACAAAACAAAATATCCTACAGAATGTTTTGGTTTGGGATTTTTTTAAGCTTACTTTATGTGGCCTTGCCAAAAAACGGTATTTGTTAATAAGTAAACAGTAAAATTAAAAAAAAAAAAAGGATGGGTGGAACACAAACGTTGTTGAAAGCTGCTCATCTGTTTCCCTTTTGATCTAAACAAAGTAGTATAGCAGCACTAAATCCAGTATGCTCACCATATCCTGTTTTCTGGCTAGCTAAGGTTAACATGAACAGAAATTTTAGCTTTTGTGTAAATAATTAGGGAAGAAAATGCCTACCATCGCATTAATCAGAAACACAAGTTTCATATTCAGCTAGCATACAAAACAGTAGTCCAAGAACTGATTTTTAATGCAGTGGGTATCCTATCCTGGAGGTGACTCTCATACTCTGAGGAGTAATACAGGCCGAGCAAGAAGCAAACACCACAACATACTCCCCCACAAAAACTGACTGCAAGTATAGCACTTCAACTATAGAGAACACATTTAAAAAAGAAAAGTGCCAACAGTTTCATAAAACAGTTCTATGTGAGAAAGATGTCAGGTATCTGCAGAACAATCAATAACACAAATCCAAAACCTTCTCAAGCTTCTTTTTTAGGGTGGACTCAGTGTTAGTGGTATGATTTATTCCAATTATTTTTCATATTTTTACTCAGAAAAATTATACATTTGCTAGATGCCTGCTCTAGTTTGATACATCACTGCAAGCTGCACCAGGCTCACTAATTTCTATCTTGTCATTAACATCAAGTGGGACTAACCATCAAATCCAAAGGAATTTCTTCCAGAGTGACAGGACTTCAATTGAAAATAAAATTTAGTCCTCACTAGAAACAGGAAATCCTTCACATGCCTCTCTGAGAGCCTTTGTTATAGATGTAAAAAATTATATACTTTTGAGGAATAAGAACACCATTTACAGGGGAAAATTTAAAAAGTCACAAAAAAAGCCCAAATAAAAAATTCCAATTTTTTTTTCATGTAATACAAAATCAGTCTTGGAGGTTTTATTTTTAAACACAGTCAATAAATAATTTAAGCTTAAGTAAGACACTCCAAGAGAACTACTACTGTAAATTATTTCTGTGTTCTTAGAGTCATTGGTCTGAACTCTGATGAGTTGCTATGCAGGCCAAACAAAACTGGTCAAGCTCAATTCCATCAAGGACCTAGGACTGCTAAAGGTCAGAGAGACAAGGAAGAAGGCTCAAGTAAAGGATTCTTAACCTGGAAATGAACTTGTGAAATCTCCAGGGCAGGGACTGCACCAACTCTCTCTTCCCTACGCTTGCAAGACTTCTAGCACACTGAGACTTCCACGATGCCTGAGATCCCTGGAATAGTAATTACTAACCAGCACCACCACATGCAAACATCTGGACTCTTTTCCCAGGTATCTTAGACTCTCTCAGCAGTGTTAAGTCAGATCTGAAGTTCAAATATCCTGAGCACTTGCAACTTGTAGGGGGAGGGGCTATTCCAGTCTCACCAGTTTGGAATGGTGACTAGATACACTTCCAAAATTTTTGAAGAAAACAAACAAGGAAGCCCAAACACAAAACAGTAATTTGTTTTTCTTTTTGTCTGAGCCAAAGATTATGCCACCTAGTCATGCCCAGTCTTTCCATTAGTCTTGTTGATGGTATCTTAGAGGGAAAGGGAAGAGTTTGCAGGAGCTCGTCCCTTTTATTCTAAAAGCGAACACAAGTTTAATACAGAAAAAAAAGGATACAGGGAGGTTTTCAGCAAACAGAAAATGAACTAATACAGAGTCAGTGCTGCAAATGGTCATTGGTTTCTTACTGTATGGTGGGAAACCCACATATCTGAATAGAGGATTCCAGAGCTGTAGAAAACACTGTCAGAAAATATGTAAAATTTTTAAATACAGCCCTACATTCTGTCACCAATATCACACACTCATAAAACCATAAATGGAACTTCCTAGTCTGTAAAGCTGCAATGAATGTGACAGTCCTACCGTGGAGAGTTGAACCCGCTGTCCACAGTAATGCTGCTGCTGTCCATGCTGTCCAGGCGGGCTGAGTGGGTGGCTCTCTGGTTGTTGCTATTTTCTGTTTCCTTTGGGGTGAGAAGAGTAAGATTCTTCTCAAACTTTCGCTGCAGATCCCTTTCCTTTTCTCTCTCTAGGAGCCACTGCATTGTACCAACATCATCCCTGTTCTTTTCTTCCTCGGCATTTTTGTTGGTTCCTTCCTCTGAGTCATCATCATCAGATACGTTGTAGTAGTCAAAGGAGGCCTCCTGGTTCCCAGCTGTCTCCTGCTGTCTCTGAGAAACGGGCATGACTTGTGTGACTGAGGTTACCATCGCTTGTTCAAGTTTCTCACATCTGACTGGCAATGTGTCAGAGGGGGTCTTTTGATGGGGCTTTAGCAGAGGTGTGTTAGACTTATGATAACTATTCACAGAAAGAGTGTTGTGCAGAGGTTTAAAGAGTGTATCCTTGCTAAATATTTCTTTCCTTTTATCAAGGCTGCTTGATTCAGCACTATGGTGTTGAACCAGCCGCCCGTTTGCAATCACCTCTGGAGTTTGGCCAGCAATCACTGAACCGCTGCTTGGGCCCTTTGGGGACTCCTCCTTGTGCACCCCAGGCTCCCTAGCAATATGTTGAGACTGTCTTTCTGTGGGAGTCATTTTTTTTAGCCCATCTGTCCCTGTTAACGTATCATGATCCTCTTTATTCTTTCCCAGTGGTGATGGAGCAGTAAGCACAGTCTCACTGGACGTGTTGCACTGAAAATAGTCATCAACTGCAGATTTTGTTGTGCAGGAGTTGAGCTCACTATATGGCGGCAAATTCTCTGTGGGCTTGCCTTGTTCCAGTAGGCTACAAGAACTGGGGGTTTCTACACCGCCACCAGCTATTTCAGGGATGCAAGTCTCTTTGTAGCTCGCAGATGAAATCAGAGCCCTTTGATGACTGAGAGACTGAGATGGCCTTAAGGTACTATCATCAATGTAGGTTTGGCTAGTTGTTTGGTCATCTGGGCTACAGCCCTCACCTATATCTTCAGGTGTGCCTAAAGTAGCTGAACCCAGAGGTCCCTTGGAGTTATCCATGGATCTAGACCTTTCTTTAGCCTTACTGGACCGCTCATTCCTTGATCTTCTATCCTGTGTATGGCTGTGGCTCCGATGGACCTTGGAGTGGGAGCTTCCCCTGGAAGGTTCAGGGAAAGGCATTTCAGTTCTTCTTTTGGCCAGCTCACCAGATACATCCCACTCTGGTGTCATGGGAAAGTGAGATTCAATCATGTTAGGATTGCTGTGCATTATATAATTATCTCCCTTGTGTTCTATTATAAAACAGCCTTCCCGTGGGGATCGAGTCAAGGGATCATAGAACTCATACTCCCTTTCAGCAGGTATGTCCAAATGAGAGCCATCTGATGGGTCTCCTTTGGACACCCGGGTCTTGCTGTGAGACCTCGATTTCCCATGAGACTTTCTGTGATTCCTGCTCTTTTTACTTCGCCCACTGTGGTGAGCTGAAGATCCTGCTTTGCTTCGTTGAGCTTTTTCTTCTTCAAGTTTCTTCATTAGTGCAGTGTGTCTCATGACATTTTCCACAGTCAAGTCTGGGTTAATGCGCCTAATAATCTCCATTTCTACCTCTCTAGGTATAGTGGTAGGGGTGTCCTCATCCCTTAGTGGCCACTCCTCTGGAGGAAACTGGGCAGAGAAGTTTGCCAACTGTTTGGTCTTATCCTTCTTAAAACTTAATCGGAATAATTTGAGTCCAAATTTCTTAGACTGCTTTTCTACATCCTTAGGCTTTGTGAGCGTCTCTGCTTTATATGAAAAATTGACAGTACTTTTACTTTTCTCAGTAGGTGGGACCTGACATAATGAAGGAGGACAGTATGAGTCTTTACAGTCTTTTGCTGATTTCCTCTGTAGGGTAGATGCATGCATGCTGTGCATGTCTTCTCTGCAACAATGGCAGGAGTCGCAGTGGTTTTTGGGTAGTGTTCGGTCCCTGACACATCCCGAGGTGGAAGGAGTTATAGTTCCTTGTTGTGGAGAGGTACATTGAGACCTGTCAGGTATCCTCTCATCCAAATGGTACCATTTACTGTTAGTTCTTATGAGAGATGGTGTTATAAAGTAAGTCTGCGGGGTTACAATGAAATAACCATCCGGAGTTGGGTATATTTTCCTCTCCCGTACAAGCATATTCAAAGTATGCCGAAGGATTTCTGGACTGGGTGTTGGAACTCCTAGAAATGACAGTAA
This sequence comes from Machaerirhynchus nigripectus, assembly GCA_013397975.1. Lineage (NCBI taxonomy): Eukaryota > Metazoa > Chordata > Aves > Passeriformes > Dicruridae > Machaerirhynchus > Machaerirhynchus nigripectus. Next base: position 848,946 of record VZRQ01010305.1, read on the forward strand.
ACACATATCAGGAAGTGCACAGAACTGTGTAGGACTCTCTGGTTTCCCCCTCCCCAACAAAAAGCTAGTTTTTCCAATGTGCAAGCTGGAATATGCTGAACAAACAACTCCAGTAAAACGTTTTGTTAGGCATTCTCTTCTCTGTTTATTTCTCCACTTATCTCCTACACTTCAGACGTATCAATTATTAGTTAAATAGAAAGGAGGCCATTAATAAAGTGCTAAAAAACCCCCAAGAGAACTTCTAGTCACTTCCAATGTGCAGGTGACCTTAAGCTACAAGATGGAATCACTGAAAATCGGAGTGTCAGGGGAAATATTCTACTTCTATTCCTCTTCCAACTAAGTATTTGTATCCAAATTCACCAGAACTATTCTTATAATGCCTTGTCACATATAAAACAGTAGTTATTTGTTATTTTGGATGCCTAAGCTGCTTTTTCCACAGAATACTTCACAAAAAAAAACACAAAAGAGCAGTTCCTCAAACTGTCCCTTTATCACAGTCCTGATTTAACTGATTTGTTCTCCCATTAAAATAAGTTTCAACTACATCAGCTGCTCCAAAACAGAGACATCCTGAATGATGCAGTTTATCTTACCCAGAAAGACCTTTCCATTATGCTGGAAGTTACAGATTTAGGTCCCAAAACTTTGCTTCTCAGAGTTGCTTGTCTTTTCATGTGAGATGTGAGAGACACTAAGTGTATGTATTGCATACTGAGAGAGGGACAAGTATGACTACCCTGCATCAATGGCATATGGTAGACTTGGCATTGTGAGCCAGATTCTTCCCACTACCAGTGCACCTGCTGGATTCAGAGGTGCTGGACCAATCCTTCAATACTTTATTAGATAAAACAGTAAGTTGCATGTTGTGTCTAGGAGTAAGTTTCATCTAGAGCTAAGGAAACAAGAACTTAGGTTAATAAACTAGTTTAAAAAATTCTGTTTATGCTGAATAAAAAAAATTAAAATGCTTCCAAGTTATCAGTGGAAAAAGCTATCTTCAATCAATACATTTTGTTTAAATAAAATGTGTTTTAATCCTGAGTACTAGTCTGGTTTGCATTTCTCAGAACTAAAGACATTTTTTTCAAAGGTTTGGATGGTCTATTTTAAACTGAAAAGGTTAATATTATTTATTCTGGGTCTTAAGTTTTCTCTTAAACAAAAGTAACTTAGGGGAAAAAAAAGAATCAGAGAGCAATTTAGGTTGGAAGAGAACTCATGAATTCATCTGGTCAGCACCCCTACTCAAATCCTGGCCAATTTAGATCAGGTTGATCAGGACCTTGACCAGTCAAACTCTGTCTTGAAGAACAGAATTTCAACACATGCAAAAACATTTCAGTGAAGCATATGCTTTTTACAAAAACTCTTCATGGAGAAATCTCAGCCGGGGTACCTGCCACAAACACAGTATCTCCAGCAGCACATAGTGTCTGGTCACCAACTCTTCTCCAAAATGTCAAAGGTTGGAGCCTGCAAGCTCACTGATCTTGTGACACCCATTAAAACAGCAACACCCATTAAAAGCAACAAGAAAAACTGTACTAATTCCTCAACTTATCCTCTTTCTTGCAACTGGGTTGCAGGCAACATAGTAAATATTCTTATGTCTGACTTTGAGTGTTGTTTGAACTTAGTGACATGACCATACTACTCATATCCACAACTAAAATCTTAAAATGGAAATGGCAAAGGGTTAGGAGCAACATGGACACAAGTGAAAGCAGTTACAACACAGAAAGCACCAGTGAGAAGTACACAGGGACATGTGCTGGTTTTGAGTAGGGTAGAGTTAATATATTTCATTATACTGTGGACAGCACAGTCCATAGTGCTGAAATACTGGGGCCACTTTGGACACAGGAAGTGAGACGCCATGATAGGATATAATTTGAGAGCATAAATGAGAATGAAAATTGGAAAAAAATACAGAGATTTAGGAGCTTGCATTTTCTCCCTTTCCATGCAGGTGTCCACAATTTCTGTAATAATCTGAGAGAGAGTAACAAAGACCCCCAGAACCTCTGGAGGAGCTAACATGCCAGAAACAGCAACAGGTGGAGAAAAGCTGAAACCCAGAGAGCTGGGGAAAAAAAGGACTACTCCTCCCTAGCCCAGAATTCTGAATCTCTCTGGACTGAAGTAAACAATATGGTGAGCTTCCTCTGGATTGTGAGGCAGAGCAGGCTGTCCTTTCATGAGCTTTCGATAGCACACAGGAACATGAAGAGTGATTTCAATCCCCATAACAACCAGTGGTCATCTAACTCTTCATTCCTGCAGTGGAGCTGCTATGTTTGCTTGGGCAACGCCACCCCTTTGACATTATGATTTGCATCATGACAAGATATGGATGACCGCAAAACTCAAGCTCATTTGTTTCTCCATCCTGTGTGAATATGCACTGGGGGGTCCAACCATGGTCCAACTCAGGCGCACCTGCTGTGCAGCAGCCAACCTCTCTTCCTTCCTCTGCATCAATAACCTGCCCGATCCATTGCCCTCTTCAGAAGCTTACAAGCAAATACTTCAACACGTACTTACCTTTGTGAGAACTTGGTTCTTCACCCTTATTTTACTTAAAAGGCTTGTCTTAACAAACTGTTTCAAAAACATCACAACAAAAATAAAAGGGATGAAAGTATTTCTCCTGGGAGCTTAGAGAAAAGCTAAGGAAAGAGACTGAAATGGATGTACCGATGTTTACACCAATTTAGGCAAAAATACACTGCAAATACATGGTAAAAATAATAATATGTATGTTTCACCCAGTAAACCATAAGGGGTACAGTGTGTTGGGTGAGTCTCTAAACACTGGATGCACAGTAGTTACATTAATTGAGTTAACTCCTGTGAATGGAGACGTGCAGATAAACACCAAGGAAAAAAAAATTAGCATGCCTGGCAGTCAATAATGCTATAAAGTTAATTGTGTCAGCCTTCTCTCTGGAATTGAAGACTATCACTTCTATCACTCCCAGCATACAGTCCATGCTGTGGTTCACTAAGCCAGCAGTGATGACAGCAGATGCAGATCTTGGAATCTCAGCATTGTCAGCTAAGGGTAGCTATGGGTTTTATTCCAAGCTCTTTTGGGTACTTACAAAAGCAGAAACAGACCCAAACTCAACTTAGGCTTTCCTGCATGGCAGACAGGAGCAATGAGATTAAAAAAGGAACAGCGGGATACAGAGTGAATACAGATTTCTTGGCTTTCTCAAGAATTTCCTCTTTAAAGCAATCTGCCCACATAATGTCTATACACAACCTATCCCCTTGCATTCAGAAGTCTCCTTATGGTCCCCCTTCCTGCATTAAATAGGAACAAAGGAAAAAAACCCAGTAGCTTAGAGACTCTAGCACATAAAATATTGCATGACAGCAGTGGTGTTATTTAAGATTATGTAGTGGTTTAATAATTCAAAAGCAGAAACTGTCTGGACACTGAATCATCAGACATGTACATTTTCTGTATCTCAAGAGAGTCTACTGTGCCATCCACTGAGCTTCCAGACAGAAGATTATGTCTTGTATGCTGCTCACAAAGAACACTGACCTAGAGTGAACTCAGTTAATGTAAGACACTTCTTTTAAGTGCTACACATATATTTCATATATTTAAAGAATGAAGTTATAAAGGTGATTATCAGAGGAATTTGCCAGCTTTCAGAAAACTGCTTGCTTCCAAAGCAACCTAGTCCAATACACAAGTATTTTCTACACTGAAATTTTGAACGTCTTAAAATTATTTAAACATGTATGTGGACAAAACTGGGGAGGAAAAAAAAAGACAAATAACCTCACTAAAGGCAGCACAGACTAAGGCTTGATGTTTTCTTCATCCAGGTTCATACAGATAAGAGGGTCTGGTTGCCAAACACAGAACAGGGGTTACATTCTTAGCTCCTCATACTGGATTTCAAAGATTTACATTTAATGTATGGGATTTAAACCACAGTCAATAAATTACAAAGTAGGGCTGTACAAATATCTCATTGTTTAATTCTAAGTTAGAATAATGGAAGCACGTGGAGGAGCAGCCCTCTTGCTTTTTAAAAAACCCGACAAATAACAAAAACCACAAATAAGATGTGCATTATCATTACAAACTTTTTGAATAAAATAAATTCATGAAAAATACATCTGAAGTAGTACTTAAATGGTGTTAAATCTGCTAAAATGATTTTCTCCTGAGCTGATGCTAAGGCTTAACAAGGGATAAAAGAAATACTCTGATTGGCTCATGAAATACTAGTTAAGGATGTGGAGTGGTTGCTATGTGATGTTATAAATAATTAGCATACCTTATTTCAGATAGAGCCATGGCCCAGATTTATGCCTGCACAATGGCTCAGCAAACTAGAGGGCTAGACGGCAACTGTAAGACCCTGCACTGAGGAAAAATGCTTATTATTCTTAGGAACTTCTGAGAATAGCATCTGGGGTCTTAGAAAATTTATCTACACCATGAAACGCGGTGAAGCATCTGTTCATTAAAGCACAAACACACGCAGACAAGTGCTGCTACAGGAAGAGATATGGAGAGGTTGTGATAATAACAGACACACCTAGAGTGGTAATTCTCTTCTCTCCCTCTTCCCTTAGTAGGAGCATCAGCACCTACAATACTTAAATAAACTATCAGAATAAGAGGACATCAGATATTTTCAATAGCCACGAAGAATACAAAGGCTTGAAAAGCTACAGCTGATTTATTAGAGGGGCTTGGGCAGAAAAGTGAAAAGGGTCAGCACAGGAATTTCTGTTTATTGGAAAGCAGAAAATTTTTGGATAATCCTCATACACTGAGAACACGTATGCTTGTTTGTTAAACATGTCATGGCTGAGAGAGAAAGGCATTTCTCTAGAGAAGGGAAAAATTGGTCAACAAAGGGTGGATTTTTTTCCTTTCAAATAACTTTCTCTACATTTTGGGAAGTGAGGCTCCCTTTTTTTTTTTTTTTTTT